>OU426985.1:1647454-2079774 GCA_911387785.2 Aelia acuminata | reverse complement strand
AAACAGATAAAATCTTAAAAACTTGAATTATTAATTTTTCCCTTTCGAAATTTAACGGTATCACCCCAAATATTTGGGAATCCACCATCGAACCGATAAAATATGAAAACTTGAATTATTAATTTTTTTGGCCCCTCCACTTGAAATTTAAAGAGAATATGGTATTTTAAAGGTACCACCCCAATTATTTTGGAATCCACCATCAAACCGATAAAATCTGAAAAACTTAAACTATCAATTTTTTAGGGGCCCCCCGCTCGAAATTTAAAAATAATATTATATTTTAAATGCACAACCCCCATTATATTGGAAACCACCCTCAAACAGATAAAATCGGAAACAGTCGAATTATTAATTCTTTTGGGCCCCCCACTCGAAATTTAAAAAGAATATCGTTTTTAAAGGTACCACTCCAATTATTTGGGAATCCACCATCAAACCGATAAAATCTGAAAAACTTGAACTATCAATTTTTTAGGGGCCCCCCCCGCTCGAAATTTAAAAAGAATGTCGTATTTTAAAGGTACCACCCCCATTATATTGGAATCCACCCTCAAACAGATAAAATCTGAAACACTTTAATTATTAATTTTTTTGGCCCCTCCACTTGAAATTTAAAGAGAATATGGTATTTTAAAGGTACCACCCCAATTATATTGGAATCCACCAACAAACCGATAAAATCTGAAAAACTTGAACTATCAATTTCATTGGGCGCCCCCCCCGCTCGAAATTTAAAAAGAATGTTGTATTTTAAAGGTACCATCCCCATTATATTGGAATCCACCTTATAAAATATGAAAAACTTGAATTATTAATTTTTTTGAACCCCCTACCTCGAAATTTAAAAAGAATATGGTATTTTAAAGGTACCAACCCAATTATATTAAAATCCACCATCAAACCGATGAAATCTGAAAACATGAATTATTAATTTTTTTGGCCCTCCCACACGAAATTTAAAAAGAATATGGTATTTTAAAAGTACCACCCCAATTGCATTAGAATCCACCTTCAAACCGATAAAATCTGAAAAACTTGAATTATTAAATTTTTCGGGCCCCTCCTCGAAATTTAAAAATAATATTATATTCTAAATTGACCACCCCCATTATAACGGAATCCACCCTCCAACCGATAAAATCTAAAATCTTTAATTATTAATTTTTTTGGGCCCCCCAATTGTAATTTAAAATGAATATCATATTTTCAATGCACCACCACCATTTTATTGGAAACCACCCTCAAACAGATAAAAACTAAAAAAAACTTGAATTATTAATTTTTTTGGGCCCCCTACCTCGAAATTTAAAAAGAATACCATATTTTAAATCCACCACCCCCATTATATTGGAAACCACCCTCAAACAGATAAAATCGGAAACACGTGAATTATTAATTTTTTTTCGGCCCCCCACTCGAAATTTCAAAAGAATATCGTATGTTAAAGGTACCACCCCAATTATTTTGGAATCCACCATTAAACCGATAAAATCTGAAAAACTTGAATTATTAATTTTTGCCGGCCCCGACCTCGAAATTTCAAAAGAATGTCGTATTTTATAGGTACCACCTCCATTATATTTGAATCCACCCTTAAACCGATAAAATCTGAAATACTTGAATTATGAATTTTTTTGGCCCCTCCGCCTCGAAATTTAAAAAGAATATCGTATTTTCAAGGTACCGCCCCAATTATTTAGGTATTCACCCTCAAACAGATAAAATCTAAAAAGCTCGAATTATTAATTTTTTATGGCCCCCTCAAAATTTAAAAAGAATATTATATTTTAAATGTACCACCACCATTATAATTGAATCCACCCTCAAAACGATGAAATCTTAAAATCTTGAATTATTAATTTTTTTAGGGCCCCCCTCGAAATTTAAAAAGAATATTATATTTTAAATGTACCACCCCCATTATAATGGAATCCACTCTTAAACCGATAAAATCTTAAAAACTTGAATTATTAATTTTTCCCTTTCGAAATTTAACGGTATCACCCCAAATATTTGGGAATCCACCATCGAACCGATAAAATATGAAAACTTAAATTATTAATTTTTTTGGCCACCCCCTACAAAAAATTTACTCAAACAGATAAAATCTGAAAAACTTGAATTATTAATTTTTTTGGGCCCCCTACCTCGAAATTTAAAAAGAACATCATATTTAATGCACCACCCCCATTATATTGGAAACCACCCTCAAACAGATAAAATCGGAAACACTTAAATTATTAATTTTTTTGGGCCCCCCACTCGAAATTTCAAAAGAATATCATATTTTAAAGGTACCATCTCAATAATTTTGGAATCCACCATCAAACCGATAAAATCTGAAAAACTTGAATTATTAATTTTATTGGGCGCCCCCCGCTTAAAATTTAAAAAGAATATGGTATTTTAAAGGTACCACCCCAATTATATTGGAATCCACCTTCAAACCGATAAAATCTGAAAAACTTGAATTATTAATTTTTGCGGGCCCCACCCTCGAAATTTAAAAAGAATATCATATTTTAAATGCACCACCCCAATTATATTGGAATCCACCTTCAAACCGAAAAAATCAGAAAAACTTGAATTATTAATTTTTTTGGCCCCCCACTTGAAATTTCAAAAGAATATGGTATTTTAAAGGTACCACCCCAATTATATTGGATTCCACTCTCAAACAGATAAAATCTGAAAAACTTGAATTATTAATTTTTTTGGGCCCCCTACCTCGAAATTTAAAAAGAACATCATATTTAATGCACCACCCCCATTATATTGGAAAAAACCCTCAAACAGATAAAATGGGAAACACTTAAATTATTAATTTTTTTGGGCCCCCCACTCGAAAATTTCGTATTTTCAAGGTACCGCCCCAATTATTTAGGTATTCACACTCAAACAGATAAAATCTAAAAAGCTCGAATTATTAATTTTTTATGGCCCCTCCACTTGAAATTTAAAGAGAATATGGTATTTTAAAGGTACCAGCCCAATTATTTTGGAATCCACCATCAAACCGATAAAATCTGAAAAACTTGAACTATCAATTTTTTAGGGGCCCCCCCGCTCGAAATTTAAAAAGAATGTCGTATTTTGAAGGTATCACCCCCATTATATTGGATTTCACCCTCAAACAGATAAAATATGAATAACTTGAATTATTAATTTTCTTCGGGCCCCTCCTCGAAATTTAAAAAGAATATGGTATTTTAAAGGTACCAACCCAATTATATCAGAATCCACCATCAAACCGATGAAATCTGAAAAACTTGAATTATCAATTTTTTAGGGGCCCCTCACTAGAAATTTAAAATGAATATCGTATTTTAAAGGTACCACCCCAATTATTTGGGAATCCACCATCAAACCGAAAAAATCTGAAAAACTAGAACTATCAATTTTTTTGGGCCCCCCCAATTGAAATTAAAAATGAATATCATATCTTAAATGCACCACCCCTATTATATTGGAATCCACCTTCAAACCGATAAAATCTGAAAACATGAATTATTAATTTTTTTGGCCCCCCACACGAAATTTAAAAAGAATATGGTATTTTAAAGGTACCACCCCGATTATAATGGAATCCACCATCAAACCGAAAAAATCTGAAAAACTAGAACTATCAATTTTATTGGGCCCCCCCAATTGAAATTAAAAATGAATATCATATCTTAAATGCACCACCCCCATTATATTGGAATCAACCCTCAAACAGATTAAATCTGAAAAACATGAATTATTACTTTTTTTTGGCCCCCCCCGCTCGAAATTTAAAAAGAATGTTGTATTTTAAAGGTACCACCCCCATTATATTGGAATCCACCCTCAAACAGATAAAATCTGAAAAACTTGAATTATTAATTTTTTTGGTGCCTCCACTTGAAATTTAAAGAGAATATGGTATTTTAAAGGTACCACCCCAATTATATTGGAATCCACCAACAAACCGATAAAATCTGAAAAACTTGAACTATCAATTTCATTGGGCGCCCCCCCGCTCGAAATTTAAAATGAATGTTGTATTTTAAAGGTACCATCCCCATTATATTGGAATCCACCTTATAAAATATAAAAATTTTGAATTATTAATTTTTTTTGGCCCCCCCATTGAAATTTGAAATAATATCATATCTTAAATACACCACCCCTATTATATTGGAATCCACCATCGAACCGATAAAATCTGAAAACATGAATTATTAATTTTTTTGGCCCCCCCCCCACACGAAATTTAAAAAGAATATGGTATTTTAAAAGTACCACCCCAATTGCATTAGAATCCACCTTCAAACCAATAAAATCTGAAAAACTTAAATTTTTAATTTTTTTAGGGCCCCCCTCGAAATTTAAAAAGAATATTATATTTTAAATGTACCACCCTCATTATAATGGAATCCACCGGTAAACCGATAAAATCTGAAAAACTTGAATTATTAAATTTTTCGGGCCCCTCCTCGAAATTTAAAAATAATATTATATTCTAAATTCACCACCCCCATTATAACGGAATCCACCCTCCAACCGATAAAATCTAAAATCTTTAATTATTAATTTTTTTGGGCTCCCAATTGTAATTTAAAATGAATATCATATTTTCAATGCACCACCACCATTTTATTGGAAACCACCCTCAAACAGATAAAAACTAAAAAAAACTTGAATTATTAATTTTTTTGAACCCCCTACCTCGAAATTTAAAAAGAATATCGTATTTTAAAGGTACCAACCCAATTATATTAAAATCCACCATCAAACCGATGAAATCTGAAAAACTTGAATGATTAATTTTTTCAGGCGCCCCCCGCTTTAAATTTAAAAAGAATATGGTATTTTAAAGGTACCACCTGAATTATATTGGAATCCACCTTCAAACCGATAAAATCTGAAAAACTTGAATGATTAATTTTTTAGGGCCCCTCACTTGAAATTTAAAATGAATATCGTATTTTAAAGGTACCACCCCAATTATTTGGGAATCTACCATCGAACCGATAAAATCTGAAAAACTTGAACTATCAATTTTTTAGGGGCCCCCTGCTCGAAATTTAAAAAGAATGTCGTATTTTAAAGGTACCACCCCCATTATATTGGAATCCACCCTCAAACAGATAAAATCTGAAAAACTTGAATTATTAATTTTTTTGGCATCCCACTTGAAATTTAAAAAGAATATGGTATTTTAAAGGTACCATCCCAATTATTTTGGAATCCACCATCAAACCGATAAAATCTGAAAAACTTGAATTATTAATTTTTTCGGGCCCCTCCTCGAAATTTAAAAATAATATTATATTCTAAATTGACCACCCCTATTATAACGGAATCCACCCTCCAACCGATAAAATCTAAAATCTTTAATTATTAATTTTTTTGGGCCCCCCAATTGTAATTTAAAATGAATATCATATATTCAATGCACAACCACCATTTTATTGGAAACCACCCTCAAACAGATAAAATCTGAAAAACTTGAATTATTAATTTTTTTGAACCCCCTACCTCGAAATTTAAAAAGAATATGGTATTTTAAAGGTACCAACCCAATTATATCAGAATCCACCATCAAACCGATGAAATCTGAAAAACTTGAATTATCAATTTTTTAGGGGCCCCTCACTTGAAATTTAAAATGAATATCGTATTTTAAAGGTACCACCCCAATTATTTGGGAATCCACCATCGAACCGATAAAATCTGAAAAACTTGAACTATCAATTTTTTAGTGGCCCCCCCGCTCGAAATTTAAAAAGAATGTCGTATTTTAAAGGTACCACCCCCATTATATTGGAATCCACCCTCAAACAGATAAAATCTGAAAAACTTGAATTATTAATTTTTTCGGGCCCCTCCTCGAAATTTAAAAATAATATGGTATTTTAAATGTAATTCCCCAATTATATTGGATTCGAACCTCAAACAGATAAAATCTGAAAAACTTGAACTATCAATTTTTTAGGGGCCCCCCCGCTCGAAATTTAAAAAGAATGTCGTATTTTAAAGGTACCACCCCCATTATATTGCAATCCACCCTCAAACAGATAAAATCTGAAAAACTTGAATTATTAATTTTTTTGGCCTCCCACTTGAAATTTAAAAAGAATATTGTATTTTAAAGGTACCGCCCCAATTATTTAGGAATTCACTCTCAAACAGATAAAATCTAAAAAGCTCGAATTATTAATTTTTTATAGCCCCCCTCAAAATTTAAGAAGAATATTATATTTTTAATGTACCACCCCCATTATAATGGAATCCACCTTCAAACCGATAAAATCTAAAAATTTGAATTATTAATTTTTTTGGCCTCCCACTCGAAATTAAAAATGAATATCATATTTTAAATGTACCACCCCCATTATATTGGAATCCACCCTCAAACCGATAAAAACGGAAACACTTGAATTATTAATTTTTTTGGCCCCCCACTCGAAATTTTAAAAGAATATGGTATTTTAAAGGTTCCAGCCCAATTATATTGGATTCGACCCTCAAACAGATAAAATCTGAAAAACTTGAATTAATTTCTTTGGGCGCCCCCCCGCTCGAAATTTAAAAAGAATGTTGTATTTTAAAGGTACCATCCCCATTATATTGGAATCCACCTTATAAAATATGAAAAACTTGAATTATTAATTTTTTTGGGCCCCCACATTAAAATTTAAAATAATATCATATCTTAAATACACCACCCCCATTATATTGGAATCCACCATCGAACCGATAAAATCTGAAAACATGAATTATTAATTTTTTTGGCCCCCACACGAAATTTAAAAAGAATATGGTATTTTAATAGTACCACCCCAATTGCATTAGAATCCACCTTCAAACCAATAAAATCTGAAAAACTTAAATTATTAATTTTTTTAGGGCCCCCCTCGAAATTTAAAAAGAATATTATATTTTAAATGTACCACCCTCATTATAATGGAATCCACCGTTAAACCGATAAAATCTGAAAAACTTGAATTATTAATTTTTTCGGGCCCCTCCTCGAAATTTAAAAATAATATTATGTTCTAAATTGACCACCCCCATTATAACAGAATCCACCCTCCAACCGATAAAATCTAAAATCTTTAATTATTAATTTTTTTGGGCCCCCCAATTGTAATTTAAAATGAATATCATATTTTCAAGCACCACCACCATTTTATTGGAAACCACCCTCAAACAGATAAAATCTGAAAAACTTGAATTATTAATTTTTTTGAACCCCCTACCTCGAAATTTAAAAAGAATATGGTATTTTAAAGGTACTAACCCAATTATATTAGAATCCACCATCAAACCGATGAAATCTGAAAAACTTGAATGATTAATTTTTTCAGGCGCCCCCCGCTTTAAATTTAAAATGAATATCGTATTTTAAAGGTACCACCCGAATTATATTGGAATCCACCTTCAAACCGATAAAATCTGAAAAACTTGAATGATTAACTTTTTAGGGCCCCTCACTTGAAATTTAAAATGAATATCGTATTTTAAAGGTACCACCCCAATTATTTGGGAATCCACCATCGAACCGATAAAATCTGAAAAACTTGAACTATCAATTTTTTAGGGTCCCCCCGCTCGAAATTTAAAAAGAATGTCGTATTTTAAAGGTACCAACCCCATTATATTGGAATCCACCCTCAAACAGATAAAATCTGAAAAACTTGAATTATTAATTTTTTTGGCCTCCCACTTGAAATTTAAAAAGAATATGGTATTTTAAAGGTACCATCCCAATTATATTGGAATCCACCTTCAAACCGATAAAATCTGAAAAACTTGAATGATTAATTTTTTAGGGCCCCTCACTTGAAATTTAAAATGAATATCGTATTTTAAAGGTACCACCCCAATTATTTGGGAATCCACCATCGAACCGATAAAATCTGAAAAACTTGAATTATTAATTTTTTAGGGCCCCCCTCAAAATTTAAAAAGAATATTATATTTTAAATGTACCACCCCCATTATAATGGAATCCACCGTTAAACCGATAAAATCTGAAAAACTTGAATTATTAATTTTTGCGGGCCCCAACCTCGAAATTTAAAAAGAATGTCGTATTTTATAGGTACCACCCGCATTATATTGGAATCCACCTTTAAACCGATAAAATCTGAAAATTTTGAATTATTAATTTTTTTGGCCCCCCCCACACGAAATTTAAAAAGAATATGGTATTTTAAAAGTACCACCCCAATTGCATTAGAATCCACCTTCAAACCAATAAAATCTGAAAAACTTAAATTATTAATTTTTTTAGGGCCCCCCTCGAAATTTAAAAAGAATATTATATTTTAAACGTACCACCCTCATTATAATGGAATCCACCGTTAAACCGATAAAATCTGAAAAACTTGAATTATTAATTTTTTCGGGCCCCTCCTCGAAATTTAAAAATAATATTATATTCTAAATTGACCACCCCCATTATAACGGAATCCACCCTCCAACCGATAAAATCTAAAATCTTTAATTATTAATTTTTTTGGGCCCCCAAATTGTAATTTAAAATGATTATCATATTTTCAAGCACCACCACCATTTTATTGGAAACCACCCTCAAACAGATAAAATCTGAAAAACTTGAATTATTAATTTTTTTGAACCCCCTACCTCGAAATTTAAAAAGAATATGGTATTTTAAAGGTACCAACCCAATTATATTAGAATCCACCATCAAACCGATGAAATCTAAAACTTGAATTATTAATTTTTTCGGGCCCCTCCTCGAAATTTAAAAATAATAATATATTCTAAATTGACCACCCCCATTATAACGGAATCCACCCTCCAACCGATAAAATCTAAAATCTTTAATTATTAATTTTTTTGGGC
The DNA here is from genome assembly GCA_911387785.2 of Aelia acuminata. Taxonomy (NCBI): domain Eukaryota; kingdom Metazoa; phylum Arthropoda; class Insecta; order Hemiptera; family Pentatomidae; genus Aelia; species Aelia acuminata. Next base: position 2,070,933 of record OU426985.1, on the reverse strand, counting down.
CCCCCAATTGTAATTTAAAATAAATGTCATATTTTCAATGCACCACCACCATTTTATTGGAAACCACCCTCAAACAGATAAAATCTGAAAAACTTGAATTATTAATTTTTTTGAACCCCCTACCTCGAAATTTAAAAAGAATATGGTATTTTAAAGGTATCAACCCAATTATATTAGAATACACCATCAAACCGATGAAATCTGAAAAACTTGAATTATTAATTTTTTCGGGCCCCTCCTCGAAATTTAAAAATAATAATATATTCTAAATTGACCACCCCCATTATAACGGAATCCACCCTCCAACCGATAAAATCTAAAATCTTTAATTATTAATTTTTTTGGGCCCCCCAATTGTAATTTAAAATGAATATCATATTTTCAATGCACCACCACCATTTTATTGGAAACCACCCTCAAACAGATAAAATCTGAAAAACTTGAATTATTAATTTTTTTGAACCCCCTACCTCGAAATTTAAAAAGAATATGGTATTTTAAAGGTACCACCCCCATTATATTGGAATCCACCCTCAAACAGATAAAATCTGAAAAACTTGAATTATTAATTTTTTTGGCCTCCCACTTGAAATTTGAAAAGAATATGGTATTTTAAAGGTACCATCCCAATTATTTTGGAATCCACCATCAAACCGATAAAATCTGAAAAACTTGAATTATTAATTTTTTAGGGCCCCCCTCAAAATTTAAAAAGAATATTATATTTTAAATGTACCACCACCATTATAATTGAATCCACCCTCAAAACGATAAAATCTTAAAATCTTGAATTATTAATTTTTTTAGGCCCCCCCTCGAAATTTAAAAAGAATATTATATTTTAAATGCACCACCCCCATTATAATGGAATCCACCGTTAAACCGATAAAATCTGAAAAACTTGAATTATTAATTTTTTCGGGCCCCTCCCTCGATATTTAAAAAGAATGTCTTATTTTATAGGTACCACCCGCATTATATTGGAATCCACCCTTAAACCGATAAAATCTGAAAATTTTGAATTATGAATTTTTTTGGCCACTCCACTCGAAATTAAAAAAAAATATCGTATTTTCAAGGTACCGCCCCAATTATTTAGGAATTCACCCTCAAACAGATAAAATCTAAAAAGCTCGAATTATTAATTTTTTATGGCCCCCCTCAAAATTTAAGAAGAATATTATATTTTAAATGTACCACCACCATTATAATTGAATCCACCCTCAAAACGATAAAATCTTAAAATCTTGAATTATTAATTTTTTTGGCCTCCCACATGAAATTTAAAATGAATATCATATTTTAAATGTACCACCCCCATTATATTGGAATCCACCCTCAAACCGATAAAATCAGAAACACTTGAATTATTAATTTTTTTGGCCCCCCACTCGAAGTTTAAAAAGAATATGGTATTTTAAAGGTTCCACCCCAATTATATTGGATTCGACCCTCAAACAGATAACATCTGAAAAACTTGAATTAATTTCTTTGGGCGCCCCCCCGCTCGAAATTTAAAATGAATGTTGTATTTTAAAGGTACCATCCCCATTATATTGGAATCCACCTTATAAAATATGAAAATTGTGAATTATTAATTTTTTTGGGCCACCCCCCATTGAAATTTAAAATAATATCATATCTTAAATACATCACCCCTATTATATTGGAATCCACCATCGAACCGATAAAATCTGAAAACATGAATTATTAATTTTTTTGGCCCCCCCCACACGAAATTTAAAAAAAATATGGTATTTTAAAAGTACCACCCCAATTGCATTAGAATCCACCTTCAAACCAATAAAATCTGAAAAACTTAAATTATTAATTTTTTTAGGGCCCCCCTCGAAATTTAAAAAGAATATTATATTTTAAACGTACCACCCTCATTATAATGGAATCCACCGTTAAACCGATAAAATCTAAAAAACTTGAATTATTAATTTTTTCGGGCCCCTCCTCGAAATTTAAAAATAATATTATATTCTAAATTGACGACCCCCATTATAACGGAATCCACCCTCCAACCGATAAAATCTAAAATCTTTAATTATTAATTTTTTTGGTCCTCCAATTGTAATTTAAAATGAATATCATATTTTCAAGCAGCACCACCATTTTATTGGAAACCACCCTCAAACAGATAAAATCTGAAAAACTAAAATTATTAATTTTTTTGAACCCCCTACCTCGAAATTTAAAAAGAATGTGGTATTTTAAAGGTACCAACCCAATTATATTAGAATCCACCATCAAACCGATAAAATCTGAAAAATTGAATTATTAATTTTTTCAGGCGCCCCCCGCTTTAAATTTAAAAAGAATATGGTATTACAAAGGTACCACCCGAATTATATTGGAATCCACCTTCAAACCGATAAAATCTGAAAAACTTGAATGATTAATTTTTTAGGGCCCCTCACTTGAAATTTAAAATGAATATCGTATTTTAAATGTACCACCCCAATTATTTGGGAATCCACCATCGAACGGATAAAATCTGAAAAACTTGAACTATCAATTTTTTAGGGGCCCCCCCGCTCGAAATTTAAAAAGAATGTCGTATTTTAAAGGTACCACCCCCATTATATTGGAATCCACCCTCAAACAGATAAAATCTGAAAAACTTGAATTATTAATTTTTTTGGCCTCCCACTTGAAATTTAAAAAGAATATGGTATTTTAAAGGTACCATCCCAATTATTTTGGAATCCACCATCAAACCGATAAAATCTGAAAAACTTGAATTATTAATTTTTTAGGGCCCCCCTCAAAATTTAAAAAGAATATTATATTTTAAATGTACCACCCCCATTATAATGGAATCCACCGTTAAACCGATAAAATCTGAAAAACTTGAATTATTAATTTTTGCGGGCCCCAACCTCGAAATTTAAAAAGAATGTCGTATTTTATAGGTACCACCCGCATTATATTGGAATCCACCCTTAAACCGATAAAATCTGAAAATTTTGAATTATGAATTTTTTTGGCCCCTCCACTCGAAATTAAAAAAGAATATCGTATTTTCAAGGTACCGCCCCAATTATTTAGGAATTCACCCTCAAACAGATAAAATCTAAAAAGCTCGAATTATTAATTTTTTATGGCCCCCCTCAAAATTTAGGAAGAATATTATATTTTAAATGTACCACCACCATTATAATTGAATCCACCCTCAAAACGATAAAATCTTAAAATCTTGAATTATTAATTATTTTAGGGCCCCCCTCGAAATTTAAAAAGAATATTATATTTTAAATGTACCACCCCCATTATAATGGAATCCACCTTCAAACCGATAAAATCTAAAAACTTGAATTATTAATTTTTTTGGCCTCCCACTTGAAATTTAAAATGAATATCATATTTTAAATGTACCAACCCCATTATATTGGAATCCACCCTCAAACCGATAAAATCGGAAACACTTGAATTATTAATTTTTTTGGCCCCCCACTCGAAATTTTAAAAGAATATGGTATTTTAAAGGTTCCACCCCAATTATATTGAATCCACCCTCAAAACGATAAAATCTTAAAATCTTGAATTATTAATTTTTTTAGGGCCCCCCTCGAAATTTAAAAAGAATATTATATTTTAAATGTACCACCCCCATTATAATGGAATCCACCTTCAAACCGATAAAATCTAAAAACTTGAATTATTAATTTTTTTGGCCTCCCACTTGAAATTTAAAATGAATATCATATTTTAAATGTACCATCCCCATTATATTGGAATCCACCCTCAAACCGATAAAATCGGAAACACTTAAATTATTAATTTTTTTGGCCCCTCACTCGAAATTTTAAAAGAATATGGTATTTTAAAGGTTCCACCCCAATTATATTGGATTCGACCCTCAAACAGATAAAATCTGAAAAACTTGAATTATTAATTTTTGCGGGCCCCACACTCGAAATTTAAAAAGAATATCATATTTTAAATGCACCACCCCAATTATATTGGAATCCATCTTCAAACCGATAAAATCAGAAAAACTTGAATTATTAATTTTTTTGGGTCCCCCACTCGAAATTTCAAAAGAATATGGTATTTTAAAGGTACCATCCCAATTATTTTGGAATCCACCACCAAACCGATAAAATCTGAAAAACTTGAATTATTAATTTTGTAGGGCCCCCCTCAAAATTTAAAAAGAATATTATATTTTAAATGTACCACCACCATTATAATTGAATACACCCTCAAAACGATAAAATCTTAAAATCTTGAATTATTAATTTTTTTAGGGCCCCCCTCGAAATTTAAAAATAATATCATATTTTAAATGCACCAGACCCATTATATTGGAAACCACCCTCAAACAGATAAAATTTGAAAAACTTGAATTATTAATTTTTTTGGGACCCCCACCTCGAAATTTAAAAAGAATATTATATTTTAAATGTACCACCCCCATTATAATGGAATCCACCCTTAAACCGATAAAATCTTAAAATCTTGAATTATTGATTTTTTTGCCCCCCCCCACTTGAAATTTAAAATGAATATCATATATTAAATGTACCACCCCCATTATATTGGAATCCACCCTCAAACCGATAAAATCGGAAAGACTTGAATTATTAATTTATTTGGCCCCCCACGAGAAATTTTAAAAGAATATGGTATTTTAAAGGTACCACCCCAATTATATAGGATTCGACCCTCAAACAGATAAAATCTGAAAAACTTGAATTATTAATTTTTGCGGGCTCCACCCTCGAAATTTAAAAGGAATGTCGTATTTTATAGGTACCACCCCCATTATATTGGAATCCACCCTCAAACAGATTAAATCTGAAACACTTTAATTATTAATTTTTTTGGCCCCTCCACTCGAAATTTAAAAAGAATATGGTATTTTAAAGGTACCACCCCAATTATATTGGAATCCACCATCAAACCGATAAAATCTGAAAAACTTGAATTATTAATTTTTTCAGGCGTCCCCCGCTTTATATTTAATAAGAATATGGTATTTTAAAGGTACCACCCGAATTATATTGGAATCCACCTTCAAACCGATAAAATCTGAAAAACTTGAATGATTAATTTTTTAAGGCCCCTCACTTGAAATTTAAAATGAATATCGTATTTTAAAGGTACCACCCCAATTATTTGGGAATCCACCATCGAACCGATAAAATCTGAAAAACTTGAAATATCAATTTTTTAGGGGCCCCCCCGCTCGAAATTTAAAAAGAATGTCGTATTTTGAAGGTACCACCCCCATTATATTGGAATCCACCCTCAATGCGATAAAATCGGAAACACTTGAATTATTAATTTTTTAGGCCCCCCACTCAAAATTTAAAAAGAATGTCGTATTTTAAAGGTACCAACCCAACCTCCACCCTCAAACTGATAAAATCTAAAAAACTTTAATTATTAATTTTTTTGGCCTCCCAACCGAAATTTTAAAAGAATATGGTATTTTAAAGGTACCACCCCAATTATATTGGATTCCACCCTCAAACAGATAAAATATGAATAACTTGAATTATTATTTTTCTTCGGGCCCCTCCTCGAAATTTAAAAATAATATTATATTTTAAATGGACCACCCCCATTATAACGGAATCCACCCTCAAACAGATAAAATCGGAAACACTCGAATTATTAATTCTTTTTGGCCCCTCTACTCGAAATTTAAAAAGAATATGGTATTTTAAAGGTACCACCCTAATTATATTGGATTCGACCCTCAAACAGATAAAATCTGAAAAACTTGAATTATTGATTTTTGGGGGCCCACACTCGAAATTTAAAAAGAATATCATATTTTAAATGCACCACCCCAATTATATTGGAATCCACCTTCAAACCGATAAAATTAGAAAAACTTGAATTATTAATTTTTTTGGGCCCCCCACCTCGAAATTTAAAAAGAATATCGTATTTTAAAGATACCACCCCAATTCTTTGGGAATCCACCATCAAACCGATAAAATCTGAAAAACTTGAATTCTTAATTTTTTTGGCCTCCCACCCGAAATGTTAACAGAATATGGTATTTTAAAGGTACCACCCCAATTATATTGGATTCCACCCTCAAACAGATAAAATCTGAAAAACTTGAATTATTAATTTTATCGGGCCCCTCCTCGAAATTTAAAAAGAATATTATATTTTAAATGTACCACCCCCATTATAATGGAATCCACCCTTAAACCGATAAAATCTTTAAATCTTGAATTATTGATTTTTTTGCCCCCCCCCCACTTGAAATTTAAAATGAATATCATATTTTAAATGTACCTCCCCCATTATATTGGAATCCACCCTCAAACCGATAAAATCGGAAAGACTTGAATAATTAATTTATTTGGCCCCCCACTAGAAATTTTAAAAGAATATGGTATTTTAAAGGTACCATCCCAATTATATAGGATTCGACCCTCAAACAGATAAAATCTGAAAAACTTGAATTATTAATTTTTGTGGGCTCCACCCTCGAAATTTAAAAAGAATGTCGTATTTTATAGGTACCACCCCCATTATATTGGAATCCACCCTCAAACAGATAAAATCTGAAACACTTTAATTATTAATTTTTTTGGCCCCTCCACTCGAAATTTAAAAAGAATATGGTATTTTAAAGGTACCACCCCAATTATATTGGAATCCACCATCAAACCGATAAAATCTGAAATACTTGAATTATTAATTTTTTCAGGCACCCCCCGCTTTAAATTTAAAAAGAATATGGTATTTTAAAGGTTCCACCCGAATTATATTGGAATCCACCTTCAAACCGATAAAATCTGAAAAACTTGAATGATTAATTTTTTAGGGCCCCTCACTTGAAATTTAAAATGAATATCGTATTTTAAAGGTACCACCCCAATTATTTGGGAATCCACCATCGAACCGATAAAATCTGAAATACTTGAAATATCAATTTTTTAGGGCCCCCCCGCTCGAAATTTAAAAAGAATGTCGTATTTTGAAGGTACCAACCCAATTATTTTGGAATCCACCACCAAACCGATAAAATCTGAAAAACTTGAATTATTAATTTTGTAGGGCCCCCCTCAAAATTTAAAAAGAATATTATATTTTAAATGTACCACCACCATTATAATTGAATACACCCTCAAACAGATAAAATCGGAAACACTCGAATTATTAATTCTTTTTGGCCCCTCCACTCGAAATTTAAAAAGAATATGGTATTTTAAAGGTACCACCCTAATTATATTGGATTCGACCCTCAAACAGATAAAATCTGAAAAACTTGAATTATTGATTTTTGGGGGCCCACACTCGAAATTTAAAAAGAATATCATATTTTAAATGCACCACCCCAATTATATTGGAATCCACCTTCAAACCGATAAAATCAGAAAAACTTGAATTATTAATTTTTTTGGGCCCCCCACTCGAAATTTAAAAAGAATATCGTATTTTAAAGGTACCACCCCAATTATTTTGGAATCCACCATCAAACCGATAAAATCTGAAAAACTTGAATTCTTAATTTTTTTGGCCTCCCACCCGAAATTTTAACAGAATATGGTATTTTAAAGGTACCACCCCAATTATATTGGATTCCACCCTCAAACAGATAAAATCTGAAAAACTTGAATTATTAATTTTATCGGGCCCCTCCTCGAAATTTAAAAAGAATATTATATTTTAAATGTACCACCCCCATTATAATGGAATCCACCCTTAAACCGATAAAATCTTTAAATCTTGAATTATTGATTTTTTTGCCCCCCCCCCACTTGAAATTTAAAATGAATATCATATTTTAAATGTACCTCCCCCATTATATTGGAATCCACCCTCAAACCGATAAAATCGGAAAGACTTGAATAATTAATTTATTTGGCCCCCCACTAGAAATTTTAAAAGAATATGGTATTTTAAAGGTACCATCCCAATTATATAGGATTCGACCCTCAAACAGATAAAATCTGAAAAACTTGAATTATTAATTTTTGTGGGCTCCACCCTCGAAATTTAAAAAGAATGTCGTATTTTATAGGTACCACCCCCATTATATTGGAATCCACCCTCAAACAGATAAAATCTGAAACACTTTAATTATTAATTTTTTTGGCCCCTCCACTCGAAATTTAAAAAGAATATGGTATTTTAAAGGTACCACCCCAATTATATTGGAATCCACCATCAAACCGATAAAATCTGAAATACTTGAATTATTAATTTTTTCAGGCACCCCCCGCTTTAAATTTAAAAAGAATATGGTATTTTAAAGGTTCCACCCGAATTATATTGGAATCCACCTTCAAACCGATAAAATCTGAAAAACTTGAATGATTAATTTTTTAGGGCCCCTCACTTGAAATTTAAAATGAATATCGTATTTTAAAGGTACCACCCCAATTATTTGGGAATCCACCATCGAACCGATAAAATCTGAAATACTTGAAATATCAATTTTTTAGGGCCCCCCCGCTCGAAATTTAAAAAGAATGTCGTATTTTGAAGGTACCAACCCAACCTCCGCCCTCAAACTGATATAATCTAAAAAACTTTAATTATTAATTTTTTTGGCCTCCCAACCGAAATTTTAAAAGAATATGGTATTTTAAAGGTACCACCCCAATTATATTGGATTCCACCCTCAAACAGATAAAATATGAATAACTTGAATTATTAATTTTCTTCGGGCCCCTCCTCGAAATTTAAAAATAATATTATATTTTAAATGGACCACCCCCATTATAACGGAATCCACCCTCAAACCGATAAAATATAAAAACTTGAATTATTAGTTTTTTTGGGCCCCCCTCTTGAAATTTAAAAATAATATACTATTTTAAATGCACAACCCCCATTATATTGGAAACCACCCTCAAACAGATAAAATCGGAAACACTCGAATTATTAATTCTTTTGGGCCCCCCACTTGAAATTTAAAATGAATATCGTATTTTAAAGGTACCACCCCAATTATTTGGGAATCCACCATCAAACCGAAAAAATCAGAAAAACTAAAACTATCAATTCTTTAGGCGCCCCCCCGCTCGAAATTTAAAAAGAATGTCGTATTTTGAAGGTACCACCCTCATTATATTAGAATCCACCATCAAACCGATAAAATTTGAAAAACTTGAATTATTAATTTTTTGGCCCCCTACTCGAAATTTAAAAAGAATATGGTATTTTAAAGGTACCACCCTAATTATTTTAGAATCCACCATCAAACCGATAAAATTTGAAAAACTTGAATTATTAATTTTTTAGGGCGCCCCCCGCTTAAAATTTAAAAAGAATATGGTATTTTAAAGGTACCACCCCAATTATATTGGAATCCACCTTAAACCGATAAAATCTGAAAAACTTGAATCATTAATTTTTTGCCTCCCACCCGAAATTTTAACAGGATATGGTATTTTAAAGGTACCACCCCAATTATAATGGAATCCACCCTCAAACCAATAGAATCTGAAAAACTTGAATTATTAATTTTTTTGGGCCCCCCCCCAATTGAAATTAAAAATGAATATCATATCTTAAATGCACCACCCCCATTCTATTGGAATCAACCCTCAAACAGATTAAATCTGAAAAACTTAAATTATTATTTTTTTTTGGCCCTCACGCTCGAAATTTTAAAAGAATGTTGTATTTTCAAGTTACCATCCCCATTATATTGGAATCCACCCTCAAACAGATAAAATCTGAAACACTTTAATTATTAATTTTTGGCCCCTTCACTCGAAATTAAAAAAGAATATGGTATTTTAAAGGTACCATCCCAATTATATTGGAATCCACCATCAAACCGATAAAATCTGAAAAACTTGTATTATTGATTTTTTCATGCGCCCCCCGCTTTAAATTTAAAAAGAATATGGTATTTTAAAGGTACCACCCGAATTATATTGGAATCCGCCTTCAAACCGATAAAATCTGAAAAACTTGAATGATTAATTTTTTAGGGCCCCTCACTTGAAATTTACAATGATATTGTATTTTAAAGATACCACCCCAATTATTTGGGAATCCACCATCGAACCGATAAAATCAGAAAAACTTGAACTATCAATTTTTTAGGGGCCCCCCCGCTCAAAATTTAAAAAGAATGTCGTATTTTAAAGGTACCACCCCAATTATATTGGAATCCACCTTCAAACAAATAAAATCTGAAATCCTTAATTATTATTTTTTTTTAGGCCCCTCCTCGAAATTTAAAAATAATATCATATTTTAAATGCACCACCCCCATTATATTGGAAACCATCCTCAAACAGATAAAATCGGAAACGCTCGAATTATTAATTCTTTTGGGCCCCTCCCTTCGAAATTTAAAAAGAATATGGTATTTTAAAGGTACCACCCCAATTATATTGGACTCCACCCTCAAACAGATAAAATCTGAAACACTTTAATTATTAATTTTTGGCCCCTTCACTCGAAATTAAAAAAGAATATGGTATTTTAAAGGTACCATCCCAATTATATTGGAATCCACCATCAAACCGATAAAATCTGAAAAACTTGTATTATTGATTTTTTCATGCGCCCCCCGCTTTAAATTTAAAAAGAATATGGTGTTTTAAAGGTACCACCCGAATTATATTGGAATCCGCCTTCAAACCGATAAAATCTGAAAAACTTGAATGATTAATTTTTTAGGGCCCCTCACTTGAAATTTACAATGATATTGTGTTTTAAAGGTACCACCCCAATTATTTGGTAATCCACCATCGAACCAATAAAATCTGAAAAACTTGAACTATCAATTTTTTAGGGGCCCCCCCGCTCAAAATTTAAAAAGAATGTCGTATTTTAAAGGTACCACCCCAATTATATTGGAGTCCACCTTCAAACAAATAAAATCTGATATCCTTAATTATTAATTTTTTTTAGGCCCCTCCTCGAAATTTAAAAATAATATCATATTTTAAATGCACCACCCCCATTATATTGGAAACCATCCTCAAACAGATAAAATCGGAAACGCTCGAATTATTAATTCTTTTGGGCCACTCCATTCGAAATTTAAAAAGAATATGGTATTTTAAAGGTACCACCCCAATTATATTGAAAACCACCCTCAAACAGATAAAATCTTAAAATCTTGAATTATTGATTTTTTTGGGCCCCCCCCCACTTGAAATTTAAAATGAATATCATATTTTAATTGTACCACCCCCATTATATTGAAATCCACTCTCAAAACGATAAAATCTTAAAATCTTTAATTATTAATTTTTTTGGCCCCCCACTCGAAAATTTAAAAGAATATGGTATTTTAAAGGTAATACCCCAATTATATTGGATTCGACCCTCAAACAGATAAAATCTGAAAAACTTGAATTATTAATTTTTGCCGGCCCCAACCTCGAAATTTAAAAAGAATGTCGTATTTTATAGGTACCACCGCCATTATATTCGAATCCACCCTTAAACCGATAAAATCTGAAAAACTTGAATTATGAATTTTTTTGGCCCCTCCACACGAAATTTAAAAAGAATATCGTATTTTCAAGGTACCGCCCCAATTATTTAGGTATTCACACTCAAACAGATAAAATCTAAAAAGCTCGAATTATTAATTTTTTATGGCCCCTCCACTTGAAATTTAAAGAGAATATGGTATTTTAAAGGTACCACCCCAATTATTTTGGAATCCACCATCAAACCGATAAAATCTGAAAAACTTGAACTATCAATTTTTTAGGGGCCCCCCCGCTCGAAATTTAAAAAGAATGTCGTATTTTGAAGGTCTCACCCCCATTATATTGGATTCCACCCTCAAACAGATAAAATATGAATAACTTGAATTATTAATTTTCTTCGGGCCCCTCCTCGAAATTTAAAAAGAATATGGTATTTTCAAGGTACCAACCCAATTATATCAGAATCCACCATCAAACCGATGAAATCTGAAAAACTTGAATTATCAATTTTTTAGGGGCCCCTCACTTGAAATTTAAAATAAATATCGTATTTTAAAGGTACCACCCCAATTATTTGGGGATCCACCATCGAACCGATAAAATCTGAAAACTTGAATTCTTAATTTTTTTTGCCCCCCCCTACATGAAATTTAAAAAGAATATGGTATTTTAAAGGTACCACCCCGATTATAATGGAATCCACCATCAAACCGAAAAAATCTGAAAAACTAGAACTATCAATTTTTTTGGGCCCCCCCAATTGAAATTAAAAATGAATATCATATCTTAAATGCACCACCCCCATTATATTGGAATCAACCCTCAAACAGATTAAATCTGAAAAACATGAATTATTACTTTTTTTTGGCCCCCCCGCTCGAAATTTAAAAAGAATGTTGTATTTTAAAGGTACCACCCCAATTATATTGGAATCCACCCTCAAACAGATAAAATCTGAAAAACTTGAATTATTAATTTTTTTGGCCCCTCCACTTGAAATTTAAAGAGAATATGGTATTTTAAAGGTACCACCCCAATTATTTTGGAATCCACCATCAAACCGATAAAATCTGAAAAACTTAAACTATCAATTTTTTAGGGGCCCCCCCGCTCGAAATTTAAAAATAATATTATATTTTAAATGCACAACCCCCATTATATTGGAAACCACCCTCAAACAGATAAAATCGGAAACAGTCGAATTATTAATTCTTTTGGGCCCCCCACTCGAAATTTAAAAAGAATATCGTTTTTAAAGGTACCACTCCAATTATATTGGAATCTACCTTAAAACAAATAAAATCTGAAATCCTTAATTATTAATTTCTTTGGGCGCCCCCCCGCTCGAAATTTAAAAGGAATGTTGTATTTTAAAGGTACCATCCCCATTATATTAGAATCCACCTTATAAAATATGAAAAACTTGAATTATTAATTTTTTTGGGCCCCCCCAATGAAATTTAAAATAATATCATATCTTAAATACACCACCCCCATTATATTGGAATCCACCATCGAACCGATAAAATCTGAAAACTTGAATTATTAATTTTTTTGGCCCCCCAATTGTAATTTAAAATGAATATCATATTTTCAATGCACCACCACCATTTTATTGGAAACCACCCGCAAACAGATAAAATCTGAAAAACTTGAATTATTAATTTTTTTGAACCCCCTTCCTCGAAATTTAAAAAGAATATGTTATTTTAAAGGTACCAACCAAATTATATTAGAATCCACCATCAAACCGATGAAATCTGAAAAACTTGAATTATTAATTTTTTCAGGCGCCCCCCGCTTTAAATTTAAAAAGAATATGGTATTTTAAAGGTACCACCCGAATTATATTGGAATCCACCTTCAAACCGATAAAATCTCAAAAACTTGAATGATTAATTTTTTAGGGCCCCTCACTTGAAATTTAAAATGAATATCGTATTTTAAAGGTACCACCCCAATTATTTGGGAATCCACCATCGAACAGATAAAATCTGAAAAACTGGAACTATCAATTTTTTAGGGCCCCCCCCGCTCGAAATTTAAAAAGAATGTCGTATTCTAAAGGTACCACCCCCATTATATTGGAATCCACCCTCAAACAGATAAAATCTGAAAAACTTGAATTATTAATTTTTTTGGCCCCTCTACTTGAAATTTAAAGAGAATATGGTATTTTAAAGGTACCACCCCAATTATTTTGGAATCCACCATCAAACCGATAAAATCTGAAAAACTTAAACTATCAATTTTTTAGGGGCCCCCCCGCTCGAAATTTAAAAATAATATTATATTTTAAATGCACAACCCCCATTATATTGGAAACCACCCTCAAACAGATAAAATCGGAAACAGTCGAATTATTAATTCTTTTGGGTCCCCCACTCGAAATTTAAAAAGAATATCGTTTTTAAAGGTACCACTCCAATTATATTGGAATCCACCTTAAAACAAATAAAATCTGAAATCCTTAATTATTAATTTCTTTGGGCGCCCCCCCGCTCGAAATTTAAAAAGAATGTTGTATTTTAAAGGTACCATCCCCATTATATTAGAATCCACCTTATAAAATATGAAAAACTTGAATTATTAATTTTTTTGGGCCCCCCCAATGAAATTTAAAATAATATCATATCTTAAATACACCACCCCCATTATATTGGAATCCACCATCGAACCGATAAAATCTGAAAACTTGAATTATTACTTTTTTTGGCCCCCCAATTGTAATTTAAAATGAATATCATATTTTCAATGCACCACCACCATTTTATTGGAAACCACCCGCAAACAGATAAAATCTGAAAAACTTGAATTATTAATTTTTTTGAACCCCCTACCTCGAAATTTAAAAAGAATATGGTATTTTAAAGGTACCAACCAAATTATATTAGAATCCACCATCAAACCGATGAAATCTAAATAAAAATTGAATTATTAATTTTTTCAGGCGCCCCCCGCTTTAAATTTAAAAAGAATATGGTATTTTAAAGGTACCACCCGAATTATATTGGAATCCACCTTCAAACCGATAAAATCTCAAAAACTTGAATGATTAATTTTTTAGGGCCCCTCACTTGAAATTTAAAATGAATATCGTATTTTAAAGGTACCACCCCAATTATTTTGGAATCCACCATCGAACAGATAAAATCTGAAAAACTTGAACTATCAATTTTTTAGGAGCCCCCCCGCTCAAAATTTAAAAAGAATGTCGTATTTTAAAGGTACCACCCCAATTATATTGGAATCCACCTTCAAACAAATAAAATCTGAAATCCTTAATTATTATTTTTTTTTAGGCCCCTCCTCGAAATTTAAAAATAATATCATATTTTAAATGCACCACCCCCATTATATTGGAATCCACCTTGTAAAATATAAAAAGCTTGAATTATTAATTTTTTATGGCCCCCCCTCAAAATTTAAAAAGAATATTATATTTTAAATGCACCACCCCCATTATATTGGAATCCACCCTCAAACCGATAAAATCGGAAACACTTGAATTATTAATTTTTTGGGCCTCCCACTCGAAATTTAAAAAGAATATCGTATTTTCAAGGTACCACCCCAATTATTTGGGAATTCACTCTCAAACAGATAAAATCTAAAAAGCTCGAATTAATAATTTTTTAGGGCCCCTCACTTGAAATTTTAAATGAATATCGTATTTTAAAGGTACCACCCCAATTATATTGGACTCCACCATCAAACCGATAAAATCTGAAAAACTTGAATTATTAATTTTTTAGGTCGCCCCCCGCTTTAAATTTAAAAAGAATATGGTATTTTAAAGGTACCACCCGAATTATATTGGAATCCACCTTACACTGATAAAATCTGAAAAACTTGAATGATTAATTTTTTAGGGCCCCTCACTTGAAATTTAAAATGAATATCGTATTTTAAAGGTACCACCCCAATTATTTAGGAATCCACCATCGAACAGATAAAATCTGAAAAACTTGAACTATCAATTTTTTAGGGGCCCCCCCCGCTCGAAATTTAAAGTGAATGTCGTATTCTAAAGGTACCAACCCCATTATATTGGAATCCACCCTCAAAATGATAAAAATCTAAAAAAATTTAATTATTAATTTTTTTGGCCTCCCAACCGAAATTTTAAAAGAATATGGTATTTTAAAGGTACCACCCCAATTATATTGGATTCCACCCTCAAACAGATAAAATATGAATAACTTGAATTATTAATTTTCTTCGGGCCCCTCCTCGAAATTTAAAAATAATATTATATTTTAAATGGACCACCCCCATTAAAACGGAATCCACCCTAAAACCGATAAAATCTAAAAACTTGAATTATTAGTTTTTTTGGGCCCCCCTCATGAAATTTAAAAATAATATAATATTTTACATGCACAACCCCCATTATATTGGAAACCACCCTTAAACAGATAAAATCGGAAACACTCGAATTATTAATTCTTTTGGGCCCCCCACTCGAAATTTAAAAAGAATATCGTATTTTAAAGGTACCACCCCAATTATATTGGAATCCACCTTCAAACAAATAAAATCTGAAATCCTTTATTATTAATTTCTTTGGGCGCCCCCCCACTCGAAATTTAAAAATAATGTTGTATTTTAAAGGTACCATCCCAATTATATTGGAATCCACCTTATATATATGAAAAACTTGAATTATTAATTTTTTTGGGCCCCCCCCAATTGAAATTTAAAATCAATAACATATCTTAAATACACCACCCCCATTATATTGGAATCCACCATCGAACCGATAAAATCTGAAAACTTTAATTATTATTTTTTTTGGCCCCCCCACACGAAATTAAAAAAGAATATGGTATTTTAAAAATACCACCCCAATTATATTAGAATCCACCTTTAAACCAATAAAATCTGAAAAACTTAAATTATTAATTTTTTCGGGCCCCTCCTCGAAATTTAAAAATAATATTATATTCTAAATTGACCACCCCCATTATAAGGGAATCCACCCTCCAACCGATAAAATCTAAAATCTTTAATTATTAATTTTTTTGGGCCCCTCCAATTGTAATTTAAAATGAATATCATATTTTCAATGCACCACCACCATTTTATTAAAAACCACCCTCAAACAGATAAAATCTGAAAAACTTGAATTATTAATTTTTTTGGGCCCCTACCTCGAAATTTAGAAAGAATATTATATTTTAAATGTACCACTCCCATTATAATGAAATCCAACCTCAAACCGATAAAATCTGAAAAACTTTCATTATTAATTTTTTTGGCCCCTCCATTCGAAATTTAAAAGGAATATGTTTTTAAATAATTTATTTTTTGAAGAGAAAAGATTTGGCTCCGCCGGGAGTCGAACCCGGGTCTCCTGCGTTACATGCGAGGATGCTAATTTAACCACCCTCAAACAGATAAAATCGGAAACACTCGAATTATTAATTCTTTTGGGCCCCCCACTCGAAATTTAAAAAGAATATCGTATTTTAAAGGTACCACCCCAATTATATTGGAATCCACCTTCAAACAAATAAAATCTGAAATCCTTAATTATTAATTTCTTTGGGCGCCCCCCCGCTCGAAATTTAAAAAGAATGTTGTATTTTAAAGGTACCATCCCCATTATATTGGAATCCACCTTATATATATGAAAAACTTGAATTATTAATTTTTTTGGGCCCCCCCAATTGAAATTTAAAATCAATAACATATCTTAAATACACCACCCCCATTATATTGGAATACACCATCGAACCGATAAAATCTGAAAACTTTAATTATTATTTTTTTTGGCCCCCCCACACGAAATTAAAAGAGAATATGGTATTTTAAAAATACCACCCCAATTATATTAGAATCCACCTTCAAACCAATAAAATCTGAAAAACTTAAATTATTAATTTTTTCGGGCCCCTCCTCGAAATTTAAAAATAATATTATATTCTAAATTGACCACCCCCATTATAAGGGAATCCACCCTCCAACCGATAAAATCTAAAATCTTTAATTATTAATTTTTTTGGGCCCCCCCAATTGTAATTTAAAATGAATATCATATTTTCAATGCACCACCACCATTTTATTAGAAACCACCCTCAAACAGATAAAATCTGAAAAACTTGAATTATTAATTTTTTTGGGCCCCTACCTCGAAATTTAGAAAGAATATTATATTTTAAATGTACCACTCCCATTATAATGAAATCCACCCTCAAACCGATAAAATCTGAAAAACTTTCATTATTAATTTTTTTGGCCCCTCCATTCGAAATTTAAAAGGAATATGTTTTTAAATAATTTATTTTTTGAAGAGAAAAGATTTGGCTCCGCCGGGAGTCGAACCCGGGTCTCCTGCGTTACATGCGAGGATGCTAATTTAACCACCCTCAAACAGATAAAATCGGAAACACTCGAATTATTAATTCTTTTGGGCCCCCCCACTCGATATTTAAAAAGAATATCGTATTTTAAAGGTACCACCCCAATTATATTGGAATCCACCTTCAAACAAATAAAATCTGAAATCCTTAATTATTAATTTCTTTGGGCGCCCCCCCGCTCGAAATTTAAAAAGAATGTTGTATTTTAAAGGTACCATCCCCATTATATTGGAATCCACCTTATATATATGAAAAACTTGAATTATTAATTTTTTTGGGCCCCCCAATTGAAATTTAAAATCAATAACATATCTTAAATACACCACCCCCATTATATTGGAATCCACCATCGAACCGATAAAATCTGAAAACTTGAATTATTATTTTTTTTGGCCCCCCCACACGAAATTAAAAAAGAATATGGTATTTTAAAGGTACCACCCCAATTATATTAGAATCCACCTTCAAACCAATAAAATCTGAAAAACTTAACTTATTAATTTTTGCGGGCCCCTCCTCGAAATTTAAAAATAATATTATATTCTAAATTGACAACCCCCATTATAAGGGAATCCACCCTCCAACCGATAAAATCTAAAATCTTTAATTATTAATTTTTTTGGGCCCCCCCAATTGCAATTTAAAATGAATATCATATTTTCAATGCACCACCACCATTTTATTAGAAACCACCCTCAAACAGATAAAATCTGAAAAACTTGAATTATTAATTTTTTTGGGCCCCTCCCTCGAAATTTAGAAAGAATATTATATTTTAAATGTACCACTCCAATTATAATGAAATCCACCCTCAAACCGATAAAATCTGAAAAGCTCGAATTAATAATTTTATATGGCCCCCCTCAAAATTTAAAAAAATATTATATTTTAAATGTACCACCCCAATTATTTGGGAATTCAATCTCAAACAGATAAAATCTGAAGAACTTGAATTATTAATTTTATTGGCCTCCCACCCGAAATTTCACAAGAATATGGTATTTTAAAGGTACCACCCCAATTATATTGGATTCCACCCTCAAACAGATAAAATCTGAAAAACTTGAATTATTAATTTTTTTGGGCCCCCTACCTCGAAAGTTAGAAAGAATATTATATTTTAAATGTACCACTCCCATTATAATGAAATCCACCCACAAACCGATAAAATCTGAAACACTTTTATTATTAATTTTTTTGGCCCCTCCATTCGAAATTTAAAAAGAATATGGTATTTTAAAGGTACCACCCCAATTATTTTGGAATCCACCATCAAACCGATAAAATCTGAAAAACTTGAATTATTAATTTTTTAGGGCCCCCCACTTGAAATTTAAAATGAATATCGTATTTTAAAGGTACCACCCCAATTATTTGGGAATCCACCATCGAACCGATAAAATCTGAAAAACTTGAACTATCAATTCTTTAGGCGCCCCCCCGCTCGAAATTTAAAAAGAATGTCGTATTTTGAATTATTTGGGAATTTACCCTCAAACAGATAAAATCTAAAAAGCTCGAATTATTAATTTTTTATGGCCCCCCTCAAAATTTAAAAAGAATATTATATTTTAAATGCACCACCCCCATTATATTGGAATCCATCCTCAAACCGATAAAATCTGAAAACTTGAATTTTTAATTTATTTGGCCCCCTCACACGAAATTAAAAAAGAATATGGTATTTTAAAAGTACCACCCCAATTATATTAGAATCCACCTTCAAACCAATAAAATCTGAAAAACTTAAATTATTAATTTTTTCGGGCCCCTCCTCGAAATTTAAAAATAAAATTATATTTTCAAGGTACCACCCCAATTATTTGGGAATTCACTCTCAAACAGATAAAATCTGAAGAACTCGAATTATTAATTTTATTGGCGTCCCACCCGAAATTTTAACAGAATATGGTATTTTAAAGGTACCACCCCAATTATATTGGATTCCACCCTCAAACAGATAAAATCTGAAAAACTTGAATTAATAATTTTATATGGCCCCCCTCAAAATTTAAAAAAATATTATATTTTAAATGTACCACTCCCATTATAATGAAATCCACCCTCAAACCGATAAAATCTGAAACACTTTTATTATTAATTTTTTTGGCCCCTCCATTCGAAATTTAAAAAGAATATGGTATTTTAAAGGTACCACCCCAATTATTTTGGAATCCACCATCAAACCGATAAAATCTGAAAAACTTGAATTATTAATTTTTTAGGGCCCCCCACTTGAAATTTAAAATGAATATCGTATTTTAAAGGTACCACCCCAATTATTTGGGAATCCACCATCGAACCGATAAAATCTGAAAAACTTGAACTATCAATTCTTTAGGCGCCCCCCTGCTCGAAATTTAAAAAGAATGTCGTATTTTGAATTATTTGGGAATTCACCCTCAAACAGATAAAATCTAAAAAGCTCGAATTATTAATTTTTTATGGCCCCCCTCAAAATTTAAAAAGAATATTATATTTTAAATGCACCACCCCCATTATATTGGAATCCACCCTCAAACCGATAAAATCTGAAAACTTGAATTTTTAATTTTTTTGGCCCCCTCACACGAAATTAAAAAAGAATATGGTATTTTAAAAGTACCACCCCAATTATATTATAATCCACCTTCAAACCAATAAAATCTGAAAAACTTAAATTATTAATTTTTTCGGGCCCCTCCTCGAAATTAAAAAATAATATTATATTTTAAAGGTACCACCCCAATTATTTGGGAATTCACTCTCAAACAGATAAAATCTAAAAAGCTCGAATTAATAATTTTATATGGCCCCCCTCAAAATTTAAAAAAATATTATATTTTAAATGTACCACCCCAATTATTTGGGAATTCACTCTCAAACAGATAAAATCTGAAGAACTTGAATTATTAATTTTATTGGCCTCCCACCCGAAATTTCACAAGAATATGGTATTTTAAAGGTACCACCCCAATTATATTGGATTCCACCCTCAAACAGATAAAATCTGAAAAACTTGAATTATTAATTTTTTTGGGCCCCCTACCTCGAAAGTTAGAAAGAATATTATATTTTAAATGTACCACTCTCATTATAATGAAATCCACCCACAAACCGATAAAATCTGAAACACTTTTATTATTAATTTTTTTGGCCCCTCCATTCGAAATTTAAAAAGAATATGGTATTTTAAAGGTACCACCCCAATTATTTTGGAATCCACCATCAAACCGATAAAATCTGAAAAACTTGAATTATTAATTTTTTAGGGCCCCCCACTTGAAATTTAAAATGAATATCGTATTTTAAAGGTACCACCCGAATTATTTGGGAATCCACCATCGAACCGATAAAATCTGAAAAACTTGAACTATCAATTCTTTAGGCGCCCCCCCGCTCGAAATTTAAAAAGAATGTCGTATTTTGAATTATTTGGGAATTTACCCTCAAACAGATAAAATCTAAAAAGCTCGAATTAATAATTTTATATGGCCCCCCTCAAAATTTAAAAAGAATATTATATTTTAAATGCACCACCCCCATTATATTGGAATCCATCCTCAAACCGATAAAATCTGAAAACTTGAATTTTTAATTTTTTTGGCCCCCTCACACGAAATTAAAAAAGAATATGGTATTTTAAAAGTACCACCCCAATTATATTAGAATCCACCTTCAAACAAATAAAATCTGAAAAACTTAAATTATTAATTTTTTCGGGCCCCTCCTCGAAATTAAAAAATAATATTATATTTTAAAGGTACCACCCCAATTATTTGGGAATTCACTCTCAAACAGATAAAATCTGAAGAACTCGAATTATTAATTTTATTGGCCTCCCACCCGAAATTTTAACAGAATATGGTATTTTAAAGGTACCACCCCAATTATATTGGATTCCACCCTCAAACAGATAAAATCTGAAAAACTTGAACTATCAATTCTTTAGGCGCCCCCCTGCTCGAAATTTAAAAAGAATGTCGTATTTTGAATTATTTGGGAATTCACCCTCAAACAGATAAAATCTAAAAAGCTCGAATTATTAATTTTTTATGGCCCCCCTCAAAATTTAAAAAGAATATTATATTTTAAATGCATCACCCCCATTATATTGGAATCCACCCTCAAACCGATAAAATCTGAAAACTTGAATTTTTAATTTTTTTGGCCCCCTCACACGAAATTAAAAAAGAATATGGTATTTTAAAAGTACCACCCCAATTATATTATAATCCACCTTCAAACCAATAAAATCTGAAAAACTTAAATTATTAATTTTTTCGGGCCCCTCCTCGAAATTAAAAAATAATATTATATTTTAAAGGTACCACCCCAATTATTTGGGAATTCACTCTCAAACAGATAAAATCTAAAAAGCTCGAATTAATAATTTTATATGGCCCCCCTCAAAATTTAAAAAAATATTATATTTTAAATGTACCACCCCAATTATTTGGGAATTCACTCTCAAACAGATAAAATCTGAAGAACTTGAATTATTAATTTTATTGGCCTCCCACCCGAAATTTCACAAGAATATGGTATTTTAAAGGTACCACCCCAATTATATTGGATTCCACCCTCAAACAGATAAAATCTGAAAAACTTGAATTATTAATTTTTTTGGGCCCCCTACCTCGAAAGTTAGAAAGAATATTATATTTTAAATGTACCACTCCCATTATAATGAAATCCACCCACAAACCGATAAAATCTGAAACACTTTTATTATTAATTTTTTTGGCCCCTCCATTCGAAATTTAAAAAGAATATGGTATTTTAAAGGTACCACCCCAATTATTTTGGAATCCACCATCAAACCGATAAAATCTGAAAAACTTGAATTATTAATTTTTTAGGGCCCCCCACTTGAAATTTAAAATGAATATCGTATTTTAAAGGTACCACCCGAATTATTTGGGAATCCACCATCGAACCGATAAAATCTGAAAAACTTGAACTATCAATTCTTTAGGCGCCCCCCCGCTCGAAATTTAAAAAGAATGTCGTATTTTGAATTATTTGGGAATTTACCATCAAACAGATAAAATCTAAAAAGCTCGAATTAATAATTTTATATGGCCCCCCTCAAAATTTAAAAAGAATATTATATTTTAAATGCACCACCCCCATTATATTGGAATCCATCCTCAAACCGATAAAATCTGAAAACTTGAATTTTTAATTTTTTTGGCCCCCTCACACGAAATTAAAAAAGAATATGGTATTTTAAAAGTACCACCCCAATTATATTAGAATCCACCTTCAAACAAATAAAATCTGAAAAACTTAAATTATTAATTTTTTCGGGCCCCTCCTCGAAATTAAAAAATAATATTATATTTTAAAGGTACCACCCCAATTATTTGGGAATTCACTCTCAAACAGATAAAATCTGAAGAACTCGAATTATTAATTTTATTGGCCTCCCACCCGAAATTTTAACAGAATATGGTATTTTAAAGGTACCACCCCAATTATATTGGATTCCACCCTCAAACAGATAAAATCTGAAAAACTTGAATTATTAATTTTTTTTAGGCCCCTCCTCGAAATTTAAAAATAATATCATATTTTAAATGCACCACCCGAATTATATTGGAATCCACCTTACACCGATAAAATCTGAAAAACTTGAATGATTAATTTTTCAGGGCCCCTCACTTGAAATTTAAAATGAATATCGTATTTTAAAGGTACCACCCCAATTATTTGGGAATCCACCATCGAACCGATAAAATCTGAAAAACTTGAACTATGAAATCTTTAGGCGCCCCCCCCGCTCGAAATTTAAAAAGAATGTCGTATTTTGAATTATTTGGGAATTCACCCTCAAACAGATAAAATCTAAAAAGCTCGAATTATTAATTTTTTCGGGCCCCTCCTCGAAATTTAAAAATAATATTATATTCTAAATTGACCACCCCCATTATAACGGAATCCACCCTCCAACCGATAAAATCTAAAATCTTTAATTATTAATTTTTTTGGGCCCCCCAATTGTAATTTAAAATGAATATCATATTTTCAATGCACCACCACCATTTTATTAGAAACCACCCTCAAACAAATAAAATCTGAAAAACTTGAATTATTAATTTTTTTGGGCCCCTACCTCGAAATTTAGAAAGAATATTATATTTTAAATGTACCACTCCCATTATAATGAAATCCACCCTCAAACCGATAAAATCTGAAACACTTTTATTATTAATTTTTTTGGCCCCTCCATTCGAAATTTAAAAAGAATATGGTATTTTAAAGGTACCACCCCAATTATTTTGGAATCCACCATCAAACCGATAAAATCTGAAAAACTTGAATTATTAATTTTTTAGGGCCCCCCACTTGAAATTTAAAATGAATATCGTATTTTAAAGGTACCACCCCAATTATTTGGGAATCCACCATCGAACCGATAAAATCTGAAAAACTTGAACTATCAATTCTTTAGGCGCCCCCCTGCTCGAAATTTAAAAAGAATGTCGTATTTTGAATTATTTGGGAATTCACCCTCAAACAGATAAAATCTAAAAAGCTCGAATTATTAATTTTTTATGGCCCCCCTCAAAATTTAAAAAGAATATTATATTTTAAATGCACCACCCCCATTATATTGGAATCCACCCTCAAACCGATAAAATCTGAAAACTTGAATTTTTAATTTTTTTGGCCCCCTCACACGAAATTAAAAAAGAATATGGTATTTTAAAAGTACCACCCCAATTATATTAGAATCCACCTTCAAACCAATAAAATCTGAAAAACTTAAATTATTAATTTTTTCGGGCCCCTCCTCGAAATTAAAAAATAATATTATATTTTAAAGGTACCACCCCAATTATTTGGGAATTCACTCTCAAACAGATAAAATCTAAAAAGCTCGAATTAATAATTTTATATGGCCCCCCTCAAAATTTAAAAAAATATTATATTTTAAATGTACCACCCCAATTATTTGGGAATTCACTCTCAAACAGATAAAATCTGAAGAACTTGAATTATTAATTTTATTGGCCTCCCACCCGAAATTTTAACAGAATATGGTATTTTAAAGGTACCACCCCAATTATATTGGATTCCACCCTCAAACAGATAAAATCTGAAAAACTTGAATTATTAATTTTTTTGGGCCCCCTACCTCGAAAGTTAGAAAGAATATTATATTTTAAATGTACCACTCCCATTATAATGAAATCCACCCACAAACCGATAAAATCTGAAACACTTTTATTATTAATTTTTTTGGCCCCTCCATTCGAAATTTAAAAAGAATATGGTATTTTAAAGGTACCACCCCAATTATTTTGGAATCCACCATCAAACCGATAAAATCTGAAAAACTTGAATTATTAATTTTTTAGGGCCCCCCACTTGAAATTTAAAATGAATATCGTATTTTAAAGGTACCACCTGAATTATTTGGGAATCCACCATCGAACCGATAAAATCTGAAAAACTTGAACTATCAATTCTTTAGGCGCCCCCCCGCTCGAAATTTAAAAAGAATGTCGTATTTTGAATTATTTGGGAATTTACCCTCAAACAGATAAAATCTAAAAAGCTCGAATTAATAATTTTATATGGCCCCCCTCAAAATTTAAAAAGAATATTATATTTTAAATGCACCACCCCCATTATATTGGAATCCATCCTCAAACCGATAAAATCTGAAAACTTGAATTTTTAATTTTTTTGGCCCCCTCACACGAAATTAAAAAAGAATATGGTATTTTAAAAGTACCACCCCAATTATATTAGAATCCACCTTAAACCAATAAAATCTGAAAAACTTAAATTATTAATTTTTTCGGGCCCCTCCTCGAAATTAAAAAATAATATTATATTTTAAAGGTACCACCCCAATTATTTGGGAATTCACTCTCAAACAGATAAAATCTGAAGAACTCGAATTATTAATTTTATTAGCCTCCCACCCGAAATTTTAACAGAATATGGTATTTTAAAGGTACCACCCCAATTATATTGGATTCCACCCTCAAACAGATAAAATCTGAAAAACTTGAATTATTAATTTTTTTTAGGCCCCTCCTCGAAATTTAAAAATAATATCATATTTTAAATGCACCACCCGAATTATATTGGAATCCACCTTACACCGATAAAATCTGAAAAACTTGAATGATTAATTTTTCAGGGCCCCTCACTTGAAATTTAAAATGAATATCGTATTTTAAAGGTACCACCCCAATTATTTGGGAATCCACCATCGAACCGATAAAATCTGAAAAACTTGAACTATGAAATCTTTAGGCGCCCCCCCGCTCGAAATTTAAAAAGAATGTCGTATTTTGAATTATTTGGGAATTCACCCTCAAACAGATAAAATCTAAAAAGCTCGAATTATTAATTTTTTCGGGCCCCTCCTCGAAATTTAAAAATAATATTATATTCTAAATTGACCACCCCCATTATAACGGAATCCACCCTCCAACCGATAAAATCTAAAATCTTTAATTATTAATTTTTTTGGGCCCCCCCAATTGTAATTTAAAATGAATATCATATTTTCAATGCACCACCACCATTTTATTAGAAACCACCCTCAAACAAATAAAATCTGAAAAACTTGAATTATTAATTTTTTTGGGCCCCTACCTCGAAATTTAGAAAGAATATTATATTTTAAATGTACCACTCCCATTATAATGAAATCCACCCTCAAACCGATAAAATCTGAAACACTTTTATTATTAATTTTTTTGGCACCTCCATTCGAAATTTAAAAAGAATAGGGTATTTTAAAAGTACCACCCCAATTATTTTGGAATCCACCCTCAAACCGATAAAATCTGAAAAACTTGAATTATTAATTTTTTTGGGCCCCCTACCTCGAAAGTTAGAAAGAATATTATATTTTAAATGTACCACACCCATTATAATGAAATCCACCCACAAACCGATAAAATCTGAAAAACTTTAATTATTAATTTTTTAGGGCCCCCACTTGAAATTTAAAATGAATATCGTATTTTAAAGGTACCAACCCAATTATTTGGGAATCCACCATCGAACCGATAAAATCTGAAAAACTTGAACTATCAATTCTTTAGGCGCCCCCCCCGCTCGAAATTTAAAAAGAATGTCGTATTTTGAATTATTTGGGAATTCACCCTGAAACAGATAAAATCTAAAAAGCTCGGATTATTAATTTTTTGTGGCCCCCTCAAAATTTAAAAAGAATATTATATTTTAAATGCACCACCCCCATTATATTGGAATCGGCCCTCAAACCGATTAAATCGGAAACACTTGGATTATTAATTTTTTTGGGCCTTCCACTCGAAATTTAAAAAGAATATCGTATTTTCAAGGTACCACCCAAATTATTTGGGAATTCACTCTCAAACAGATAAAATCTAAAAAGCTCGAATTAATAATTTTATATGGCCCCCCTCAAAATTTAAAAAGAATATTATATTTTAAATGTACCACCACCATTATAATGGAATCCACCTTCAAACCGATAAAATCTGAAGAACTTGAATTATTAATTTTTTTGGCCTCCCACACGAAATTTTAACAGAATATGGTATTTTAAAGGTACCACCCCAATTATATTGGATTCCACCCTCAAACAGATAAAATCTGAAAAACTTGAATTATTAATTTTTTGTAGGCCTCTCCTCGAAATTTAAAAATAATATCATATTTTAAATGCACCACCCCCATTATATTGGAAACCACCCTCAAACAGATAAAATCGGAAACGCTCGAATTATTAATTCTTTTGGGCCCCTCCATTCGAAATTTAAAAAGAATATGGTATTTTAAAGGTACCACCCCAATTATTTTGGAATCCACCATCAAACCGATAAAATCTGAAAAACTTGAATTATTAATTTTTTAGGGCCCCCCACTTGAAATTTAAAATGAATATCATATTTTAAAGGTACCACCCCAATTATTTGGGAATCCACCATCGAACCGATAAAATCTGAAAAACTTGAACTATCAATTCTTTAGGTGCCCCCCCGCTCGAAATTTAAAAAGAATGTCGCATTTTGAAGGTACCACCCCCATTATATTGGAATCGGAAACACTTGAATTATTAATTTTTTTGGCCTCCCAACCGAAATTTTAAAAGAATATCGTATTTTAAAGGTACCACCCCAATTATATTGGATTCCACCCTCAAACAGATAAAATATGAATAACTTGAATTATTAATTTTTTCGGTCCCCTCCTCTAAATTTAAAAATAATATTATATTCTAAATTGACCACCCCCATTATAACGGAATCCACCCTCCAACCGATAAAATCTAAAATCTTTAATTATTAATTTTTTTGGGCCCCCCCAATTGTAATTTAAAAAGAATATTATATTTTAAATACACCACCCCCATTATATTTGAATCCACCATCGAACCTATAAAATCTGAAAAACTGGAATTATTAATTCTTTTGGGCCCCTCCATTCGAAATTTAAAAAATATGGTATTTTAAAGGTACCACCCCAATTATTTTGGAATCCTCCATCAAACCGATAAAATCTGAAAAACTTGAATTATTAATTTTTTAGGGCCCCCCACTTGAAATTTAAAATGAATATCGTATTTTAAAGGTACCACCCCAATTATTTGGGAATCCACCATCGAACCGATAAAATCTGAAAAACTTGAATTATTAATTTTTTTTAGGCCCCTCCTCGAAAATCTGAAAAACTTGAACTATCAATTCTTTAGGTGCCCCCCCGCTCAAAATTTAAAAAGAATGTCGCATTTTGAAGGTACCACCCCCATGATATTGGAATCGGAAACACTTGAATTATCAATTTTTTTGGGCCCCCCACTCGAAATTTTAAAAGAATATCGTATTTTAAATGTACCACACCAATTATATTAGAATCCACCATCAAACCGATAAAATCTGAAAAACTTGAATTATTAATTTTTTTTGGGCGCCCCCCGCTTAAAATTTAAAAAGAATATGGTATTTTAAAAGTACCACCCCAATTATATTAGAATCCACCTTCAAACCAATAAAATCTGAAAAACTTAAATTATTAATTTTTTCGGGCCCCTCCTCGAAATTTAAAAATAATATTATATTCTAAATTGACCACCCCCATTATAAGGGAATCCACCCTCCAACCGATAAAATCTAAAATCTTTAATTATTAATTTTTTTGGGCCTCCCCAATTGTAATTTAAAATGAATATCATATTTTCAATGCACCACCACCATTTTATTAGAAACCACCCTCAAACAGATAAAATCTGAAAAACTTGAATTATTAATTTTTTTGGGCCCCTACCTCGAAATTTAGAAAGAATATTATATTCTAAATGTACCACTCCCATTATAATGAAATCCACCCTCGAACCGATAAAATCTGAAACACTTTTATTATTAATTTTTTTGGCCCCTCCATTCGAAATTTAAAAAGAATATGTTTTTAAATAATTTATTTTTTGAAGAGAAAAGATTTGGCTCCGCCGGGATTCGAACCCGGGTCTCCTGCGTTACATGCGAGGATGCTAATTTTAGCATCCTCGCATGTAACGCAGGAGACCCGGGTTCGACTCCCGGCGGAGCCAAATCTTTTCTCTTCAAAAAATAAATTATTTAAAAATAATTTAAAAATGGTGGTCAGCCACAAATTAAGATTAGATTAAATAAAGAGAATATGGTATTTTAAAGGTACCACCCCAATTATTATGGAATCCACCATCAAACCGATAAAATCTGAAAAACTAGAATTATTAATTTTTTAGGGCCCCCTACTTGAAATTTAAAATGAATATCGTATTTTAAAGGTACCACCCCAATTATTTGGGAATCCACCATCGAACCAATAAAATCTGAAAAACTTGAACTATCAATTCTTTAGGCGCCCTCCCGCTCGAAATTTAAAAAGAATGTCGTATTTTGAATTATTTGGGAATTCACCCTCAAACAGATAAAATCTAAAAAGCTCGAATTATTAATTTTCTTCGGGCCCCTCCTCGAAATTTAAAAATAATATTATATTTTAAATGGACCACCCCCATTATAACGGAATCCACCCTCAAACCGATAAAATCTAAAAACTTGAATTATTAGTTTTTTTGGGCCCCCCTCTTGAAATTTAAAAATAATATAATATTTTAAATGCACAACCTCCATTATATTGGAAACCACCCTCAAACAGATAAAATCGGAAACACTCGAATTATTAATTCTTTTGGGTCTCCCACTCGAAATTTAAAAAGAATATCGTATTTTAAAGGTACCACCCCAATTATATTGGAATCCACCTTCAAACAAATAAAATATGAAATCCTTAATTATTAATTTCTTTGGGAGTCCCCCGCTCGAAATTTAAAAAGAATGTTGTATTTTAAAGGTACCATCTCCATTATATTGGAATCCACCTTATAAAATATGAAAAACTTGAATTAATAATTTTTTTGGGCCCCCCCAATTGAAATTTAAAATCAATATCATATCTTAAATACACCACCCCCATTATATTGGAATCCACCTTATAAAATATGAAAAACTTGAATTATTAATTTTTTTGGGCCCCCCTACTTGAAATTTAAAATGAATATCGTATTTTAAAGGTACCACCCCAATTATTTGGGAATCCACCATCGAACCAATAAAATCTGAAAAACTTGAACTATCAATTCTTTAGGCGCCCTCCCGCTCGAAATTTAAAAAGAATGTCGTATTTTGAATTATTTGGGAATTCACCCTCAAACAGATAAAATCTAAAAAGCTCGAATTATTAATTTTCTTCGGGCCCCTCCTCGAAATTTAAAAATAATATTATATTTTAAATGGACCACCCCCATTATAACGGAATTCACTCTCAAACAGATAAAATCTAAAAAGCTCGAATTAATAATTTTTTATGGCCCCCCTCAAAATTTAAAAAAATATTATATTTTAAATGTACCACCACCATTATAATGGAATCCACCTTCAAACCGATAAAATCTGAAGAACTTGAATTATTAATTTTTTTGGCCTCCCACCCGAAATTTCACCAGAATATGGTATTTTAAAGGTACCACCCCAATTATATTGGATTCCACCCCCAAACCGATAAAATCTGAAAAACTTGAATTATTAATTTTTTTGGGCCCCCTACCTCGAAAGTTAGAAAGAATATTATATTTTAAATGTACCACACCCATTATAATGAAATCCACCCACAAACCGATAAAATCTGAAACACTTTTATTATTAATTTTTTTGGCCCCTCCATTCGAAATTTAAAAAGAATATGGTATTTTAAAGGTACCACCCCAATTATTTTGGAATCCACCATCAAACCGATAAAATCTGAAAAACTTGAATTATTAATTTTTTAGGGCCCCACCCTTAAAATTTAAAATGAATATCGTATTTTAAAGGTACCACCCCAATTATTTGGGAATCCACCATCGAACCGATAAAATCTGAAAAACATGACCTATCAATTCTTTAGGCGCCCCCCCCCCGCTCGAAATTTAAAAAGAATGTCGTATTTTGAATTATTTGGGAATTCACCCTCAAACAAATAAAATCTAAAAAGCTCGAATTATTAATTTTTTATGGCCCCCCTCAAAATTTAAAAAGAATATTATATTTTAAATGCACCACCCTCATTATATTGGAATCCACCCTCAAACCGATAAAATCTGAAAACTAGAATTCTTAATTTTTTTGGCCCCCCCACACGAAATTAAAAAAGAATATGGTATTTTAAAAGTACCACCCCAATTATATTAGAATCCACCTTCAAACCAATAAAATCTGAAAAACTTAAATTATTAATTTTTTCGGGCCCCTCCTCGAAATTTAAAAATAATATTATATTTTCAAGGTACCACCCCAATTATTTGGGAATTCACTCTCAAACAGATAAAATCTGAAGAACTTGAATTATTAATTTTATTGGCCTCCCACCCGAAATTTTAACAGAATATGGTATTTTAAAGGTACCACCCCAATTATATTGGATTCCACCCTCAAACAGATGAAATCTGAAAAACTTGAATTATTAATTTTTTTTAGGCCCCTCCTCGAAATTTCAAAATAATATCATATTTTAAATGCACCACCCCCAAATTTGCAATTTTATATTAGAAACCACCCTCAAACAGATAAAATCGGAAACGCTCGAATTATTAATTCTTTTGGGCCCCTCCATTCGAAATTTAAAAAGAATATGGTATTTTAAAGGTACCACCCCAATTATAATGGAATCCACCATCAAACCGATAAAATCTGAAAAACTTGAATTATTAATTTTTTAGGGCGCCCCCCGCTTTAAATTTAAAAAGAATATGGTATTTTAAAGGTACCACCCGAATTATATTGGAATCCACCTTACACCGATAAAATCTGAAAAACTTGAATGATTAATTTTTCAGGGCCCCTCACTTGAAATTTAAAATGAATATCGTATTTTAAAGGTACCACCCCAATTATTTGGGAATCCACCATCGAACCGATAAAATCTGAAAAACTTGAACTATCAATTTTTTAGGGGCCCCCCCGCTCGAAATTAAAAAAGAATGTCGTATTTTAAAGATACCAACCCCATTATATTGGAATCCACCCTCAAACTGATAAAATCTAAAAAACTTTAATTATTAATTTTTTTGGCCTCCCAACCGAAATTTTAAAAGAATATGGTATTTTTAAGGTACCACCCCAATTATATTGGATTCCACCCTCAAACAGATAAAATATGAATAACTTGAATTATTAATTTTTTTCGGGCCCCTCCTCGAATTTTAAAAATAATATTATATTTTAAATGGACCACCCCCATTAAAACGGAATCCACCCTCAAACCGATAAAATCTAAAAACTTGAATTATTAGTTTTTTTCGGCCCCCCTCATGAAATTTAAAATAAATATAATATTTTAAATGCACAACCCCCATTATATTGGAAACCACCCTCAAACAGATAAAATCGGAAACACTCGAATTATTAATTCTTTTGGGCCCCCCACTCGAAATTTAAAAAGAATATCGTATTTTAAAGGTACCACCCCAATTATATTGGAATCCACCTTCAAACAAATAAAATCTGAAATCCTTAATTATTAATTTCTTTGGGCGCCCCCTCGCTCGAAATTTAAAAAGAATGTTGTATTTTAAAGGTACCATCCCCATTATATTGGAATCCTCCTTATAAAATATGAAAAACTTGAATTATTAATTTTTTTGGGCCCCCCTCGAAATTTAAAATCAATATCATTTCTTAAATACACCACCCCATTATATTGGAATCCACAATCGAACCGATAAAATCTGAAAACTTGAATTATTAATTTTTTTGGCCCCCCCCACACGAAATTAAAAAAGAATATGGTATTTTAAAAGTACCACCCCAATTATATTAGAATCCACCTTCAAACCAATAAAATCTGAAAAACTTAAATTATTAATTTTTTCGGGCCCCTCCTCGAAATTTAAAAATAATATTATATTCTAAATTGGCCACCCCCATTATAACGGAATCCACCCTCCAACCGATAAAATCTAAAATCTTTAATTATTAATTTTTTTGGGCACCCCAAATTGTAATTTAAAATGAATATCATATTTTCAATGCACCACCACCATTTTATTAGAAACCACCCTCAAACAGATAAAATCTGAAAAACTTGAATTATTAATATTTTTGGGCCCCTACCTCGAAATTTAGAAAGAATATTATATTTTAAATGTACCACTCCCATTATAATGAAATCCACCCTCAAACCGATAAAATCTGAAACACTTTTGTTATTAATTTTTTTGGCCCCTCCATTCGAAATTTAAAAAGAATATGGTATTTTAAAGGTACCACCCCAATTATTTTGGAATCCACCATCTAACCGATATAATCTGAAAAACTTGAATTATTAATTTTTTAGGGCCCCCCACTTGAAATTTAAAATGAATATCGTATTTTAAAGGTACCACCCCAATTATTTGGGAATCCACCATCGAACCGATAAAATCTGAAAAACTTGAACTATCAATTCTTTAGGCGCCCCCCCGCTCGAAATTTAAAAAGAATGTCGTATTTTGAATTATTTGAGAATTCACCCTCAAACAGATAAAATCTAAAAAGCTCGAATTATTAATTTTTTATGGCCCCCTCAAAATTTAAAAAGAATATTATATTTTAAATGCACCACCCCCATTATATTGGAATCGGCCCTCAAACCGATAAAATCGGAAACACTTGAATGATCAATTTTTTCGGGCCCCTCCTCGAAATTTAAAAATAATATTATATTTTCAAGGTACCACCCCAATTATTTGGGAATTCACTCTCAAACAGATAAAATCTGAAGAACTTGAATTATTAATTTTATTGGCCTCCCACCCGAAATTTTAACAGAATATGGTATTTTAAAGGTACCACCCGAATTATATTGGATTCCACCCTCAAACAGATAAAATCTGAAAAACTTGAATTTTTTTTAGGCCCCTCTTTGAAATTTAAAAATAATATATTTTAAATGCACCACCCCCATTATATTGGAAACCACCCTCAAACAGATAAAATCGGAAACGCTCGAATTATTAATTCTTTTGGGCCCCTCCATTCGAAATTTAAAAAGAATATGGTATTTTAAAGGTACCACCCCAATTATATTGGAATCCACCATCAAACCGATAAAATCTGAAAAACTTGAATTATTAATTTTTTAGGGCGCCCCCCGCTTTAAATTTAAAAAGAATATGGTATTTTAAAGGTACCACCCGAATTATATTGGAATCCACCTTACACCGATAAAATCTGAAAAACTTGAATGATTAATTTTTCAGGGCCCCTCACTTGAAATTTAAAATGAATATCGTATTTTAAAGGTACCACCCCAATTATTTGGGAATCCACCATCGAACCGATAAAATCTGAAAAACTTGAACTATCAATTTTTTAGGGGCCCCCCCGCTCGAAATTAAAAAAGAATGTCGTATTTTAAAGATACCAACCCCATTATATTGGAATCCACCCTCAAACTGATAAAATCTAAAAAACTTTAATTATTAATTTTTTTGGCCTCCCAACCGAAATTTTAAAAGAATATGGTATTTTTAAGGTACCACCCCAATTATATTGGATTCCACCCTCAAACAGATAAAATATGAATAACTTGAATTATTAATTTTCTTCGGGCCCCTCCTCGAATTTTAAAAATAATATTATATTTTAAATGGACCACCCCCATTAAAACGGAATCCACCCTCAAACCGATAAAATCTAAAAACTTGAATTATTAGTTTTTTTCGGCCCCCCTCATGAAATTTAAAATAAATATAATATTTTAAATGCACAACCCCCATTATATTGGAAACCACCCTCAAACAGATAAAATCGGAAACACTCGAATTATTAATTCTTTTGGGCCCCCCACTCGAAATTTAAAAAGAATATCGTATTTTAAAGGTACCACCCCAATTATATTGGAATCCACCTTCAAACAAATAAAATCTGAAATCCTTAATTATTAATTTCTTTGGGCGCCCCCTCGCTCGAAATTTAAAAAGAATGTTGTATTTTAAAGGTACCATCCCCATTATATTGGAATCCTCCTTATAAAATATGAAAAACTTGAATTATTAATTTTTTTTTTGGCCCCCCTCGAAATTTAAAATCAATATCATTTCTTAAATACACCACCCCATTATATTGGAATCCACAATCGAACCGATAAAATCTGAAAACTTGAATTATTAATTTTTTTGGCCCCCCCACACGAAATTAAAAAAGAATATGGTATTTTAAAAGTACCACCCCAATTATATTAGAATCCACCTTCAAACCAATAAAATCTGAAAAACTTAAATTATTAATTTTTTCGGGCCCCTCCTCGAAATTTAAAAATAATATTATATTCTAAATTGGCCACCCCCATTATAACGGAATCCACCCTCCAACCGATAAAATCTAAAATCTTTAATTATTAATTTTTTTGGGCACCCCAAATTGTAATTTAAAATGAATATCATATTTTCAATGCACCACCACCATTTTATTAGAAACCACCCTCAAACAGATAAAATCTGAAAAACTTGAATTATTAATATTTTTGGGCCCCTACCTCGAAATTTAGAAAGAATATTATATTTTAAATGTACCACTCCCATTATAATGAAATCCACCCTCAAACCGATAAAATCTGAAACACTTTTATTATTAATTTTTTTGGCCCCTCCATTCGAAATTTAAAAAGAATATGGTATTTTAAAGGTACCACCCCAATTATTTTGGAATCCACCATCTAACCGATATAATCTGAAAAACTTGAATTATTAATTTTTTAGGGCCCCCCACTTGAAATTTAAAATGAATATCGTATTTTAAAGGTACCACCCCAATTATTTGGGAATCCACCATCGAACCGATAAAATCTGAAAAACTTGAACTATCAATTCTTTAGGCGCCCCTCCGCTCGAAATTTAAAAAGAATGTCGTATTTTGAATTATTTGAGAATTCACCCTCAAACAGATAAAATCTAAAAAGCTCGAATTATTAATTTTTTATGGCCCCCTCAAAATTTAAAAAGAATATTATATTTTAAATGCACCACCCCCATTATATTGGAATCGGCCCTCAAACCGATAAAATCGGAAACACTTGAATGATTAATTTTTTCGGGCCCCTCCTCGAAATTTAAAAATAATATTATATTTTCAAGGTACCACCCCAATTATTTGGGAATTCACTCTCAAACAGATAAAATCTGAAGAACTTGAATTATTAATTTTATTGGCCTCCCACCCGAAATTTTAACAGAATATGGTATTTTAAAGGTACCACCCGAATTATATTGGATTCCACCCTCAAACAGATAAAATCTGAAAAACTTGAATTTTTTTTAGGCCCCTCTTTGAAATTTAAAAATAATATATTTTAAATGCACCACCCCCATTATATTGGAAACCACCCTCAAACAGATAAAATCGGAAACGCTCGAATTATTAATTCTTTTGGGCCCCTCCATTCGAAATTTAAAAAGAATATGGTATTTTAAAGGTACCACCCCAATTATATTGGAATCCACCATCAAACCGATAAAATCTGAAAAACTTGAATTATTAATTTTTTAGGGC
The DNA here is from genome assembly GCA_911387785.2 of Aelia acuminata. Taxonomy (NCBI): domain Eukaryota; kingdom Metazoa; phylum Arthropoda; class Insecta; order Hemiptera; family Pentatomidae; genus Aelia; species Aelia acuminata. Next base: position 2,034,129 of record OU426985.1, on the reverse strand, counting down.
GCCCCCCGCTTTAAATTTAAAAAGAATATGGTATTTTAAAGGTACCACCCGAATTATATTGGAATCCACCTTACACTGATAAAATCTGAAAAACTTGAATGATTAATTTTTCAGGGCCCCTCACTTGAAATTTAAAATGAATATCGTATTTTAAAGGTACCACCCCAATTATTTGGGAATCCACCATCGAACCGATAAAATCTGAAAAACTTGAACTATCAATTTTTTAGGGCCCCCCCCGCTCGAAATTTAAAAAGAATGTCGTATTTTAAAGGTACCAACCCCATTATATTGGAATCCACCCTCAAACTGATAAAATCTAAAAAACTTTAATTATTAATTTTTTTGGCCTCCCAACCGAAATTTTAAAAGAATATGGTATTTTTAAGGTACCACCCCAATTATATTGGATTCCACCCTCAAACAGATAAAATATGAATAACTTGAATTATTAATTTTCTTCGGGCCCCTCCTCGAAATTTAAAAATAATATTATATTTGAAATGGACCACCCCCAATAAAACGGAATCCACCCTCAAACCGATAAAATCTAAAAACTTGAATTATTAGTTTTTTTGGGCCCCCCTCATGAAATTTAAAATAAATATAATATTTTAAATGCACAACCCCCATTATATTGGAAACCACCCTCAAACAGATAAAATCGGAAACACTCGAATTATTAATTTTTTTGGGCCCCCCACTCGAAATTTAAAAAGAATATCGTATTTTAAAGGTACCACCCCAATTATATTGGAATCCACCTTCAAACAAATAAAATCTGAAATCCTTAATTATTAATTTCTTTGGGCGCCCCCTCGCTCGAAATTTAAAAAGAATGTTGTATTTTAAAGGTACCATCCCCATTATATTGGAATCCTCCTTATAAAATATGAAAAACTTGAATTATTAATTTTTTTGGGCCCCCCTCAAAATTTAAAATCAATATCATTTCTTAAATACACCACCCCATTATATTGGAATCCACAATCGAACCGATAAAATCTGAAAACTTGAATTATTAATTTTTTTGGCCCCCCACACGAAATTAAAAAAGAATATGGTATTTTAAAGGTACCAACCCCATTATATTGGAATCCACCCTCAAACTGATAAAATCTAAAAAACTTTAATTATTAATTTTTTTGGCCTCCCAACCGAAATTTTAAAAGAATATGGTATTTTTAAGGTACCACCCCAATTATATTGGATTCCACCCTCAAACAGATAAAATATGAATAACTTGAATTATTAATTTTCTTCGGGCCCCTCCTCGAAATTTAAAAATAATATTATATTTGAAATGGACCACCCCCAATAAAACGGAATCCACCCTCAAACCGATAAAATCTAAAAACTTGAATTATTAGTTTTTTTGGGCCCCCCTCATGAAATTTAAAATAAATATAATATTTTAAATGCACAACCCCCATTATATTGGAAACCACCCTCAAACAGATAAAATCGGAAACACTCGAATTATTAATTCTTTTGGGCCCCCCACTCGAAATTTAAAAAGAATATCGTATTTTAAAGGTACCACCCCAATTATATTGGAATCCACCTTCAAACAAATAAAATCTGAAATCCTTAATTATTAATTTCTTTGGGCGCCCCCTCGCTCGAAATTTAAAAAGAATGTTGTATTTTAAAGGTACCATCCCCATTATATTGGAATCCTCCTTATAAAATATGAAAAACTTGAATTATTAATTTTTTTGGGCCCCCCTCAAAATTTAAAATCAATATCATTTCTTAAATACACCACCCCATTATATTGGAATCCACAATCGAACCGATAAAATCTGAAAACTTGAATTATTAATTTTTTTGGCCCCCCACACGAAATTAAAAAAGAATATGGTATTTTAAAAGTACCACCCCAATTATATTAGAATCCACCTTCAAACCAATAAAATCTGAAAAACTTAAATTATTAATTTTTTCGGGCCCCTCCTCGAAATTTAAAAATAATATTATATTCTAAATTGGCCACCCCCATTATAACGGAATCCACCCTCCAACCGATAAAATCTAAAATCTTTAATTATTAATTTTTTTGGGCACCCCAAATTGTAATTTAAAATGAATATCATATTTTCAATGCACCACCACCATTTTATTAGAAACCACCCTCAAACAGATAAAATCTGAAAAACTTGAATTATTAATTTTTTTGGGCCCCTAGCTCGAAATTTAGAAAGAATATTATATTTTAAATGTACCACTCCCATTATAATGAAATCCACCCTCAAACCGATAAAATCTGAAACACTTTTATTATTAATTTTTTTGGCCCTTCCATTCGAAATTTAAAAAGAATATGGTATTTTAAAGGTACCACCCCAATTATTTTGGAATCTACCATCTAACCGATAAAATCTGAAAAACTTGAATTATTAATTTTTTAGGGCCCCCCACTTGAAATTTAAAATGAATATCGTATTTTAAAGGTACCACCCCAATTATTTGGGAATCCACCATCGAACCGATAAAATCTGAAAAACTTGAACTATCAATTCTTTAGGCGCCCCCCCGCTCGAAATTTAAAAAGAATGTCGTATTTTGAATTATTTGGGAATTCACCCTCAAACAGATAAAATCTAAAAAGCTCGAATTATTAATTTTTTATGGCCCCCTCAAAATTTAAAAAGAATATTATATTTTAAATGCACCACCCCCATTATATTGGAATCGGCCCTCAAACCGATAAAATCGGAAACACTTGAATTATTAATTTTTTTGGGCCTTCCACTCGAAATTTAAAAAGAATATCGTATTTGAAAGGTACCACCCCAATTATTTTGGAATCCACCATCAAACCGATAAAATCTGAAAACTTGAATTATTAATTTTTTAGGGCCCCCCCACTTGAAATTTAAAATGAATATGGTATTTTAAAGGTACCACCCGAATTATATTGGAATCCACCTTACACCGATAAAATCTGAAAAACTTGAATCATTAATTTTTTTGGCCTCCCACCCGAAATTTTAACAGGATATGGTATTTTAAAGGTACCACCCCAATTATAATGGAATCCACCCTCAAACCAATAGAATCTTAAAATCTTGAATTATTAATCTTTTTGGGCCCCCCCAATTGAAATTAAAAATGAATATCATATCTTAAATGCACCACTCCATTATATTGGAATCAACCCTCAAACAGATTAAATCTGAAAAACTTAAATTATTATTTTTTTTTGGCCCCCACGCTCGAAATTTAAAAAGAATGTTGTATTTTAAAGGTACCACCCCCATTATATTGGAATCCACCCTCAAACAGATAAAATCTGAAACACTTTAATTATTAATTTTTTTGGCCTCTCCACTCGAAATTAAAAAAGAATATGGTATTTTAAAGGTGCCATCCCAATTATATTGGAATCCACCATCAAACCGATAAAATCTGAAAAACTTGAATTATTAATTTTTTCATGCGCCCCCCGCTTTAAATTTAAAAAGAATATGGTATTTTAAAGGTACCACCCGAATTATATTGGAATCCACCTTCAAACCGATAAAATCTGAAAAACTTGAATGACAGAAAAATATGAAAAACAGCTTATATTCTAATTATAAGTGTGTTCATTTCCTCAAAATTCAGAACGTGATCCTTGAGGACTCGGCACAAATGATGTTTGAATGACTTCACCCCAGCTTCCCAAATACCTCCGAAATGTGGTGCACCCGGAGGGATGAACTCCCATTCTATTTTCAAAGGATAAATATGAGATTGAATCTTGGTTAGAGTTTCCTCCCGGTTCAGCCATTGGTAAAGGTCCTGTAAGTGTCTACTTGCTCCAACAAAATTAGTCCCATTGTCGGATAGAATTTTAGACGCCAACCCTCGGAGCGATACAAATCTATTCAAACAGGCGAGGAAAGCATCGGTAGTTAACTGAGACACAAGTTCAAGATGTACGGCCCTAGTACTCAAGCAAACGAACAGAGAGACGTATGATTTTTGGATTCTACTTTTGCGTTTATTTGACTCTTTAGTCATAAACGGTCCGGCAAAATCAACGCCAGTTATAATAAATGGCCTTCCTTGTTCGAATCTCGAAGGTGGAAGATCGGACATAAGAGGCGTGAAATTCTTTGAACGAAATCTATAGCAAGTTATACACTTGTGAACACGGTGCCGAATTATACGCCTTCCTGATATTATCCAGTAATTCCGCCGCAAGAGTGAGTGTAATAGTTGTGGACCGGGGTGGAGGTAAGTTCTATGGTAGTGATCAATCAACAGCTTTGTAAAGTGCGCTTTTTGGGGAAGTATTATCGGGTGCTTGGCATTATAGGGCAACGGACTGTTTTTCAAACGACCGCCCACCCTGAGAATTCCCAGGCTATCCAAGAAGGGTGATAATGATTGCAGAGCTCTTATCGTTGTTTTTGAGTTTATAGGAAGGTAATGCTGTTGAACGCATATTATTAAAAGTCGAGTACCTTCAGCTAATTCACCTAAACTCAGTGCTCCATGTTTTATTTCCGTAAGAGGTATCTTCAAGTTCCTTAGGAATCGGGCAATGTAGGAAAATATCCTCGTTAATTTACCAAACGAAGAGAACCTTTCCATTACCTCAATCATGTAGGAATTTGATGTCTGACTTGTACATACCAGAGCGTTAGGTTTTATTTCTGGCACTGGCACAGCCTCATTAAGAAGAATATCGGGCCATTCAGAAATATTACGTGTGAGCCATTGAGGACCATGCCACCATAACTGGTTATTAATTAGATCTACTGGTATGGATCCACGGGAAGCAAGATCGGCTGGATTCTCAGACGATGAAACGTGGTACCATTCCTTTTCCGACGATAACTCTAGTATATGTGTAATTCGGTTCGCCACGAATGTTTTTAATAAATGTGGAGAAAGGCGTAACCAACTAAGAACAATTGACGAGTCCGAGAATAAGTAAGTGGAATTGACATGTGGGTCAATAATGCTAGAAATGGATTGTCTAGTTTGGGCTAGTAACAGCGCAGCGCATAACTCTAACTTAGGAATAGATAATGTTTTCAATGGAGCGAGGCGGGTTTTAGACATAATTAAGTGACTTTCTGTTTGTCTGTCATGGAATTGAACTCTCAAATAAATAGTGGCTGCGTAACCTAATTCCGATGCATCAGCGAATCCCACTAATGTAACGTGGAACGGCTTTCGGGGAAATATGCAACGAGGTATTTGAATGAATCGTAGGTTTTTTCAGAGAGTCAAAGAATTCTCTGTAATCTGTGGCTATTTCCGAAGGTAGTGGACTGTCCCAGGATAAGTCTTTTATAGTCCATAGCCTCTGCAAATATGATTTGGCTTTAAAGGTGACGGGAGCAAGGTAACCGAGTGGGTCGTACATTCGCGCAACGGTTGACATGATCCCTCTTTTCGTCATTATTAATTTGATATCTTGAATATCATAAGAAAGGCAGTCCAGAACCGAGTCCCACTGCATCCCTAATAACTTTACTGATTTATTGTCAGGTTCTAAGAATTTCATCATTTCTTGTTTGTCCGCAAGAGAGCTTAATAATTCTGGAGTGTTACTCACCCATTTTGACAAACTGAAACCCCCTTTATTTAGTAATGCTATCAATTCGCACTGAAGCTGACGGGCTTCTTCAATAGTGTTCGCTCCAGTTAGAATATCATCCACATATATGTGGTTTTTTAAGGTTTCTGAGGCTTTTGGATATGATGCTCCTTCATCTATTACTAGTTGATGTAATACACAAATCGCGAGATAAGGAGAGCTAGAAAAACCGAAGGTGAGTCTATTCAATTGATACTCCTCAACTGGTTTTGATGGATCAGTGCGGTACAGAAAATGTTGATATGGGACATCTTCTTTATGGATTAATATTTGTAAAAACATCTGACATATGTCTGATGCAAACGCAATAGGATAGCGTCTGAAATTAAGAAGCACATATCTAATAACCAGCTGGAGTTTAGGACCGATAAGGAGATGGTCATTGAGGGAGTCAAATTCAGTAGATGACGATGCATCAAAAACTATGCGTAGTTTCGAACAAGTGTTATCCTTCATAACACAATGGTGTGGTAGATAATATCTACCCGGACTATCTGCCGGCGAGACGTAGCCTAATTTTAAATATTCATCGATAATGTTGGAATATTTTTCCTTTAATAAGGGTATTTTATTTAACCGGTGTTCTAATTTTAGAAAACGGGTCATGACATTTTTATAGGAACTACTCAGATAAGGTCTGGCCTGATCTTTGAATGGTAGCCGGACAATGTAACGTCCGGTTGGGTCTCGAGAATGAGTTAATCGAAAATGTTCATCCGCTGTTTCGGGGACCTTTTCAATTTCCCAAAATTTCTCTAAGGTGTTGCTTAGTCGGTCATTAAGTTGATCGCAGGATGTAATTAGTGAAATCGATTTATTTTTGACCAAAGGTTGAGGTTGAGGACCTAGAGGTCCAATGACCACATAACCAAAGATGGTTTGGAGAGCATTAGGATACCCTTCACGGTTTATACATCCACCAGTTAGGATTTAGTTAGGACCAAATAAATCCGCCCCCAATAAAAAATCGATTGGTCCTGGTTTTCCAAACGAATTATCAGCTAGGTCATACTGCTTAAAATATTCATTTATATCCCTTGGTATTGGACACGTTGGTATACTCTCAATAACCTTAGGGACTATCACAGCATTAGTATGGAGTCGGGGATACAAACTATTTTTGGGCACAAGAGTGCAAAAAGTTTGGTAATTACCTCCCTTTATTGGACTATCTCTAAAACCATAAAGCGCCTGTGGATTGAGGCATCTAATAAGTCCTAAAATTCGCGCACATCTAGATGATATAAATGATCTTTGTGATCCACAATCAATTAAAATCCGAATAGGATGATATTGCCCAAAACTATCTTCTATTCTAGCCATCGCTGTTCCCAACATAATGGAGACATTGGCCTCCGACGATGATGACAGAACGGAGCCCTTTAAATCCGTCGTTGTCTGTATATTGGTCTTTTCTGAGCCTATCACATTTTTTACAACAGAAGTTGGTTCGGGTCTTGCATTGTTACCGGACCAAGAGGAACTACTAGGGGCATTTCCACCCACGTGACCAGGAGACCTGGTTGGAGAAGTGGGAAAATGTAATAAAGAATGATGACGCCTATTGCAATGATAGCAGGAGCTAGTGCATGGGCATGAGTTGCCATAGTGGCCGGGCTTTAAACAATTGGCGCACAGGTTTAGCTGTTTTGATTTATTAAAACGTTCTCTGGGTCCCATAGAGAGGAAGCGCGAGCACCTATACAAACGATGTCTTTCCCGGCACAGAGGACAAATATTATTTGTGGAATTGCTATCAGTCGACATTAAAACCCGTTTATTTACGGATTGTGGCTTTTGGGGTTGAGAATATTGAGCATTTACTCCTATATTAGAGGTTAGAGAGTCCGTTTGTAATTGTAAAGATAGGCGATGAATAAAATTTGAAAAATTTTCAAACGTCGGAATTTCAGATGAAGAACCGAATTCGGATTCAAAACGTTCTCGCGTTTTGGGATCTAAAAATCTTAAGCAATAAGTTAACAAAATAAACCCGGAGGGGTCATTAAGATTCATATTTCGGAAGGCCGTCGCGCTTTCTAAAACAATTTCGGTAAAATTTTCTAATGAGCGAAAATCACTTTTTGTGATTGGCTTAAAATTAAAAATATTGATAAGGTAGCTGGTGGCATGAATTCGTTTATTGTCGTATTTTTGTACTAAGGTGTCCCAAGCTTGCTGGTAGCCATCTGTAGTGGTCAAAATGGCCGCTATAGATTGTAGCACTGAACCCTTTAAAGCGGAATGAAGATAGTGAAATTTTTGAATTTCTGACAATTGACTATTATTATGAATGAGTGACATATATGTATCTTTAAACGACGTCCATTTTGAAATTTGACTGTCAAAAGTTGGTAAATTAATAGTTGGTAATTTAATTTGTGGTTCAAACCCGATTCTACTATCCGCCATCTTAGATTGGTCTGTAAAAGTGGTTTCCCCAGAAAGTTCAACAGATAAAGCCTCGTAAAAATAATTTTGAGTTTTTTTTCTCAAATCATCAAAACGCGACGTAGATTCATCCCCCAGAACCTTTGCCAATGACTTAGCATTTTTAATTAGTCCCTGGAATTTTTCATAAATATTGTCTAACCTAGATAAACGTGCTTTAAATAAATTCATCATCTGTTGATTTTCAGAACAACCAATACCAACATCCCTTGTATCTTTTATATCTGAGGCTAAATCCTCTAATTCATCCTCAAGTTCGGCTAATTGAATCTCATTTTTATCGATTTTAGGCCTCATTGCTTACCTGAACAAATATATAATTGAATCTAATTAATAAAAAATGTAGTGAATAAATGTTTATATCCGGCCCGGAATAGACCAAAATTTATGTTAAATTCCCTTCGGAAAGTAGTGGACCTCCAAAATGAAACTTAAATTAAAATAAATAAACAATTGATAACAAAAAGAGAAACCGAAAATATAAACATTTATTCATCATCAAAATAAAACATTAATATAAAATGAAATCATTTTTACAAAAAAAAGTTCCCCAAAATAAAACAGTAAAACAAACAAATAAAATGAAACAAACAAAATTAAATTTTCTCTCTAATGAAATAAATGAAAATGAAATAAAAGAAAAGAATGTCAATATTCACGTGGATCGCTGGGCGATGTCGCAGAATGATGAAGTCGAAGTAGGCTGATAAACTTTATCAGAAGAAGGAGTCGGTGCTTGGGCAGCATACAGTTCGCAGTGGGCGAAAACTCGTTCTCCAAAACTGCAGCGGGCAGATGAGAGCCGTAGACGCGTCTACGTAAGTGGACTGTTAGAATCTGGCTGTGTATACAACACTACTGGTATTAGCACAGCTGTTGTATTAAAACATCTGCACTAAGACGGCCTTATAAACATTTGTCTTCCCACAAACATCGCATCAATAATTTAATTGATGCAATTAAACAAAATTATTAAAAGAGAGAAAAAAATCTAAACAAAATAATTATACAAATTAAACCCTATTAACAAAAATTAAGAAATTAAACAATAAAATAAAATAAATGACTTCATTTTAAAAGAAACAAAAAAAAACAACAACAACAAATTGATTTAAGTAATAAATTAAAGTTTATGAGCGTTAACATCTATAGATAGTATTTTTCAAACCTCTCTTTGTATTTTAGATGCCCTACTCGGCTGCTAGGTACGAGGTATTACATAAAGGTGTCTATCAACTATAGACTTATTTTAACACTTAGAGTTTCTTTTTTCTTTTTTATTAAATAAAATGTTGTACAATGTATGAAATAACTCACTTTTTTTTTTTTTAATGATGTTATATTGCATCATTTTAAAAATAGTTAAATTGTTTCCTAAACTATCCATGATTGGCTGTTGAAATTATTTATATACAGTTTACGATGTGTAATATAGCTATTTAAACTATTAGCAACTTTTAGCTGCTGCTGTTAGCTGTTGTTAATTATGATTCTGAGTAACAAATGATATATATATATATTTACTTTAAAAATAGTTAAATTGTTTCCTAAACTATCCATGATTGGCTGTTGAAATTATTTACATACGTTTTATGATGTGTAATATAGCTATTTAAACTATTAGCAACTTTTAGCTGCTGCTGTTAGCTGTTGGTAATTATGATTCTGAGTAACAAATGATATATATATATATTTTTACAGTGTATAGTTGAATTCAAAGATTATTTTATATATATATATATATATATATATATATACATAGATTAATCAAAAATGTTTTGAAATTTATTAATATAATTATACACATATATATTTTTTTATTTCTTTGTTTAACTTCCCTTTATGTTAATGTTCATTATTACAATTGTTTATGTTGTTTTAATAATTATGTTCTGTTAATGGACCCTTTGTGATTAGTTTCAAATATTATATTTCATTTAATTAAATATATTTTATGTTGTTGTATATTACATGTTATTGCTGTTTTTATTTTTTAACTTTATTCATAATAGCTTTTAAAAATGTTTGTTTGTTACCATCCATTATTACATTTTTTTTTTATTTTTAGGTTTTAAATTAACGTTTTGGGGTCCGGCGAGTCCTTTTCCTTGACGAGTTTGATGTTTATTTTGCATGAGAAACACATTGTTGACTTATATATAAATTGTAACATATATTATATGTTATAAAGATTTATTACATCGTTTTTACATATCCAAGTTTTTTTCATTTAATCACAACCATTTGACATAGTTATTAACCTTGACATCTAATTTGTTCTTTTTTATATTTTATTTTTTTTATATTTTTTTTATTTTTCATTTAAACCCTAAACATTTGACATATAATTTATCTCCTTTCTTTTTTAATACTTTTTCTATGAAATGAAGTTAATGGTAAGATGTGGGTTATTAAGAAAAAAATAAAATGATTTACTATCAGGATATATATTTTTTCCATAAACGTGTAATACAAATATTTTAATTTCCTGTCGATCCAAACCCTCCTTCTTTCCTTTTATTGTTTGGCTTGTTGAATATTGCCTCTAGGTCTGCTGGTAATTTAGTGTTGAAGTCTATATGATGCACTTGTATATGAGAGTAACATTTTGTAAAATAAGTTGAGCGATCTTCGTTTGAATGATTATGTAAAATAACCTTAATTGTGCCTCGATAATCAGGGTCTATTATGCCACCTATTAATAAACATAAAGTTAATTTTTAAAAAGAAACAAATTAATAATAAAACACAGGTAAGAAAAATTACCCATAACACTTATGAACTTTTTCCATGCCCTACTTGATCGGTCTGCTAATCTTCCATAATATCCTTCAGGAAATATAACAGATAAATATGTTTCAACAAGCACCTTGCCTCTAGCTGTTATTGTATAATCAGGAGGGTTAATTAAAAAAATTAAATTATATACATTTTTATTAAAAAATGATCTTTATTAAATATAACCCCCTTAGGGAGTTATATTAGGGGGTCTTAGCCTCGACACTTAGGGGTAGCGGCTATACAATAAATAAATGTAACTAAGTAAATGATATACCTGGCTAAGTCATAACCGACTGAATCAGGTGTTCCTTTCACTACATTGCAAGCTAGCTCAGATCTTTTTATACCATACATGATGATTTTTTTTTTAAGAGAATAATTTTTTTATAATCTAAAACGTACCAGCAACACTATAATGAATTTCACAAAAGCAGGAATAATCACTTATAAGCTATGTACAGCTAAAAAAAGAAAAAAAAAAAAAGGCAGCTCAGATCTTTTTACAACATACATGATGATTGAGTTTTTTAAGAGAATAATTTTTTTATAATCTAAAACATACCAGCAACACTAGATTGAATTTCACGAAAGCAGGAATAATCACTTATAAGCTATTGCTAAAAAAAGGCTACTTACAAGAATGTAGTTCACCTCTGTTGAGAAATATGCAACTAATTCGATTGTTCCTTTCAGAAAGTTCAAGTCTAATTTTAAACTTTCTATAACATATACTTTTTTTTAAGAGAATAATTTTTATAATATAAAAAATTATGATTGTATGCTGTATTGATAGTACGATAATGAAGTAATTGAATCTTGAAGAAAAAAACCTTTTATCATCATTGTTTGATAGTGCTTTTTTATTCATTTATATTAAACTTAACAAATGGTTTTAAAGCGAATCATATTCATTTGAACTCTAAGAACTGATTTTTCATCTTTGTCAATATTATCAGGTATTATTTGATTGCAAAATAAAATATTTTTATTAGATTCCTGATTTAGAAATTTATTTAAAGAGTGTTTGGAAATCCCTTTAGCCCTCTTTATTTTATTAAGACTTGAATTTTTCTCATCTTCACTTCAAAGTCATTTTTCATGGATTGTGTAGTCATTTTGTTAGAATTTAACGATTTTCGTACAAATTCTAATGTATCTTCTATATTTTTAAAACTTTTATATATAAATAAACCAAAGTTTATACAAATAACCATATGTTTTCTTTTTATTTATTGGATTTTATTTATTGGATGGTATTGACACCAATATTCGCAGGAGTATCAAAGCCATAATTGGGCTCCCAGCCAACACCTCGACAGCGATGTTCTACGCACCAAGGAGGTATAGAGGACTGGGATTGATCCGTTGCCAATGGGAGGCTCCTTTGCAGCATTGGTCCATTGCTCAGCGGCTGTCAAATGTGCCGGATGCCCTGTTTCAGTCTATATTTAATTACCAAGAAGAGCTGGCGGAATGCGCCGAGAGACTGGGTGTTGATCAGGGCTACCGAAGTGCGAGAGCTCTACGTCAGTCGCTGCGTGAAAATGCTTTTGAGGAATGGGCCAATTATAAATGGCAGGGAATTGGAGTTCGACATTTTAAAGAGACCCCGAAGGCTAACAGATACATCTACGACAAGCAGGTTCTTTCGGGGTCAGAATGGTCGAACTCCTTAAAACTCAACATTAATTATGCCCCTCTGCGAGGAGTCCCAGGAGCCAGCGGACAACCGAGAGAAGTTGGGTCCCTCTGTCGTAAATGCGGCAGAGAGTCTGAAACACCAGCCCACGTGCTGGGAAAATGCCCCAACAACTCCCTCCTCATAACTCGCCGGCACCATAGGGTTAAGCATGAACTTATAAGACTCCTTAAAGAGAGGAACTTCGCCTGCTTTGACGAGGTCTATTGCATTGACACAGATGGATCCACGAGGTATGCAGACATTGTCGCATTCCCTAAGACCGGGAATAAAGCACTGGTGGTGGATCCGACAATTAGATTTGAAAACAATGACCTTGACCAGGCGGGTGAGGTGGAAAGGAAAAAGAGAGATATCTACGAAAAGTGCATCCCTTTCCTTAAAGAGAAGTTCCGCGAGACCTTTGGAGAGAGAGAGTTCTCCGTGACAGGCCTCTGGTTCGGATCTCGCGGAACGATCCCAAAAAGAACAAGGAGTTTTTTAGAAGACCTAGGTGTCGAGATGAGAGAAATTTCGGTGTTGGCTGAAAATATAATCTTGGACTCCCTGGGCATTATCCACTATCACCTATATGGCCACTAATTATGTGTGGCTGTTCTGTCTGTCAAAGATTTTTTTTTTTTTTTTTTTTTTTTTTTTTTTTTTTTTAATATATATATTTGTGTACATTTTTTATTTATTTATTAATTGTGTATTTATTTATGTCTATTCACTTATTTATTCATATATTTATATATTCGTCTAGTTATTTATCTGTAAGCTATTTTGTTTTTTGCTCTGTATGCGTGCCATGATAGGACGGGGAGAAAAATGAGAGAGAATGTTGAAAGATTTGCTCAAGAGTGATGTAAACTATAACGGGGGAAGAAAAAAGTAAGAAAAATAATGGTTTAAGGGAGAAAAAGAGAAAAAAAAAAGGAAAAAAAATAAACAAATAAAAAGTAAATAAAATATTGGAAAAGAAAAAAAAAAATGTAAGATTTTGTAACCGTAGGTTTATATGCATGAAAAATTATAATGTAATTTTAGTTTAATTAATGTACGTAATTGTATTGATAAGTATGCTGTGTATTGTAGCAACCCAATGTAATTGGGCAGCACTGTTTTGTTTTGTTTTAAAAAATAAAGCATTTCTCTCTCTTCTTTGATCTGACATTTTTCTTCGGATTTCATGTTGTTTTTTTTTTTCTTTTTTATAATTTTATAAGATTTTTACAAATTTAGGATGAATTTTTTTTATATAGATGAGTATTTTTTTTTTTAATTTTTTACAATTTTTATAACAGATGAATATCTCTTATACCAAATGAACAACGTTTTGTAACTAATAAACGTATAATTTCTCTATTGTCAGTTCCAGTGCTTTTCTTATTTTTTCACATATCTGTTATAATCGTTTTTATTTTAACGTTTTAGGGTAAAATCTGCTACATTTTAATCGTTACATGATAATCTTCAATACACACGAACCGCATTTACAACGATAAATTCTCTCTTTATTACGATATTTTTCTTTTCATTTCATATTTCTATCATATGGAAAATACAACAAATTAATAGCGCACTTTAATGAAAGAAAAAACTATGTTGTTCATTATACCACCCTTCTTCAAGCATTGTCACACGGTATAGAGCTTGTAAAAGTAAAAAGAGCTTTAAAATTCAACCAGTCCTCATGGTTAAAATCTTACATAAAATATAACACCAGTTTAAGAAAGAAAGCTTTAAATGATTTTGAAAAAGATCAGTATAAGCTTTACAACAACGCAGTTTTTGGTAAAACTATGAAATCAATAAGAAAAAGAGTTGATATGCCTTTAATTACAGACCCTAAAAAGCTAGAAAAATGAATATCTAAACCAGATTTTAAGGACCTTAGAATTTATTCTGAGAATTTGGCTCTCGTTCATATGGAAAAGACTAAAATAAAATTTGATAATCCGATATACGTGGGAATGTCAATATTAGATATAGCAAAAAAAGATTATGTATAAATATCATTATTATATAATGTTGGAAAAGTATGGACAAAATGTTAAGCTTATGTATATGGATACTGACTCGTTCGTTTATTCTATATGTACTGAAGACCTATAATATGGTAAGTATGAATAATTACTTGGATACTTTAGATTATCCTCCAAACCATAAATTATATAATGTTAAGAATAAAAAAGTAATGGGTAAGTTTAAAGATGAGGCAAATGGTGAAATAATTCATAAATTTGTAGACTTAAGGTCTAAAATGTATGCAATAGACATTAAAAGCAAAATTATAAAAAACAAATAGAAGAAATTAGTAAATCTACTGTTAAAAATAAAATCAAATTGAACATTATCTTACCTGTTTAAAATAACATATGTGCAATGTAAACATGATGTTACAAATTTCAGATCATTTAACCATAATGTATTTACTATTAAAACAAATAAAATATCATAAGACACATCCTTGATAATGGAGTATCCACCTTCGCCCCATGGCCATTATAAGATAAAATAAACTTAATATTTGTTAAAAAAAATATAGATTTAATAATTTAACGCAATTTTCCATTGGAAAGGCCTTGTAATTTTCTAATTATTAGGGCCACCGCTGGGCGCAAATCTGCGACCTTTTGTATTGTAGGCTGCCATTGTAACCACTATTCAACAGGTGACCCCAACTGTTTTGTAAACAAAGCGATGTTGCCACATCTCACTCATTCCATGCGACATTGCCCGTATTTTTTAATATCGATGTGATTTCTGTAATTTTTATATTTAAAACAATTGAAAACGGTAAAAGTATAGATATCTTGAATTGCGAATGCGCGATCGTTAATTCAACATTAATTTCGAAATCAGCGACCTTCAAAACCGCATGTTAGACTGTAACGAGTTTTTTTTTCGCTTCGATTACGTCCGTCTGGAGTCGCGAAGAGATCATTTGAGCCCTTTTTGCGCAAGGCGGCTGTTTGCGCGGGTAGTTTGAATTTAAAATAGTAATGGTGTCGCTACCTATGGTACCCACCATATTGGCCATTCCCGTAAGAACTGTGGTACCGAGTGGATGTAACGTACCGTCCCGTTCCTTCTTTTTTCAGTTAATTTCTATGTTTGGCGAAGAAGTGCCCATTATTTTATTATTTTTTATTTTGAGGATCTCAGCGTTGGTGTCTGAAATATGTCTCGACTATGATTTTAAGTTGGTGTCTGAAATATGTCTCGACTATGATTTTAAGTTGGTGTATGAAATATGTTATTACATTGGTGTCTGAACTATGATATTAAGTAACATCTCAACTATTAAATTACATTGGTATCTGGATATTTTGGTGTTTTACTGTAAGAACCTCTGGACCAAAACCAATAAACCATGTCACACAAATTAATGGCGCCTCGAACTGGGACTAAGGAAAACTCCAAGATAAGTGTCGTCTTGAAGATTTATTAATTAATAGCTTTATTAATATAAAATTAATATTAAGCTAATTTATCTAATACATAGTACGAGAGAGTACAAGTTTATACTTTGTTTAAATTGAGAGTATTAGTTTATACTTACGTTTGAGCTAAATCAATAACAATAACAAGAACGAAGTTAAAGCTATTTTTAACTCACGATGCTTTTGTTATTTACTGATTTCTCTTTCAATATCGTAAGAATATTATTTTCAACGAAATAACATTTTCGAAGAAAGACAATTACTTAAATTTTCTTTAAAGATTTCATTGTATATTACGTAAGCCTTTTAACAAATATTTTTACATGGTTTTAATTTTTTTTTCCAATTACTTATATCTTTTTAACAAAATATATTTTTTTTTCTTCATTGATTGAATGCTCAAAATATATTGTTCTAAGGAAAAATAATGTTTTCACAAACAGTATTGGAATTTAAATGTAGATTATTTTATTTGAATTGAATTTCAAAAGATAATTTCAAAACTTTCAAATTAAGATTTCATTTACCTTTATTAATTTACTTTAATTTGATAATTTGGATTCTATTATCTTTTAATAAGAATTGTTATTATAATAAGGAATTTAATTTTTGTTTTATAATTTTAAAAATAACTTTGATAGAGATACTATTTTCTTTTATGTATGAAATAGTTTTAGTTTTCTTTTTTAAAGACTCTAACTTATGAATTAAGATTTATCTTAATTAGAATTTAGGAATAGTTAATGTTTGTTTCATTAATTTATATCTTTTGTTTTAATTTAAAACTTTTGTTTTGGTAAGAAAAGAAAATTTCTGTTAAGGCACTAGTTTGATACCTTTTGGGTTTGTAAAGGAAGCTTACCCGAGTTCAATTTAATTTTTATTATCTTTTCTATTTAATATTCTGCATTTTTATACATATTTTTATTTTAATTGCCTGTTTAATTTAAACAGTTTAAAATTTCTCTTGTTATTATTTTTCAGAGTGCTAGTTTATATATTTATTTTATTTTTTTTTTCTTGACATTTTGTTTCTTTTGCTATCATGGGTGTTCCCGACGTTTTAATATCAGAGCGGGAGGACATTTTTGCCGCTGTTCAGAACATTTTTACCAAATCAAACTCTTTGAGTGTCAATACCGTAGTAGATTTTAAACCAGTTTACGATAGGCTAGTCAATTATGAGTCGCGTTTTGAGAATATTCAGTCCAAAATACGGGAATATAACGCAACTGTGACGGATAAAAAGGGCAAGATTGAAACCTCCGCAGTGCTAAACTCATTCAATGATTTAGTTGATACCACTAAAGCCAATTATTATAAATTGATAAAAGCGTGCAATCCTCCTGAAAAGAAACCTGAGATTTTGCCTACCCCTATTTATCCTGTACCTCAGGAGCTACCGAAAATTGATTTACCGTTATTCTCGGGGAAATTGGAAGAATGGAGTGGATTTTATTCTCTTTTTGACTCTATGGTTCATAGAGAAAATTCTTTATCGACCATTAGGAAATTTCATTATTTACGAAGTAGCTTACGCGAGGAAGCTCTGTCCCTTATCTCAGGGTTCGCACTAGACGAAGCTAATTATTCCCTAGCTTATGATGCATTAGTCTCTAGATATCAAAATAAAAGGCGACTCGCCCGATTTTATATAAAGAGGGTGATGGATTTTACTCCCTTAAACAACTCTTCAGCTAGTAACTTGCAAAGATTTTTATCTGAGCATGAAAATAATTTTTCTGCGTTATCGGCTTTAGGTATTGAAGACATGGGGGATTTCATCAAACTTCATTTAGCCCTCACAAATTTAGACCCCGGTACTAGAAAAGCGTTTGAAGAACGAATAAAGTCAACTGAAATTCCTTCTTATAAGGACTTGATAAATTTTGTTACGGAACGTTCTAGAGTCTTCGAGATGATGGCTCTAGAAGGCCGATCCGAAAAGTCTAATGCAAAAGGGAAAACCCGATTTACAAATCCCAATACAACTAGACACGGCAATAACTCGAATTATGAGAAAGAACAAATATCGGGAATCTTTAGTGTTTTACCTTCGGGTTCCTCAATGTCAAAAGAAACAGACACTGCTACCGACAAATCCAATGGCAATCGTGAATTAGAACAAATGAAAACGGAATCAGTTGGTTGTATGGAACGGTTATTCCCATCGAATAAGGTACAATCCAGAAATAGTCCTGGACCTATTGTCAATAAAGACGCTCCAAAAGACCTACAGCCAGCTCCGAAATTAAATTGCTGGAATTGCGGTGGACCTCATGTATATTCTAGGTGTTCGCAGCCCCGTAAGTTGTTCTGTTATCGTTGCGGTAACCCAGGAGTTTCCATTCATGCCTGTCCTAAATGTACTCCGGGAAATGGGCAAGGGAATCGGAAGTAAGGGTCATTCCTATTCCCATGGTTTTAGCTGACCCACCAAACATCAATTCAACTATTACCGTTCCTTATCGAACACCTATGTGTACCTCTAAGTATGATCTCGTTTCTCCTTGTGTCGTCTCGAATTCTTTAGAAAATTCTACCGCACCTCTTTGTCCCTTATCGTTACCTAAACAGCTTTACATTGTTTTCCAAATAGGAAAACAATGCCAAAGAAGCTTGCCTTACTCGGCACTATTTGACCCTGGTTCCACGACCTCATTCGTTGGACCAGAAGGGATTAAAATTCTTTTTCAGCTTGGGTATGTCGTAGAGGAAATTCCTAAGTTTAATATTTGTGTCGCTAATGGAAGTACTAGTATTGTGGATAAAAGGTTCTCCATTCCAATTACCGTTGGAGATAGGCCGTATGACACAATACTATATGTTTTAACAACGCTTCCATTTATGTTCTTGTTTGGGTTAGATTTTATAGTTAACTCTAATATGTGCACGAACCTTCGTGAAGCAACATGGTGGTTTCAAGATGATCCTAACCATAAATTCTCGTTTCGTCAAGAGTTTCAATTTTCGGGAAATGAAACATCCAAACTTTGCGGTATTAATTCACTTAATTCCACAGAAAGGTTGGATCTGGATAGGGTAGTTAGTGAAGGTTTGCTAACACTTCAAGATTCTCCGGGATTAACAACGCGGATAAGCCATAAGATAGACGTTAATGGCGCTCAACCTATCAAACAACGCTCCTATCACTACTCGCCCAAAGTGCTTGAGGCAATGTACCGAGAGCTAGATCGGATGTTGGAAGAAGGCTTAGTGGAGCCTTGCCAATCCCCATGGTCATCTCCTGTAGTCATGGTTCGCAAGGGATCGGGCTACCGTTTTTGTATAGATTTTCGTAAAGTAAATGAAGTTACTCGAAAAGATTCCTATCCCATGCCAAATATGACTTCTCTTTTGGACGGACTTCGACAAGCCAGATATCTGACCAAATTCGACCTCAAGCAGGCATTTTTGCAAGTTCCACTAGCGGACGAATCCAGTAAAGACATTACTGCATTTACAGTTCCCGGAAGAGGGTTATTTAGATTTAAAGTTATGCCGTTTGGATTAACTAATTCACCTGCAACCTTTCAGAGGTTAGCAGATTCAATATTTGGGCCCGAACTCTACCCATACGTAGTAGTATTCCTTGACGATATTTTGGTTTGTACGCCAACTTTTGAATTGCATTTAGATATGCTTAAGGAAGTATTCCGTCGACTTAAAGCTTCAGGTTTGCGCATCAACCCCGAAAAATGTGAATTTGGATGTAATGAAGTTAGGTACTTGGGATATCTAATTAATAGTGATGGCATGAGTGTTGATCCAGCCAAGGTTAGTTCCGTAACTTCGATTCCTCCTCCTACTAATGTTGGGCAACTTAGAAGGTTCCTTGGAATGGCAGGATGGTATCGTCGTTTTATAAAAGATTTCTCTTCAGTTGTTTCTCCCCTTACATCCTTGCTTAAACGTAAAGCTAAATGGGTATGGACAGAAGAGCAGGAAGCCTCTTTCAATGCTCTCAAGTCAGCTCTGACTGAAGCACCAATATTAGCCAGACCAGATTTTGAGCAGCCTTTTCAATTACAGACCGATGCCAGTGATACAGGTCTGGGAGCGGTCTTAACTCAAATACAAGATGGTGAAGAAAGGGTCATCGCTTTTTGCTCCCGCACTCTCAGTCCAGCTGAAAGAAATTATACCGTGACCGAGAAGGAATGTCTCGCAGTTCTGTTTGGTATCGAAAAGAATCGGCATTACTTGGAGGGATATCCGTTTACCGTTATAACAGACCATGCAAGTCTTAAGTGGTTACTGAATTTGAAAAACCCTTCGGGCCGTTTGGCTAGATGGGCTCTTCGTTTACAACCATACAATTACAAAGTGGAATACCGTAAGGGCAAACTGAATACAGTTGCCGATGCTTTATCCAGAATTGCCGCAATAACCCTTTTATCTTCTAGTCCCGATCATGGTTCTTCTTCCGGTGAGATTTCGTCTTCGGAATCCTCCATAACGTCCGACGAATGGTATAATCAGAAATTTTACCGAGTCAAAAAGTCTCCGGAATTTCATCCTGGATGGTTGGTAAAGGACGGACAATTATTATATCATCGCAAGAACCCTTTGAAGGGAGAGCTTGAGGACCCCAGTGAGGAATGGAAAGTTGTTGTTCCTAAACATTTGCGCAGATCTATAATTTATGATAATCATGATCTTCCGCAGTCGGGCCACCTGGGTATAGATAAAACTGTTGCTAGGGTTAGCAGATTATATTACTGGCCTGGACTATATCGCGATATAAGCCAATATATCAGACAATGCGAATTATGCCAGAAAGTCAAACCCAGTAATACACCACCTCGCGGATTAATGTACCCTCGCTATAACAAGCAGCCTTGGGAAATTGTGTCAGTCGACATTATGGGTCCCTACCCTCGAAGTTCAAAAGGTAATGTTTATCTTTTAGTTTTCGTGGATTTATTTAGCCGATGGGTAAAATTGTGTCCGATTAGAAAAGCTACCTCTTCAGTTATTGTATCGAAATTGAAATCCCGAATATTATATAGGTATGGGGCACCTCAGAAGTTAATTACCGATAATGCAAAGAACTTTGTTTGTAATCTTGTAAATGAAGTAGCTAAGGAGTTCAGTATTAAGAGAGAGACTACACCTTTATATCACTCACAGGCAAATCCCACAGAGCGAGCAAATCGTAATATAAAGCAGCTAATCGTCACGTATCTCGGGAAAAGACACCAACGCTGGGACGAGAAATTAGGGGAGATACAATTTGCAATAAATTCTTCCGTTCAAGACTCAACAAAGTTCAGCCCTGCCTTCTTGAATTTTGGTAGAGAGCTAAGGCCTTTACACCAAGCTCCACAAGGGGATATCCTGGTAGCTCGCGAAGAAGAACAGGCTTCTTGGGCTGCTAAATTAAGCAAATTACCTGAAGTACATCACGTTGCAGAGGAAAATTCTCTTAAAGCGAGTCTAACTCAGAGTAGGCGTTATAATTTGAGACGTAGGAAAGATCGTTTCAGTCCGGGAGATCAAGTGTTAAAGATGACTTTTCAGCTATCTTCGGCGGCTGATAAACTTGCAGCTAAACTTAACCCCAAATATGAAGGCCCTTATACGGTTGTTTCGGTTACTGCCGGCGGATCGTGTAAGTTAAGGGATCATAGTGGGAAGTTAGTAGGTTTATGGCATCCTTCAAAACTTAAATTATTTCGACCATCCTGACGGACTTACGCGCTGGAGGGGGGTGTGTAACGAGTTTTTTTTTCGCTTCGATTACGTCCGTCTGGAGTCGCGAAGAGATCATTTGAGCCCTTTTTGCGCAAGGCGGCTGTTTGCGCGGGTAGTTTGAATTTAAAATAGTAATGGTGTCGCTACCTATGGTACCCACCATATTGGCCATTCCCGTAAGAACTGTGGTACCGAGTGGATGTAACGTACCGTCCCGTTCCTTCTTTTTTCAGTTAATTTCTATGTTTGGCGAAGAAGTGCCCATTATTTTATTATTTTTTATTTTGAGGATCTCAGCGTTGGTGTCTGAAATATGTCTCGACTATGATTTTAAGTTGGTGTCTGAAATATGTCTCGACTATGATTTTAAGTTGGTGTATGAAATATGTTATTACATTGGTGTCTGAACTATGATATTAAGTAACATCTCAACTATTAAATTACATTGGTATCTGGATATTTTGGTGTTTTACTGTAAGAACCTCTGGACCAAAACCAATAAACCATGTCACAAGACCTCATTATTGTCCAAAACAAAAAAATTTAAAAATAACACGAAATAGGCACGCGCCTAAACACCTCAAGACCGTCCGGTGTTGCCTCGGAAAAAAATAAATTCCTCGCTTTTACTAAGCTGGAATACGATACAATGAATTCAAAAGACGACACTTTGCGACTCGTTACATAATTCCCTTTAAACGAAGAGGAGCTCGAAAGGTCTGACGTAATTGCACCCGGGCGGATGATAAATATTGTTATCATTCCTCGATAAACCTACTCGGGGCGGCATCCTTTCAATAGAAAACACAGATAAGCGAATGAATGGTTCTTTGTCGTCTTGGCTCCACCTGCTGTAGGAAATGCATCTGCAGCGATTTCCAGAGAAACCGCTCTTTCATGTCTGGGCGGATAGTAGATAACACGTAGTGCGATACATCCGCTGACTGGACATAGATAAAATGGTTGGCGCGGCATCCTTTCAAATTGATAAAATCCTTCTTATCTGCTGACATTGATAAAATACTACCTTATGTCTGGGCGGCTTACAAAACGCTGACTGACCATCAATGGTTCTTTGTCGTCTTAACTCCTCGATTATCATAGTGCAGAGCTCGCACTGACTGGCCGTCAGGATAAGATGGATTCTTTATCCGGCTCAAGTATGAATGGTTCTTTGTCGTCTTGTTTATAATCAGCGGCGGCTGATATCTGGGCGGCATCCTTTTAAACAGATATCAGACCCGTCGACCCGCTCAAGGAATCGCTCGAATGTAATCAGTGCTGAATGACGATATCTCCCCAACACTGCAAGCGGGCTATATAAGAGTGGAGCCACCAGGACGGCAAGGTTGGAATTGACCATTATTCCTCCGACATCATTGCTTTGTAACGATAATTTTGAATGAACTTGAATGAAACAGCTGAGTCATGCACCAGTGAACTGATTAGAATGAATTCTGAATGAAACAGCTGAGTCATGCACCTATGCATTAAATCACACACCTGGCCGGGTTGTGCACTGGGTCAACGCACCCCGTTAAATGTGAACAAACAAAACTCCCACTCAGAGGATGACGTCAAAGGCATAATGTAAACAAAGGCCGCTAAACGAACCGCCCCCTCTCGCCCTCCCTCTAAGGTCTCTAAGGTCGGTCTATGACCCTCAAGGTCACATATAGCCTTACTACAGCACGCTGTATCGATGTAAATAAAGCGATGTTGCCAGGGAGATGATAATGTAAGCAAAGGCCGCTAAACCAACCGCCCCCCCCCCTCGCTCTCACAAGGTCGGTCAATGACCCTCAAGGTCACATACAGCCTTGACGCTAAACCAACCGCCTCCCTCGCCCTCACAAGGTCGGTCAATGACCCTCAAGGTCACATATAGCCTTACTACTGCACGCTGTATGAATGTAAACAAAGCGATGTTGCCACATCTCACAAATTCCATGCGACGTTGCCGGATTGTGCTACCAACCACCCCCCCTCACCCTAGTTATACACCCCCCTCGCCCTGCCACAATTGCACAATCCGTCTACTTAAATCATTGAAAATTATTAATAGCAACACTTTAAAAATAACTTCGACCCATAGATTAAATCCATGGTGGAATGATAAGCTGGAAATTCTGCGGAAATCTACCAACAGAGCCCTTTGAACTTAGCAGAAAACCAAATCTGAGATATTACAAGAGCCAATAAGCGTCTTGAGTATTTAACACTCAAATGTCAATATTCTAAAACTATAAGGACGAGTAAAATGGAATCGTGGAAGGAATGTTGTGACACTATTCCACCAGCAATCGATGGAAATGGTCTTATAAATATGCTGCCGGGAAAATGCCTCAGCAACTTAATTTAAACACTTTAAAAAAAATAGACGGGACATATACTTACTAAATCCCTGGAAGAAACTTATTCCTATATTCTGAATTCTTTAATTAGACAAGATGACCTTTCCACAGATTCAGCAGAACATGCCATCATGCGACAGTCGATGAAGATTTTACCCAATACTGACGACGACATCCCTCATAGTTAGAATTATCAGATGTAATCAATGACATCAAAGATAGCAAAGCTCCGGGCATTGAAGGCATTACCTCTTCGATATATAAAAAATTATACGATACTTTTCAACGAACCATGTACAAAATGTACGAGACCTGTTTCAGGCAGTGGTCTTTTCCAAGTATCTGGAAACAATCTAAACTAGTTCTCATTAATAAACCAGGAAAAATTACAGGATATAAACTCACTCAGGCCTATCTGTCTTATCCCAACTGGAGGCGAAGTTTTGGAAAAAATAATTCACAATAGATTTTCCTATTATCTCCAGAGTTCGGGTTCACTCCGCAAAAAGCACTACCCATGCACTCTACAAAGTCAATCATATAGTTCGAAATGCATTAGATAATAACCAGCATAGTGCACTAATATGTTTATATATCATTGGAGCATTTGATAGTGCATGGTGGAAGTCAATAGGGAGTACCCTTACGATATCAATGTCCTAAAAATATTTACAGGATTCTGAGAGATTATCTGAGCGATAGATCTGTTTGTCTAGCTTCATAAAACTAAACAATGATACGGAATCAATCCATTGGAACACCCCAGGGTTCATGCTATTCTCCGCTCCTATGGAACATAATAGTTGACTCACTACTGAAGATTACCACCTAATGTAACTCTTTTGGCTTTCGCAGATGACATACTTGTTATTATAACTTCTCAATATTTTCAACACTTACAAACATTAATCGAAATCATATCACACAAAACAAACAACTGGGCACACACACATAAACTGAATTCAACACACACAAATCAAATTATATGGTTATAACTAAGAAAAGGCAGATCCCACAAGTTCAAATAAAGATACAAAATTCTGAACTTCGCAATGTATCCACTATAAAATACCTCGGTATAACCATTGACAGAAAACTAACATGGAACACCCACCTAGACATACTACAAAACAAACTCATAAAACTAATAAATTCCCTTTCCATAGTGGCAAGAGCTACCTGGGAGTTAAGAACGGAGGCTCTGGATATTCTGTGTAGGGGCGCGATTTTACCCATCCTCGCTTATAGCATCGAAATTTGGTACCCTGCATTAAACAAAATGTACAACATTAGAGAGTTGAAACGGATCCAAAGGCTGATGGCACTTAAAAACGCTAAAGGCTTTCGAACCCTCTCCGACGAAGCCGCCTTCGTCTTAGATAAAGTTGGTCCCATAAGTATGTTAGCTGACTTTTATATAAGGAAATTACATTTATTATACACAAAGACCGATACTGAAACCCTCAAATCGGATGACGTGGAACACATTACTGTCTACAAAGACTGGCCACATGTTGCAAATATCCAAGAATTATCCTGAATTCCAATAACACTACAGACTTTCAAATATACACAGATGGTAGCAAGGATGGCGAATTTAAAGGGTGTGCTAGCCTAATATTTGAAAATGGGATTTTGTTGAAAATTATAAAGTTTAGACTAGGTCCGGATTGCACTAATGACCAAGCCGAACAGTTCACTATCCTCAGAGCCCTAGAATTCATAAACAACTTAAAAAACACAAACAAAACTATTCGTGTACTGATCGACAGCCAATGTTCGTTACACATGATCGCTAACACCCACTGTCACACACCGATTAGCGAGAAAATTCACAAGATATTAAGAAAACTACAAACTGATGGAAATAATTGGATTTCACTTACTTGGATAAAAGGGCAGTCAGATATACCTGAGAATGGTTTGGCAGACAAGGCTACAAAAGCAGCTTCCAAAGACACTTCCCTGTCTATGTCATACACACACAGATATCGAAAGAACACATGCTTCACCAACAAGCAGTACAAAGATGGCAAGCACGATGGAACTCTACACACAAAGCACGACATGACATTTGTACTCATTCATCCCACACTTACATACTTACCTCAATAAAACTGACACATGGACAGACTTCTGCACAACACAAGTAGTCACAGGACAAGCAGTTGTGAACAGTTACCTTCATAGGTTTAAAATTAGGGACTCGCCATTGTGTCCCTGTGACTTCACACAAGAACAAACCATTTACCACCTAATACATGAATGTAGACTACTGACTGACTAGAGACGCTAATAAAAAAAAACTGGGACGATGGCCTGTAGAAAATCATTTATTAATTAAAAAAATATTTGTAGACGTGAAACTATTTTCTAAAAGCGCACTAATTAAAATTAAAGAAGTTAATGAAAAATATTTTTGATTGATAACTTTAGATAAGCGATCATTCTGGGTTAAAAAAAAAAAAAATGAATTTGTTGCATTTTGCTGCTGAACGCTATTGATCGAAGTTAAAATAATTTCTCTACTTTATTTTTTCAAGTTTTATTTTTCAAGTTGCATTCATTTATTATTTTAACTTTGTGTGTACTGTAAGTTTGGTATGAGTTTATATGTTCGAGTATACGTAGGTATGAATGTATTTATGTAAGTGCTTATCCATATTTTTATGTTTTAATATGTACATATGTGTTTATATGTTTCAGTATATGCAAGTATGAATGTACGTTCGTAAGTTCGTCAATATGATTGTAAAAGGTATTTATTGTGTAGTTGCTGTTTTATTATTGTAACAACAAACTTAAAAAACAACACTATTCATTAATACAAACTTTATTATTAACCTCTCACACGAGATTAAGTACAAATCAATTTATAAAATTAACTAACATATGTCTTTTTTATTTTATTTGTATAACCTCCCATCTCGAACAGTGTAGCCAAATATAACATCTTTCCTCTTTTTAATATTTTTCTAACTGGAGTCTAACTGGCACCCTCCTGGACCGTTGAGGTCTTGACGCTGGTGGGACCAAGTTCATTGATGATTTAGCCCCATTTTCATTAAACGACGCTGGGCGAAGATAAACTCTATTCCGCCTGACTACTCCGCCGGTATCGAGGTCCTCTACTATGTATGATCGTGGTGTTCCGTGTTTTTGAAGAATTATCCCTCGATGCCACTTGTCCTCTTTTCCATATTAAATGGATACTCGATCCCCAGGTCTCAATTCCTCGAGATCCTTAGCGCTCCGATCATAATAGCTCTTAGCAATTGAACTTGCCGAACTTGGAGAAGATAGATTTTAAATTTTGGATTACTTCATGTGCCGATTTCGATTTCATACTGTTAAATTCCCTTCGGAAAGTAGTGGACCTCCAAAATGAAACTTAAACTAAAAAAAATAAACAATTGATTACAAAAAGAGAAACCGAAAATATAAACATTTATTCATCATCAAAATAAAACATTAATATAAAATGAAATCATTTTTACAAAAAAAAGTTCCCCAAAATAAAACAGTAAAACAAACAAATAAAATGAAACAAACAAAATTAAATTTTCTCTCTAATGAAATAAATGAAAGTGAAAATAAAAGAAAAGAATGTCAATATTCACGTTGATCGCTGGGCGATGTCGCACAATGATGAAGTCGAATTAGGCTGATAAACTTTATCAGAAGAAGGAGTCGGTGCTTGGGCAGCATACAGTTCGCAGTGGGCGAAAACTCGTTCTCCAAAACTGCAGCGGGCAGATGAGAGCCGTAGACGCGTCTACGTAAGTGGACTGTTAGAATCTGGCTGTGTATACAACACTACTGGTTTAGCACAGCTGTTGTATTAAAACATCTGCACTAAGACGGCCTTATAAACATTTGTCTTCCAACAAACATCGTATCAATAATTTAATTGATTCAATTGAACAAAATTATTAAAAGAGAAAAAAATCTAAACAAAATAATTATACAAATCAAACCCTATTAACAAAAATTAAGAAATTAAACAATAATAAAATAAATGACTTCATTTTAAAAGAAACAAAAAAAACAACAACAACAAATTGATTTAAGTAATAAATTAAAGTTTATGAGCGTTAACATCCCGCCCACCAATTTTTGCAATGGGCAAAAATTTATACATCTTAAAATTAGTCTGGGGACAGCAATGGTGCTAACTTCGTGACTGGACGAATGAATTCCCCTTTTGAAGTTCTAATTTTGACTACCCTTACCGTACCGTCACGGCCCGGAAGGACTTCTACTACTCTTCCCCTAGGCCACTGTAAAGGTGGCGTTAGGTTCCCTTAACAGGACCAAAGCATTTGGTTCTATATTATCAATCCGATTTGACCATTTGACCTTTTGCTGTAGGCTATTTAAGTAGTCACTTCTCCACCTCCTCCAAATGTCCTGCGTAAATTTTTGCAAAAGTTGCCAACGCGATAATCGGTTTATTTGGATATCAAGGTAATCAGATTCTGGAACGGCTACGAGGGGAGCACCTATAATGAAGTGACCAGGTGTCAAAACGTCCAGATTTTCAGGAGAAGCTGACAAAGGATAAAGGGGTCTTGAATTTAAAACAGCTTCTATTCTAATTATAAGTGTGTTCATTTCCTCAAAATTCAGAACGTGATCCTTGAGGACTCGGCACAAATGATGTTTGAATGACTTCACCCCAGCTTCCCAAATACCTCCGAAATGTGGTGCACCCGGAGGGATGAACTCCCATTCTATTTTCAAAGGATGAAGATGAGATTGAATCTTGGTTAGAGTTTCTTCCCGGTTCAGCCATTGGTAAAGGTCCTTTAAGTGTCTACTTGCTCCAACAAAATTAGTCCCATTGTCGGATAGAATTTTAGACGCCAACCCTCGGCGCGATACAAATCTATTCAAACAGGCGAGGAAAGCATCGGTAGTTAACTGAGACACAAGTTCAAGATGTACGGCCCTAGTACTCAAGCAAACGAACAGAGAGACGTATGATTTTTGGATTCTACTTTTGCGTTTATTTGACTCTTTAGTCATAAACGGTCCGGCAAAATCAACCCCAGTTATAATAAATGGCCTTCCTTGTTCGAATCTCGAAGGTGGAAGATCGGACATAAGAGGCGTGAAATTCTTTGAACGAAATCTATAGCAAGTTATACACTTGTGAACACGGTGCCGAATTATACGCCTTCCTGATATTATCCAGTAATTCCGCAGCAAGAGTGAGTGTAATAGTTGTGGACCGGGGTGGAGGTAAGTTCTATGGTAGTTATCAATCAACAGCTTTGTAAAGTGCGCTTTTTGGGGAAGTATTATCGGGTGCTTGGCATTATAGGACAACGGACTGTTTTTCAAACGACCGCCCACCCTGAGAATTCCCAGGCTATCCAAGAAGGGTGATAATGATTGCAGAGCTCTTATCGTTGTTTTTGAGTTTATAGGAAGGTAATGCTGTTGAACGCATATTATTAAAAGTCGAGTACCTTCAGCTAATTCACCTAAACTCAGTGCTCCATGTTTTCTTTCCGTAAGAGGTATCTTCAAGTTCCTTAGGAATCGGGCAATGTAGGAAAATATCCTCGTTAATTTACCAAACGAAGAGAACCTTTCCATTACCTCAATCATGTAGGAATTTGATACCTGACTTGTACATACCAGAGCGTTAGGTTTTATTTCTGGCACTGGCACAGCCTCATTATGAAGAATATCGGGCCATTCAGAAATATTACGTGTGAGCCATTGAGGACCATGCCACCATAACTGGTTATTAATTAGATCTACTGGTATGGATCCACGGGAAGCAAGATCGGCTGGATTCTCAGACGATGAAACGTGGTACCATTCCTTTTCCGACGATAACTCTAGTATATGTGTAATTCGGTTCGCCACGAATGTTTTTAATAAATGTGGAGAAAGGCGTAACCAACTAAGAACAATTGACGAGTCCGAGAATAAGTAAGTGGAATTGACATGTGGATCAATAATGCTAGAAATGGATTGTCTAGTTTGGGCTAGTAACAGCGCAGCGCATAACTCTAACTTAGGAATAGATAATGTTTTCAATGGAGCGAGGCGGGTTTTAGACATAATTAAGTGACTTTCTGTTTGTCTGTCATGGAATTGAACTCTCAAATAAATAGTGGCTGCATAACCTAATTCCGATGCATCAGCGAATCCCACTAATGTAACGTGGAGCGGCTTACGGGGAAATATGCAACGAGGTATTTGAATGAATCGTAGGTTTCTAAGAGAGTCAAAGAATTCTCTGTAATCTGTGGCTATTTCCGAAGGTAGTGGACTGTCCCAGGACAAGTCTTTTATAGTCCATAGCCTCTGCAAATATGATTTGGCTTTAAAGGTGACGGGAGCAAGGTAACCGAGTGGGTCGTACATTCGCGCAACGGCTGACATGATCCCTCTTTTCGTCATTATTAATTTGATATCTTGAATATCATAAGAAAGGCAGTCCAGAACCGAGTCCCACTGCATCCCTAATAACTTTACTGATTTATTGTCAGGTTCTAAGAATTTAATCATTTCTTGTTTGTCCGCAAGAGAGCTTAATAATTCTGGAGTGTTACTCACCCATTTTGACAAACTGAAACCCCCTTTATTTAGTAATGCTATCAATTCGCACTGAAGCTGACGGGCTTCTTCAATAGTGTTCGCTCCAGTTAGAATATCATCCACATATATGTGGTTTTTTAAGGTTTCTGAGGCTTTTGGATATGATGCTCCTTCATCTATTACTAGTTGATGTAATACACGAATCGCGAGATAAGGAGAGCTAGAAAAACCGAAGGTGAGTCTATTCAATTGATACTCCTCAACTGGTTTTGATGGATCAGTGCGGTACAGAAAATGTTGATATGGGACATCTTCTTTATGGATTAATATTTGTAAAAACATCTGACATATGTCTGATGCAAACGCAATAGGATAGCGTCTGAAATTAAGAAGCACATGCCTAATATCCAGCTGGAGTTTAGGACCGATAAGGAGATGGTCATTGAGGGAGCCAAATTCAGTAGATGACGATGCATCAAAAACTATGCGTAGTTTCGAACAAGTGTTATCCTTCATAACACAATGGTGTGGTAGATAATATCTACCCGGACTATCTGCCGGCGAGACGTAGCCTAATTTTAAATATTCATCGATAATGTTGGAATATTTTTCCTTTAATAAGGGTATTTTATTTAACCGGTGTTCTAATTTTAGAAAACGGTTCATGGCATTTTTATAGGAACTACTCAGATCAGGTCTGGCCTGATCTTTGAATGGTAGCCGGACAATGTAACGCCCGGTTGGGTCTCGAGAATGAGTTAATCGAAAATGTTCATTCGCAATAACATTTTCAGGATCCATTCTGACTGTTTCGGGGACCTTTTCAATTTCCCAAAATTTCTCTAAGGTGTTGCATAGTCGGTCATTAAGTTGATCGCAGGATGTAATTAGTGAAATCGATTTATTTTTGACCAAAGGTTGAGGACCTAGAGGTCCTATGACCACATAACCAAAGATGGTTTGGAGAGCATTAGGATACCCTTCACGGTTTATACATCCACCAGTTAGGATTTGACCAAATAAACCCGCCCGCAATAAAAAATCGATTGGTCCTGGTTTTCAAACGAATTATCAGCTAGGTCATACTGCTTAAAATATTCATTTATATCCCTTGGTATTGGACAGGTTGGTATACTCTCAATAATCTTAGGGACTATCACAGCATTAGTATGGAGTCGGGGATACAAACTATTTTTGGGCACAAGAGTGCAAAAAGTTTGGTAATTACCTCCCTTTATTGGACTATCTCCAAAACCATAAAGCGCCTGTGGATTGAGGCATTTATTAAGTCCTAAAATTCGCGCGCATCTAGATGATATAAATGATCTTTGTGATCCACAATCAATTAAAATCCGAATAGGATGATATTGCCCATTACTATCTTCTATTCTAGCCATCGCTGTTCCCAACATAATGGAGACATTGGCCTCCGACGATGATGACAGAACGGAGCCCTTTAAATCCGTCGTTGTCTGTATATTGGTCTTTTCTGAGCCTATCACATTTTTTACAACAGAAGTTGGTTCGGGTCTTGCATTGTTACCGGAACAAGAGGAACTACTAGGGGCATTTCCACCCACGTGACCAGGAGACCTGGTTGGAGAAGTGGGAAAATGTAATAAAGAATGATGGCGCCTATTGCAATGATAGCAGGAGCTAGTGCATGGGCATGAGTTGCCATAGTGGCCGGGCTTTAAACAATTGGCGCACAGGTTTAGCTGTTTTGATTTATTAAAACGTTCTCTGGGTCCCATAGAGAGGAAGCGCGAGCACCTATACAAACGATGTCTTTCCCGGCACAGAGGACAAATATTATTTGTAGAATTGCTATCAGTCGACATTAAAACCCGTTTATTTACTAATTGTGGCCTGTGGGGCTGAGAATATTGAGTTTTTACTCCTATATTAGAGGTTAGAGTGTCCGTTTGTAATTGTAAAGATAGGCGATGAATAAAATTTGAAAAATTTTCAAACGTCGGAATTTCAGATGAAGAACCGAATTCGGATTCAAAACGTTCTCGCGTTTTGGGATCTAATAATCTTAAGCAATAAGTTAAGAAAATAAACCCGGAGGGGTCATTAAGATTCATATTTCGGAAGGCCGTCGCGCTTTCTAAAACAATTTCGGTAAAATTTTCTAATGAACGAAAATCACTTTTTGTGATTGGCTTAAAATTAAAAATATTGATAAGGTAGCTGGTGGCATGAATCCGTTTATTGTCGTTTTTTTGTACTAAGGTGTCCCAAGCTTGCTGGTAGCCATCTGTAGTGGTCAAAATGGCCGCTATAGATTGTAGCGCTGAACCCTTTAAAGCGGAATGAAGATAATGAAATTTTTGAATTTCTGACAATTGACTATTATTATGAATGAGTGACATATATGTATCTTTAAACGACATCCATTTTGAAATTTGACCGTCAAAAGTTGGTAAATTAATAGTTGGTAATTTAATTTGTGGTTCAAACCCGATTCTACTATCCGCTATCTTAGATTGGTCAGTAAAAGTGGTTTCCCAAGAAAGTTCAACAGATAAAGCCTCGTAAAAATAATTTCGAGTTTTATTTCTCAAATCATCAAAACGCGACATAGATTCATCCCCCAGAACCTTTGCCAATGACTTAGCATTTTTAATTAGTCCATGGAATTTTTCATAAATATTGTCTAACCTAGATAAACGTGCTTTAAATAAATTCATCATCTGTTGATTTTCAGAACAACTAATACCAACATCCCTTGTATCTTTTATATCTGAGGCTAAATCCTCTAATTCATCCTCAAGTTCGGCTAATTGAATCTCATTTTTATCGATTTTAGGCCCCATTGCTTACCTGAATAAATATATAATTGAATCTTATTAATAAAAAATGTAGTGAATAAATGTTTATATCCGGCCCGGAACAGACCAAAATTTATGTTAAATTCCCTTCGGAAAGTAGTGGACCTCCAAAATGAAACTTAAACTAAAAAAAATAAACAATTGATTACAAAAAGAGAAACCGAAAATATAAACATTTATTCATCATCAAAATAAAACATTAATATAAAATGAAATCATTTTTACAAAAAAAAGTTCCCCAAAATAAAACAGTAAAACAAACAAATAAAATGAAACAAACAAAATTAAATTTTCTCTCTAATGAAATAAATGAAAGTGAAAATAAAAGAAAAGAATGTCAATATTCACGTTGATCGCTGGGCGATGTCGCACAATGATGAAGTCGAATTAGGCTGATAAACTTTATCAGAAGAAGGAGTCGGTGCTTGGGCAGCATACAGTTCGCAGTGGGCGAAAACTCGTTCTCCAAAACTGCAGCGGGCAGATGAGAGCCGTAGACGCGTCTACGTAAGTGGACTGTTAGAATCTGGCTGTGTATACAACACTACTGGTTTAGCACAGCTGTTGTATTAAAACATCTGCACTAAGACGGCCTTATAAACATTTGTCTTCCAACAAACATCGTATCAATAATTTAATTGATTCAATTGAACAAAATTATTAAAAGAGAGAAAAAAATCTAAACAAAATAATTATACAAATCAAACCCTATTAACAAAAATTAAGAAATTAAACAATAATAAAATAAATGACTTCATTTTAAAAGAAACAAAAAAAACAACAACAACAAATTGATTTAAGTAATAAATTAAAGTTTATGAGCGTTAACACATACCCACAAATTGAATCCAGTTAGAATATGAATAAACTAAAACCAAATAATCTTTTGACTCATATGTCATGATGTCCACGAACACCTTCTGCCACGGCCTTATGGGCAATGGATGGCTCTTCAAGGGCTCCTTAATATATTTTCTTGTGAACCTCTTACAACTAGAAATTTTTTTAATGAAATGTTTAATATCCTTATTTATTTGGGGCCATATTATAGTTTGTTTCGCCCTTTCTCTACCAACGTGGCTGGCGTGCGAAATTGATAGCATTTCCTGCCTTAAACTGGCTGGCACGACAGGGTTTGAAGCTGGTGGTGGCAAAGGAGAGAGCCGTACCAGCCCGAAGGCCTCTCCCGGAACTCTCCCAACCACCAACAGTTCGGATAGAGAGGAAGGGGACAAACCTACTATCCAGCCTGACCCCATTCATTGCATTCACTCTATCCTCCAATATCTTCCTTTCATACTCAAATCTCGCACATTCCATCAACACATGCCTTACATTCTCTTCCTCTTCATCCTCACATTCAAACCACCCACTCACGACCAGCCCGAATCCAAACAGCTTACCTTTAAAACAACCATGACCGCTCAATACTTGCACTACCCTCCTGTCCATCTGCAGCCACTCCATCTTCATTCTCTCTCTCACATCCGGTAACCATTCATACGTCCATCTCCTTTTCCCTCTCTTCTGCCACTCAGTCAAACACACATCCTTCAGTTCCGCTCTCATTTTCGATCCCACTATCACTCCACCCTTCCATTCGACCCTTCCAGTCTTCCTTAGGAGGTACATCGCCCATCTGCGCACCACCTCCAGATCAAGCGACCAAACTCCCGCCAGAACTTTCAACGCATCATTAGATACCGTCCGGTAGGCTCTCGTCAATCTCAGCAGGGCTCTTCTCTGTCCTGCCTCCAACCTCCTCCTACGGTACCCATTCATACACATACCCCATGCATCCGCAGCATAACACACAATAGACGCAACCACCATACTTCCCTTCTAGCACTCAGCGTAACATTCATCATACCAATCTTGCCATTGAATATCTTGCCAGCTCTTTCGCACACTTTCTCCACATGTCTAATCACACTCCATCTTTCCTCCCACAACACACCCAGGTACCTAAATTCCTTCACACATTCTCACCCATTCTCACATGCGGTTCTCTTCCCGCTGATCTTCCTTTCAACATCATACACACTGTTTTTTCGACACTCAACCTCATTTTATTTTCATGCATCCACACTTCCAGAACATTCATCATTTCACTCATTCTCTCTTCCACCTGCTTCCTAGATTTCCCTTTCTCCAATACCACACCATCATCCGCAAAAGCAATCATTCGACATCCAACGCATATTGCGGATACCCTCGGTTCACATTCTTTCGCACCACACCCTCCCCTATTCTCAATTCCACATTCCTTCCATTCAGATAATCACCCATCAACTCATACATCCCTTTACATACACCATACTCTCTCAATCTTCTCAGCACACTCGGCCACCACACACAATCAAACGCACCTGAAACATCCAAAACACACCAACCATAAGCTTTTCCTCACACACATCAATCATTCTTTTAACCATATTCATTGCATTCATAGTACTCCTTCCACGCATAAAACCATACTGACAATCACTCATGCATCCATAGAACAGCCAATCCAACTTACCCACAATCATTCTCTCAAACACCTTCCCTATAACTGGCAACAGGCAAACCGGTCTATAAGACTTTATCTCGTTGGGATCTTTGTCCTCGTTTTTCAACAACACACAAACTCGCCCCCACTTCCATCTATTCGGAAACACTCTACATTGCACACACATACCATACATTCTCGTCAACACGCCTTCCATAATCTTCCATCCCTCTTCCAGCATTTCAACAACCACACCTTCCCATCCAGGGGCCTTCCCATTTGTCGAAGGGACCGCTTCTCTTACCTCATTTTCATTCACACGCCATCTCACTCCAAATTCCGGTTTGTACTCTCTTCTCACTCTCATCTGCATTTCATCCTCATCATCCACACTATCATTCAACACCAATCCATTTAACAACTTTCTCGCTGACTCATCCCAATCAATTACACCCTCTTTTTCACAAAACATTCCCATCACTCTCTCCGGTCTTACCTTCCCCACAGACAACTTATAAGTTCCAAGGGGATTACTTATACTATTCCAAGGGGGCCTTTCCATTTCACTTCTCACAAACTCCTTCCAACTATCATCCTTCGCCTTCCGCACCATCCTTTTATACTCCTTCCGCATTCTCACCCATTCATCCTTACGTTCAGCCTCCCTTTCATTTTCTCCCTCTCTTTGAAAACACCTTCTCGCAGCCAAAACTTCCAATTTCTTCCGCTTCAATTCATCGGACCACCAACCAATGGATCCCCTTCTTCCGTATCCCCTGGGAATAGCCATTCTCGCACCATTCAAAATCCATTCTTCCACATATCTTACGAACCTTATTACATCCATCTTCCCATTCACTCTAAATCCATTTATCCTATTCACACTCTCCTTCAAGCATTCCCTAAATTTCTCCCAGTCGGCCTTTTTCACATCATATCTTACACACGCAGCTTTCAATCCCCTAAATCTGCTTGCATCCTTTTCAATCACACACAAACACTCTCTATGCGAACTCGTTGTCCAATCACTCTCTACTTCCCAACTTTTTCTCAATCCTGAAGAAACTAGGGTAAGATCTATAAAACTTTCTCCCCTAGGACCAGAAAATGTTGGAAGGACCCCATTGTTCAACCACGTCCACCCTAACCCATTATCACAAGCCTCTAACTCTCTTCCCCTTTCATCCGTTATCCTCCCACCCCACCGTCCATTCTTCGCATTCCCATCCATACACACAACCACATTCTTACCTGCCAAAACTCGCCCTGTCACATTTAATCTCTCTAAATATGCGTCTGGACAATACGTACTCACTAAACAAATTACACCAACATTCGCTACCTGTTGCACAACAACACAATGGGCATCACTCAACTCGCTCATCCGTAACACACCCAGGATCCAAAACCACCACCGCAGCCCAAGGTCGCTCACCCTGCCTGTTGCCAGTTATCGCTCTCACATTCACACCACAACCAGAAATCTCTCCATTCTCAATCACATACGGCTCCTGCACAGCCAGTACCTGTATTTTACTTGTCCTCGCCTCCGCGAGCAGCTCGGATGTCACCACCATTGCTCTGTCCATATTCAGCCGAGCAATTGACAGATTCTCCCTATCCATCATAATCCGTCACCTTCTGCACTATCCTCCTCATCCTCTCCAGCACTGGGCAACCTCTCCAAGTCACCGAATGGGTGTGGTCTTTCATATTGACCCCTTTACAATTACTGCACCCAAGTTCATTGGATCTATACCTACTACTGTGGTGTCCTTCTTGTCCACACCTGGAGCACGTAACCGTATTGCCACAGTGGATTCCGATATGTCCAAATTGATGGCATTTAAAACATCTTGTTGCCTCCAAGTACTCCTCTAGCCTGCAACTCCACGTGCCTATGTAGATCCTCCCTACACCCATCAACATTTTAAATAACTTTGGTGTCACCCTCACCACCCAAGATCTCGTGAAATCCCCCCTCTTCACCAATTCCACCTCTGGTACAAATAGGTCCCTCAGCTCCCCGCTTTCCCAGCCCTGAAACAACTCAGGGTTCCTGTTTTTTATTGCCTCCAACAGACCCTCCTTCTTCACTTCCTTATCCACCCCATATAATATAATTCTAGGACTTCTTAACCTAGGCTTCCCTCCCACAGTGAATTCCTCACTCCTCAACTTTTCGTTCTCCCTTAGTCTGTTTATATCATCCTGATCGTGAACTTCCACAAGAAAGTTCCTCCCCTGCCTCCGAAGCCCCTTGATCCTAATATCTCCCTTCTCTACGTCTAAACACTGAACTAATTCCACCTTTCCCTTCCTCTCACCCTCTTTAGGTACTTCAACTATGACCTGTGGGCCCCTTTCTACTCCCTTCCTCCCTCTCCCAACTACCTTGCTCCAGGGCTCCACCTCTTCAACCTCCATCTTTTCTCCCGCCACCTCCTTGACCTCCTTCATTACCCTCGCCGCCTCACTCACTACTTCTCTAAGCCTATCTCCACCTACCTCCTCCACTTTCCTATTTTCCTTAATCTCCCTTAGCACCTTAGAGGCCTCCTCCATCTGCCCCTCCATCCTACTCAGTCTTTCCTCTATTCTTCCCTGTTTTTCTGCTTTTTCCCTCTCAGGCTCCCTTCAATCCTTCATCCTCTGTTCCCCCACTTCCTTCTTCTTCTTCTTCTTTCAGCGGCGCAACAACTCATTGTTGAGTCAAGGCCTCCTGGATCAGCCTGCGCCATGTGTCACGATCCTTTGCCGTTTGCATCCAATTGCGCGCTCCGAGCAGTACCCGGGCATCGTGGGTCACTCCATCTCGCCACCGCAGCTTAGGTCTTCCTCTACGCCTGGAGCCATGAATTTCTTCATAAAAAACCTTCTTTGGGATGGAATTTTCATCCATCCTCGCCAAATGCCCAGCCCACCTTAGCCTTCCGAGACGGATGAATTTTGCAATGTCGGGTTCATTGAACAGTGTGTACAGTTCCATATTAGTTCTCCGACGCCATTCATTGCCCTCCATGATTCCTCCGTAGATGGTTCAGAGGATCTTCCTTTCATGAATCAGTAAAGCAGATTCATCCGATTTGGTATGCCATTGTCCATGACTCAGAACCGTAGCTCAGGACTGGACGGATCAATGTCTTATATAACATTATTTTTGTAGCTCTCGGAAGTAGGCTACTGCGTAAATGGTTACGTAAGCCATAGAAGCATCTATTGGACTTGCCTATGCGAGACCTATGATCTCCCCATGATATCAATATCATCAGCATACCCCAGCAGCTGTACCGTGCAGTGAAATATTGTACCACCGATCTGAATCCTGGAACTCCTAGTAATTCTCTCCAGGCCGATGTTAAATAGGAGGCAGGCTAGCGCATCACCTTGGCGTACACCTTTACTCATTGAAAATGGCTTGGTTATTCCAGCTTGAACCCTTACCTGACACTCCACACCCTCCATCGTTACCTGGCACATCCTCGAGAGCTTACCGGGTATTCCGAGTTCCTCTAGGGCAATGTACAGTTCCTTCCGATCAATACTATCATAGGCACTTTTAAAATCTATGGATAAGTGATGCGTTCGGATGTTGAATTCCCTGCCCTTATCCAGCACTTGTCACCAGTTGATTTACCTTTGCGGAAGCCGCACTGGTAAGGTCCCACTATTCTCTCTGCTAAAGGAAGCAGACGATCAAAGAGTATAAGCGAAAGGATTTTATATGCAACTGGTAGCAACGATATCCCACGATAGTTATTACAATCGAGCTGGTCACCCTTCTTGTGAATAGGGCAAATGATGGTTTTGCACCACCTCCGCGGCAGCATTTCCTTCACCCAGATAGACATTAGGAGGTCCTTATCAGTTCCATACCACCATGCTTGAAGAGTTCCGCTGTGAGGCCGTCATAGCCTGGTGCCTTATTATTTTTGAGTTTCGATAAGGCAGTCATAATTTCTTCCTCGTTGGGTGGATCAAGATCTTCAATTGGAGCCAGACGAGTTTGGGGTTCTTCTTGGGGATTTTGCTCGCTAAGAAGGTCTCGGAAGTATTGGCGCCATCTACCTAAGATTTTAATTTCATCATTCAACAATGACCCGTCCTCAGCTCTACATGTATTTAATCGAGGTTTGAAGGGCCTTCTTCTATTGTTAATCTTCTGGTAGAACTTCCTAATCTCGTTGTTGGTCTTCAAGGTCTGCGCTTCTTCCATCTGTTTATTCCTCCACTGTCGTTTCTTCCTCTGAAAAAGCCTCTTTTCCATACGCCTTCTTCGTTAATACTCCTCTACACTAGCTCGAGTACGTCTCTGAAGCATCAGTTTGTAGGCCTTGTTTTTAATTATATTTGCATTACAGCATTCCTCGTCGTACCAGGGGTTGCGTGGCTCTTTTTCCTGCAAGCCCAGAACCTCTTCCGCGGCTCCCGCCATAGCTTCTTCGATCCCCTTCCAGTAGTTCTCTAAGCTGCATTCAGGAGGAACCACTATCAACCTAAGGCTTTCATCCAGACGTTCCTCGTATCTCCTCTGCATGTCCTCATCTCTTAGCCTCTTGACGTTAAATTTCTTTATTCGGCTTGTTGGTTGTTTCTTAACAAGAGATATTCTATCTCTTAACCGAGCTATCACTAGATAGTGGTCCGAGTCCACATTCGATCCTCTGAATACTCGAACATCCATGAGGTTCAACTTATTGCGAGATGAAATAAGAATGTGGTCGATCTGGTTAGTGGTCTCTCCATCAGGTGACCTCCATGTTCCCTTATGAATATTTTTGTGGGGGAATAATGTTCCTCCAATTGCCAGACCACATGCCTCTGCCATGTTTATAAGTCGATGCCCATTTTCATTGGACACATTGTGTAGGCTGTGTCGACCTATCGTGGGATAGTAATACCTTTCTCGTCCGACTTTGGCATTCATGTCGCCAGCAACAATTTTGATGTCATGATCAGGACATTGATGTAAAGTTCTTTCTAGTAAGTCATAGAATTCATCCTTTTCGGTTTCTAATGAAGCTTCTATATGGGCATGGGCACTTACTATTGAATAGTTTTGAAATTTCCCTCGTATTCTTAATTTACAGAGTCTCGGGCTTATGGGTTTAAAGTCCAAGACAAGACTTCGGAAGCGTCCGGTCACAACAAAGCCAGTTCCATATACATGATGACTTTCGTGGCCGCTGTAGTAGATGGTATGATTCCGCTTCTCAAGTATGCCGGACCCTGTCCATCGAATTTCTTGGATAGCAGCCAAATCAACCTTGTAATGGTCAAGCTGAGAGATCAACCCCTGTAGTGCTCCTGGCCGGTATAAACTTAAGACATTCCATAGTCCTAAATTGAAGTCAACATACTTGTGATGACTAGTTCTCGCAGTATTGTGGCGTCCACTAGGTGCTGACCGGGGCCCCCCCGGATCCGAATGGGCCCCTACGGGGAGTAGATGAGTCCTCACCATTGTTTAACCATTTATATCTAACAGACAGCGCAGAGCTGTTCCCCACTTCCACCATAACATCTTTTATTTCACCCATTACTCCCTCGACTCTCTCTAACTACTCACCCCACTTCCTGTCTAGTTCCTCCATTATCCCCTTTACAATATAGTCCACTTTGTTCTTTACCACCTCCTCCCAGTTCACGCTTAGCGCCCCATCCAACCTCTGCTGGATATCTCTTAGCTGTTCCACCACTTGACTCTGCCTATCCGTCCTATACGACCTCTCCCACCACCCATGAATTTTTCTTAACATTTTTTTTTTGTTAGCGAAAAAGGGCTCATGCTTTGCAGTAGAAAAATTCCTCGCCACGTACTGGTAAATTTCATCTAGATAAATTTCATCTATGTGCCTCCTCCCTTTTGCCCTTCCAATCGTCTGGATCCGCAACCACCATTTCCTCCGCCATTACCCTTCTCATTGCTTCACCCTTTCCCCTTCCCCCTCGCAGTCGCTGGAATCTCCGTTCATTAAAATGACAGTAATTAATTAAAATAAAATAAATTAAGATAAATTAATTATAATAAAATAAGGTAGTTTAAGAAGTAAAACAAAATAGGCAATACTTATAAGAGGTAAAATAATAAAGATGAAAAATACGAATTAATCGAGATAACAAAATGTTTTAAAATAATAAACAATTTAATGCGAAATAATTAGTAACTAAATGGGTAAGAAATAAAAATAATGATAATGATAGATAATGGGGCCCGGTGTGGCTGTGCGGTAAAGCGCCATACTCCCATGCCGGAGCTGCGGGTTCCAGTCCCGCCCTAGGTGGTGCTTTTCTTTCGTAGAAAAGAAAGTATCACCCAGTGCAATGGGTGTTAGTATGGGCAGTACAGGGCTTCAGTGGAGCCCAATTATAGATAATAAAATAATAATACACGTGATTGGGAAAAGGAAAATTTAAAAATAAAACAACAATT
Organism: Aelia acuminata; assembly: GCA_911387785.2. Taxonomy (NCBI): domain Eukaryota; kingdom Metazoa; phylum Arthropoda; class Insecta; order Hemiptera; family Pentatomidae; genus Aelia; species Aelia acuminata. The sequence goes on along the minus strand of OU426985.1, from coordinate 1,991,801 downwards.
AAGAATAAAACACGGTAGGCAGAATTAACAGAGGCAAAGTACAGTCGAAATAATAAAGATGAGAAGTACTTATTTAACGAAATAACTAAAAGTTTCAAAATAAGATAAACAATTCAAAAGGAAATATTTAATAGAAAAGAATATATAGATAATTTAAAATAAAATAATAATACTTACTTACTTCCTCGGTGCTGATAGGACCTTGGCCTCTTCAACAATTCTTTTCGGTCCTGGGCGATATTCATCGCCTCACCCCAATAACACCCATGTTTCGCTACCATACGTAACTATTGGCCTTATAATAGTTTTGTAAATTAACTCTCGGGCCCTTCTAGACAGTATCTTGAACCGCAGTGCCTTTTGGGCAGCATAATATTGCCTGTTTCCAGCTGCTATCCTCGCTTTGATTTCTGTGAGTATGTCATTGTCCTCTGTTAATATTGATCTTAGATACTTAAAATCATGACATACCGGAAAGGCATGCTCTCCCAATCTGAGTTCTTCCGTTCGCTGCACATTTTGAGCGGTAGAGGAAAGCACGTATGCCGACTAGCGCTCGTTAATTTTAAGGCCCCGCGCTGCTGCAGCCCTTTCTAATTCCTCAAGGGTACCTGAAAGTGCCGGGATGGTTCTTGACATCAGCGCCACATCGTCCGCGCATGCCAAATGCTGCGTGATTCGGTTGCAGGTGGTTCCTCCTGGGTTGGTTCGTAATCCTCTTACTGCCAATCCATTGAGAGGTTGAATAAGGTTGTCGCCTGGGGGTCTCCCTGTCTCAATCCCGATCGCACTGTAAATTCCTTGGAGAGTTCTCCTTGTTGTAACTTGTAACTTGACTCCTTGGAATACGGCATTTCGATCCTGCCATTATCATTCGCAACCGCACAAGTTTCTTAGGTATTCCCATGTTTATTAGGCCATCTATTAGCCTCTTCCTGTCAATGGAGTCGTACGCTTGTTGAAAATCTAAGAATAGGTGGTGGAGGTTTATGTTAAACTCATGCGTCTTTTCCAAAATTTGACGCATGGAGAATATGTGATCTATGGGGGATCGCCCTCTCCTGAAGCCACATTGGTAATCACCGACCTCTCGCTCCATGTACTGTATTAGCCTCCTGTTGATGGCCGTGCTGAGGATCTTATAAGCCCCACTCAGAAGTGAAATCCCTCGGTAGTTGGCGCACTGCAGCTTGTCTCCTTTTTTGTAAATTGGGCTGACAACAGCAGTCAACCACTCATCCAGCATTCTCTCTTCAGTCCAAATATTCCACACCAATCTGTAGAGTTCTTCATTGACCTGCTCGCCTCCATACTTGATAAGCTCTGCTTGCAGATCATCTATTCCGGCTGTTTTATTGTTTTTGAGCAATTGTATTATTGCAGCTATTTCCTCTTTACCTGGGTGGACTTCTTCTTCAGGTACTTCTTCCTGTTCTATGTTGGTATCCTGGCTTACGTCTATTTGGCTGCAGTTTGTACTTCTGCCTTTGTTCAGCAGTTCGTCAAAATATTCTGCCCATCTTGCTAGAACCTCTTCTCTTCCCATCACAAGGTTGCCCTCACGGTCCCTACAACACTCCACTCGAGGCTTAAACCCACTTTTTATCTCTTTTATCCCTCGGAAGAATCCACTGCTATTGCGGTGATCAAATTCGTTTTGGATGCGTTCTAGTTTCTCGGTTCCTTTGCTAGTTTCTCCTCTTTCTTTTACTTTCTCCGTTTCTTTGCTAGTTTCTCCTCTTCTTTCTTCTGCAGACTTGCTTTACGATCCGGCGCTTTTCTAAATAGTCCTTGTTGTTTGCCCTTGTATTCCTCTGTTGTAACTTGGCCCGTGCCTTTTCTCTTTCAGATATAACCTGTCGTTATTATAATAATACTTATAATAATAATAATAATAATATATATATATATATATATATATATATATATATATATATATATATATTAGAATAAGAGAAATATTTAACTAGATATAAAATAAAATAGAATAAACAGAGTAGAAATAAGTAAGAAAAATATTAAAGTAAAAATATAAATACTTATTTAAATAAGAGAGAAGAAGAGCTCTCTTAATAAGAGCTCTTTTAATAAAATAAGAGAGTTTAACAGCTCGCCATGACTTGCACTTCCAACAATGATCCCATACCTTGGCCCGTCAACAATGACTCGCCACTTCCCGCTTATAATACGTAACGCCGAGAGGAAATTTAAGATTTTTAAGTAAAAAACAAAAGATTTAAGAAGCAGGAAATAATGGTATAATTAATAATAGTATAATAATAAAAATAAATCAAATTATTCAAATCAAATCATATAAATCAAATAAAAATAAAAATAAATCAAATCATAATTTGAGAACAATAGTAATAATTTAATAATTCAATAATTAAAAGAATTATAATTTAATAAATAAAAGAATAATTTAATAATTCAAAGAACAGTAATAATTTGAGAATGATAATGATAATTTTAAAAGAAGGAAAAAGAAATAATAAAAATAAATAAATACTAAAAACTATAACGAAATAAATAATACAGATCGAAATAACTACTAAATATAAAACAAACGATAATGAAATAATTAATATAGTATAAATATAAATGTAAAACAAACGATAACGAAATAATTAATATAGAATGAATAACGATTAATAACTGTTTTAAAATAACTAAAATAAGAAACTGATTAATATTAAATAAAAAGCTGTTTTAAAATTAAATAAGAAAATAATAATAATAATGAAATAAATGAATAAACAATAACAAAATAATTAATATAGAATGATAATGACGATATAAATAAAAGTAATGTTAAACTCAGCAGACTCACAAAGACAACCTCACCCGACGGCAGCCAGACAGAGACTACGACTGTGGCTGGCACGACAATCCTATTATGCCATACCACCAGGTCTTCGCACACAGTTAATTCATCGCGAGGATAGAGTGCCAATTCCCCTTGAAGTTTCCTCGGCCAACCGGTTTGAATGTATTTCTTTAGTTTTATCATAACCTGACCATTTTCCATGGCCTTCAAAATCCTTTCCTTCTGCCTGATTGAAATCGGTAATGAATTCATAAAAACATGAACTACAAATTCAATACTGGCTGGCTCACACGTTTTTAACTGTAACCTAGAAAGTCCACCAGGAACAAGCATTTCACGACCAGGAATATAATGTACCTGAAACTCATAATTAAGCAATTTTAGTCGAATACGTTGTAAACGGGTGACTTAGACTGCTGATATCTTTGTTAAAAATTCTCACTTGTGGTTTGTGATCAGTTTTCACAACAACTCTATTCTCATACAAAAACTGATGAAATTTCGTTGCACCAAAGTTTACAGCTAAAAGTTCTTTATCGATGATAAGGTACTTCTGTTCCGCAGCCGTGAGAGATCTGGACGCAAATGCAACAGAGTGTTCCTCTTGAAATAGACATGCTTCCAGTCCAATATTTGATGCGTCCTTATGCATTTCAGTTAATTTCCTTTCATCAAAGTAGGCTAAAATTGGAGCGCTAAGAATGTCTTCCTTAAGTACCTGAAAGGACTGTTTCACCTCATTATCCCACTTCCGAAAACTATCGTTTTTAGTCAAGTTCCTTAATGGAGCTGATCTCTGACAAATTTGGAATAAACTTAGATACATATTTAATGATACCAAGAACTCTTAAAATGTCTCCCTTGTTTTTTGGTTCTGGTAAATCTCTAATAGCCTCCACATACTTATCGTCAATAGCAATTCCTTCACTGGAAAATATAGTCTTACCTTGCAATGTTTGGGCAATGTCATCGACAGTCGGGATAACAAAATGTTCACGCATAACCGATTTATTAAGTTTTCTCAAATCCAAACAGACCCTTGGATCACCATTCTTCTTTTCTACTACAACCACTCGGTTAACTACCAGTGTTGGATAAGTAACTTTCTGAATGATCCCTTTTTCTTCCATTTCTTTTAAATTTAATTTCAAGCGATCGTGCAAAGCATATGGAACTCTTCTGGTATTTTCTATAAATGGTTGAAATGAACTATCTAACTTAATAGAGTGGACAAATGGGAATTTCCCAAGACCCTCAAAAACTTCTCGATCTGACTTCACTATTTACAACTGCTCACCTACGGTGTCGACTCTTTTAATAATGTTAAACCTAACACAATCGTGCAATCCCAATAACGGAATTTTATTCATATTTACCACAGCAAATTTAATAATATGACTAACATCCCCAATAGAAAATTTTAGCGCAGTCGAGCCTACAAATGGTATTTTTTCTCCTCCGTATATGACTGCAGATGAAGTAGGCTTAGGAATAGGGGCTCTCAACTTAGTAGCCAAGTCATTAGGAATAACACTTATATCTGCTCCTGTATCGATTTTAAAAGTTACAGAAGAACCCTCTATATACACATCCTGAAGCCAACAGCTATTTCTAGACCCTACTTCATTAAGGGAGAACTTCCAACTTCGACAATTCCAACTTCGTTTTGCGATTCAAGCTCAACAACATTTTCAGAATATAGTTCGTCAACTCTGCAGCAAAATGGTTCTTTCATTTAAGTTTTCCCCCAAGCTGGGCAGTTACGAAATTTGTGGTAGGTTGCACACCGAAAACATTTCTGAACTTTTTTTTAGCATTTTATTCTCTATGAACTTGATGTACCTCTATAGAACCAGGGACCTCTTTGTGTTCTTCACGCCGGATATGGACCTGCTTCTCTAAAAACACTAACAATTCCTCTATAGGCAAAAATTCAGTAGAGCTGTCACGAAATTTCCACAAATGCTTTGACTCTTTATCCAGTTTACGCAACAGTAAAAATTGTAAAATGGCATTTCAGCCTTCAGTGTTGATACCAAAACTTTTTATGGCATTGAGAACCCACCTAGAATTATTAATCAAATTTTTTATATCTTGGCTAGATTCTACACTTGGATGGTCTATGACCCTCTCTAAATGTTTATACACGACATATTTATTCTTTTGATTAACATTAATTAGCCGATAAAGAGCTACTGCGTAATTTTCAGAGTTTATGTCTAGTCCAGATAACCTATCCAACGGTTCTCCCTCCAGCAATGACTTGAAAAGTTGAAAACGACGTACAAGGACTGGTTCTCATGATCGACGGATCTAAATAATTCATAAAACGAGTTCCACAACGATATGTCCCCTTTGAAAACTGGAATTTTGATAGGTGCAACCTCACATTTAATAGTAAAATCGGAAGGCTTCTTATTAACAACTTCTGAAGACGCTAGTGCAATTTTTTCCTTTAGAGCACTTTTGACATGGAAATAATCTTTCTCAAAGTTTTCAATATAATCATCTTTGATATAATCAAGCATATGGATTAATAATTCATTAAATTCATTAAAAATCTTACCTGAGTCAGTACTTCTCTCTTTCAATTCTGATAGTGAAGCAATCTCAAAACTAGGAGATGACACGAAAGTTAACATCCGTGTTAATCTTCCCCTTAAAACAGACTTTTTCTTCTTTAACAATTCTCCCTCCATGATGGATTGCAACATAACAAAAATGCTCTGAAAAGCTGTTTAATAAACAATGATTACAGCACCATTGTATGAACAATAAAGAACGTGTGAGTTCGACAAAAACCTGAGACCATTTTAGTAGACCAGTTTTAGTATTGTAATAACAAACTTAAAAAACAACAGTATTCATTAATGCAAACTTTTTAATAACATCTCACACGAGATTAAGTACATATCAATTTATAACATTAACTAACATAAGTCGTTTTTATTATTTTTTTTTTTTTTTATAACCTCCCATTTCGGACAGTGTAGCCACATATAACAGTTGCTGAACGCTATTATTTTGTCTAATCTTTTCTTCTTCACTTGACCATTTGCTTCTTATTGTTATGTTTCATTAGGCTTTGTTTTGTTTTATTGAAGTTTGTTTATTGTTTTAAAATCATATTATTTGTCATCATCATCATCATCTAATGGCGCTATGGTCCTTGCAGGACCTTGGCCTCCTCCACTATTCTTCTCCACTCAGACCTGTCCTCTGCTGCCCTTTTCCATTCCACAACGCCGAGAGTCCGAAGGTCATCTTCTACGTCCTGCAGCCAACGCAGTCTCGGCCTACCTCTCTCCCTTCTTCCACCTGGGTTCCCTTCCATTATCATTTTTGGAAGGCGTTCATTGCTCATCCTCTGTACGTGGCCTAGCCATCTTATCCTTCTCTTCTTTATGGTGGCAACTATGTCTGGTCCCTCGTACAATTTCTTCAACTCTTCGTTCGTCTTCATTCTCCAGAGATTTCCTTCTTTAGTCGGGCCGTAGATTTTTCGGAGGATTTTTCTTTCCCATATATTAAGTATTCTTTCCCCACTTAAAGTAAGCGTCCAGGATTCGCTACCGTACGTAACCACTGGCTGCAAAATCGTCCTGTAGACTCTTACTTTCAGATCTCTGGGTATGACTTGACTACGGAAGATTTTCATCAGCGACCAGTAGCATCTGTTTCCAGCTGTTACTCTTTCTCTGATTTCTTCTAGCATTTTATTGTCTTCCGTTACTCGTTCCCAGATACTTAAACTTGGGTACCCTCTCGAAGCGATATCCAGCCCCTTCAATGTACCTACTCTCAGCTTCCCCTTTGGCGGTCACCAGATATTTCGTTTTTTCCATGTTTATGGCCAGCCCAGTTTTCCGTGCAGCTTCTACGCTCTCTTCAAATGCTCCCAGCAGTGCATTAACAGTTCTGCCTGTTATAACAACGTCGTCCGCAAATGCTAGATGCTGGGTCATTCTATCAAATATGCATCCTCCAGTTTTTGTGCGGATCGATCTCATGACTGTTTCCAACAACATATTAAATAATACTGGGGAAAGAGGGTCTCCTTGTTTAACACCTTTTTGTATGTGGAATTCCTTTGACACTCCTCCTAGAATTTTTACGATTCCCTTGCTGTCCTGCAGGGTCATCCTGATAAGCCTGATGAGCTTCATGGGGCATCCCAACACTTTTAATTTTTCATACAGTATATTTCTATCTATACTGTCATAAGCCTGTCTATAGTCTATAAAGAGGTGATGTTGCCCGACATTCCAATCGTAGCACTTTTCAAGCATGATTCTCATGAAGAATATGTGGTCTATTGTGGATCGGCCTGGGCGGAATCCGCACTGATACTCTCCAAGGACATCTTCTGCTATCTTTGCTACTCGCTTCATAAGTAAGATTGCCAACACCTTGTATATTGTACTTAGCAATGCAATGCCTCTATAGTTGTGACAGTCTAGCTTGTCCCCTTTTTTATGAATTGGTAAAATGACAGCCACCTTCCATTCTTCAGGCATCTCTTCTTTCCTCCAGATATCAATTATTAGTTCATAGATCTCTTTATGTAGTGCTTCTCCTCCTGATTTGAACGCTTCAGCAGGGATTCCATCAATGCCTGGTGCTTTATTATTCTTAAGGCTTATGATAACATCTTGCACTTCTTCAGGATCTGGAGGCTCCAGATCTAGATCTTCCTGATCTATTCCCAGTTCCCAGCCCGTTTCTTCCGTGCTTAAATTTGGGTTAAACAATTCTCTGAAATATTCTTGCCACCTACCAATAACTTGCTCCTCACCTGCCAAGAGTCTGCCTTCTCTATCTTTTATAAAACATGTGCGGGGTTGGAACCCTCTCTTTATTGTTTTTACTCTAGGGGTGCTTACAGGGAAAACAGAAAAAGCACGGGGCAGATTCAATACGGAAGTTCTGGAAGACCCTGAAAAACGTATGCAGTTTAAAGTAAAGGTGGAAGAAGAACTATCAACAATAAGGTCTCCTGAAGCAGAAGAAGAGAATGTACAAAACAAATGGAACCGAATAAGAAACGCTGTCAGAATAGCAGGAACAGATCATAGGAATTAAGATAAAAGAGGAAAAGAGCAGTTGGTTCGACCAAGAATGCCAAATGGCAGTACAAGAAAAGACAAAAGCGTATACAAAGATGCTGCAAAGATGTACCCGAAAGGCCAGTTAAGAATACAGAGAGAAAAGGGATATAGTTAAACAGCTCTGTAGACGTAAAAAAAGACAAAAGGAGAGGGAAGAACTGCAAAAAATGCTAGAGGAATTTGAAAAGAAAAGAAGTAAAGCCTTATATGGTCGAGTAAAAACAATAAAGAGAGGGTTCATATTATTTGTATAAAACTAAAACTAAAATACGTCTCATGTAACATGTGTTGTTGATGATGCTGCAGAGGTCTATGCACCAGTATCGCTGGAGGCAGCCCTTTGGAGTTCCACAGGCGACACAACTAACATGTACATTGTATACAGAAATTTATGGTATGTAAAGTATACAAAATAAACTCCCTTCTGGCAGGGTTACTGTTAGAAGGAAAATATGAAAAAAAACCAACACCGTTTATTAACAAGATATAAGGTTTTTAACACTGATCATAAATAAAAATCCTTTTGATAAAAATATGAATAACAAAAATAATTATGCTTTAATAAAACAATATCATTACATAATAAGATAATATTAGAAATATCTATATAAAACGGTAATCAATGGCAAATCTAATTAATGTGGTCTTTAACATAATTAAAAAGTTACTCTTTCACTCGCAACCCGTTACACCAATCCCTTCAATGTCATCGGCATAGAAGTGAAGCAGTAGGTGAAGTTCTGTACTTCACCTTCGGCTTCACTTCTCTTGCCTGGATATGAACCATAAAATCTGATCCCACTTGCTTGATATTAAACTATAAAAATGGTTCGGCACGGTTTAATGATACATTATTAATTAGAGATGTTAAAAATAAAATAATAATAGTGTTAAATTTTCATTTTGTTTTCTGTTAATTTTTGTAAAAGATGAAACCCGTAAATGCTAGTCATATATCAATGTATAAGCAGCCTGCACGAACAAATCTGCCATTTCTTTGTCATTAGTGTAAATTTATTTGGGGGCCGGGATGGCCGAGTGGACAAAGACAGTTGCAATAGGTAATTAAAGTTAAGCAACGTCGAGCGTGTTTAGTACTTGGATGGGTTACCGCCCCAGTTGGGTGACCACCCGCCGATGAAAGCCACAAAGTCCAAACTCCCCCCTCCCCCCGGGCGTGATGAGGCCCGTCAGTCTACTGGAGACGTCTCATTACAGGTCCTCCAAGGTCAACGGGGGTTATGTGTTGGGTCAATCACCCGACCATGTAAAAATCTAACGGATTACGAAACCAAAAACTAGCCTCGGAACTGATAGTCTAAAACTGGTAACGACCCCGGCTTTGTATAAAGGACTCCGTCTTGCCTCGTGGAATGTTCGGAGCTTATACAGACCTGGAGCCGCCCAAACAGTAGTGGAGGAAGCTAAAAGGTACGCTACTGACATAATAGCCGTACAAGAAGTTAGGTGGCCCGAGGATGGTGAACTCACTATCGATGGGTACACGGTATTCTACAGTGGAAGGAACAAGCAAAACTTTACCGGAGGAACTGCCTTTATAGTAAGCCCCAAGGCTCGGAAATCAGTCCTAAGCTTCGTCCCTATTAGCGATCGGATAAGTGTGCTTAGATTCAAAGGAAGATGGTTTAACATCTCCATCATAAACGTTTACGCACCAACCGAAGACAAGGACGATGATATGAAAGATGATTTCTATGAGCAACTTGAGCAAGTGTATGATGGTATTCAACGGTATGACGTAAAATTAGTCATTGGGGATTTCAATGCCAAGATCGGAAGGGAGCGTCAGTTTCGGCCAACAATTGGATCGCACAGTCTGCATGAAACGAGCAGCGAAAATGGAGTAAGATGTATAAGTTTCGCAGCTGCTAAGAATCTGGTAGTCAGCAGCACCAAGTTCCCGCATAAGGAGATTCATAAGTATACATGGGCAAGTCCTGGGGACAGGTGGAGGAACCAGATCGACCACGTGCTGATCGACAAGCGACACCAAAGCTCCATTCAAGATGTGAGGAGCTTTAGGGGAGCCGACTGTGGTTCGGACCATGCCTTGGTGGTAGTCAAGTTTAACCAAAGGCTTAGACGAATCCAGAAGACAGATAGCGACCTGAAACGAATAAGATATGAAATCCAAAGACTAAAGGATCCGGAGACCCAATCACGATTCCAAATAGAGCTGTCCAATAAATTCGAACTTCTCGACCTAGAGAGTACGCCAATTGAGAGCCACTGGGCGGAAATTGAAAAGGTCTTGAAGGAGACAGCGAACAAGGTGATAGGAGTCCAGGCTAAGCGTCAACCAAAGAAATGGTACACGGAGGAATGCCGCACGGCTGTGGAGGACAAAAGGGCACTGAAGATCCTCAGCCTAGGCAAAAGAGACAAAGAATCCCGAGATAGATACGAAGCTGCTCAGAAAGCAGTAAACAAGACACTGAGAAAGGCAAAGAGAGAATTCTTGTCTCAAAAGCTCAAGGAGATAGAAGATAACTGACAGGGCGGTAAAATAAGTGAATTCTATGCTGACATCAGGAAAGAAAGAACCGGATACAAGGGTAGGAGCACTCAAATGAAAAGCAAACAAAGCAAACTGACAGCAGTCAAAGACAAAGTGCTCGGAATCTGGAAGGATTACTTTGAGCAGCTGCTGAACAGTGAGGATCCCTCAGAGGATGAGGACATGGACCACGCTGAGGACCATCCCAGTGATGTGGTAGAGGAGCCGGATCTACTGGATGTACAGATGGCGATTGAGAATGTAAAGCGGCGAAAAGCCCCTGGAATAGATAGCTTACCTGGTGAGCTATTCAAGGAAGGGGGTGAGTCACTGACCAACCATCTACCCCAGCTCATCCTGAAAATATGGAGAGAGGAAAAGATCCCGGACATATGGAACACAGGTCTCATATGCCCAATTCTGAAAAAAGGATCCATGTACGAGTGCGAAAACTATAGAGGAATAGCACTGCTCCCTGTCGCATACAAAATCCTGACCTACATAATTCTAAACAGAATTAACCCATACTATGAAAAGTCCCTTGGCGACTACCAAGCAGGGTTCAGAAGAGGAAGAAGCACGTCCGATCAGATCTTCATCCTTAAACAGATACTCGAGAAACGTTGGGAAATAAATCAAGATGTGCACGCCTTATTCGTCGACTTCAAAGCAGCCTACGACTCGGTCGACAGGAGCTGTCTTTGGAAAATACTGACGGAACTGGGTTTCCCAGGAAAATTGGTACGATTGACACGGGCGTGTATTAATGGATCCCGATGCCGAGTCCTGGTACAAGGAGAAATGACTGAAAGCTGCGACGTGAAGTCAGGATTAAGACAAGGCGACTGCCTATCCCCGATGCTGTTCAACCTGGCCTTGGAAAAAGTTATACGAGAATGTACCAAGGCAAGCGGGGGAGTGCAAGTGGGGAAAATGCATAAGTTCCTCGCCTATGCGGATGATGTGACTGTGCTAGGAAGTAAGAAAGAAGACATTCAGTCACTCGCCGGTTCCCTGATCAATTCAGCGAGAGACATCGGCTTACAAGTTAATCAAAATAAGACGAAGTACATGATAGTAAGCCGGAACCTACACGTAATCGACGATATAAGTGTAGGAAGATATACCTTCCCTAAAGTAGATAACTTCAAATACCTCGGATCTACAGTAACCTCAATAAACGACCAACTAACAGAGGTCGATCAACGAATAGCCAGTGCCAATCGTGCGTTCTTCTCGGTCTCTCGAGTCCTAAGATCTAAGAAAATCTGCCGCCCACTGAAAATCAGGGTCTACAACACAATAATCAAACCCGTGCTAATGTATGGGTGCGAAACTTGGACACTGACCAGAACCTTACAAGCAAGAATCGAAAGATTCGAAAGGAAGGTGCTAAGGACAATTTTAGGCCCGAAGTGGGATAATGAACTGGGGCTCTGGAGAAGAAAGACTAAAGAAGAGATTATAGAGGAAACCCGACAATCGATAGCGCATGATATGAAATCTAAGAGGTTAAAATGGGCGGGACACGTGGCAAGAAGCAACCCATCTGGCTCCCTCAACATGACGATGAACTCAACAGTGGTCGGTACCCGACCGCAAGGGAGACCCAGAACGAGATGGGCTGACATAATCAAGAAAGAAGCCACCGAACATCGAGTGGTGAACTGGAAAGCCATCGCCCAAGATAGACAGAGGTGGAATAGGCTAGTTGAGGCGGCTAAAGATCTCCAAGGTCTGTGAGCCAACCGAAAAAAAAAAAAAAAAAAAAAAAGTGTAAATTAATTTATTAATTAATTAATGTTATTCTAATGTAAAGTAAAAATCTAGGAGTTCCCTAAGATTTAATAGTTTAAATCTTAAATTAATTCAATTGAGCGCAGATGAACAGTTAAGGCATTGATAATGTATTCATTAAAATAAATGCAATTCTCAATTATGTAACATGCTTTATTCACAGAGACTGCATTAAAGTAAATTTATTAAATTCAGCTTCAACAGACCTTAATTATGGTTAATAAAAGGCATCATATATCATAAACTTAATCTAACCTATTTCAAATGCCTGAACTGAACACAATACTTACTTTAGTTATAACTGTTTTTAATCATGGTGTACTCATTTACTAGAATATACTTTAATCATTTATTCATAAACTATTGATAAAATTACAGTATTCTAATTAACAATAGCAAGTAACATCACACCATTAGGCATGCACTATTAAAATTCACACAGGTCAAAAATAGAGCTAATAAATTACAACAACTATGCCGAACAAATCTTTCTAAATTTTATACACATATATACAAATTTTATACTGCCTAAGACTCCGTTCCCGTGCAATTTGTATGCTTTCGAGGTACGAAATTGATGTCTAGCCGAGGGGCGGAGGACGGTGGGTGGTGGGTGGGTCCTGCACCTACCCCCTATTTTTGGCCTCATCCAATTTCCATCACCGATAATTAGCTTCTACCCTAAGAGCCGAGGACTACGCTCGATTTTAATTTATTTTTTTAAAATTTCATTTATATTTCGATTTAATTACTCCTTTTTACTATTTCGATTTAATTAGAAATTTGTATACTGCCTAAGACTCCGTTCCCGTGCAATTTGTATGCTTTCGAGGTACGAAATTGATGTCTAGCCGAGGGGCGGAGGACGGTGGGTGGTGGGTGGGTCCTGCACCTACCCCCTATTTTTGGCCTCATCCAATTTCCATCACCGATAATTAGCTTCTACCCTAAGAGCCGAGGACTACGCTCGATTTTAATTTATTTTTTTAAAATTTTATTAATATTTCGATTTAATTACTCCCTTTTTACTATTTCGATTTAATTAGAAATTTGTATACTGCCTAAGACTCCGTTCCCGTGCAATTTGTATGCTTTCGAGGTACGAAATTGCTGTCTAGCCGAGGGGCGGAGGACGGTGGGTGGTGGGTGGGTCCTGCACCTACCCCCTATTTTTGGCCTTATCCAATTTCCATCACCGATAATTAGCTTCTACCCTTAGAGCCGTGGCTACGCTCGATTTTTTTTTTTTTTTTTTTTTTTTTTTTTTTAAGATTCAAGTAGTCCTTCTTACTCTTTCGATCTAATTGGCAATTTTTATACTGCCTAACACTCCGCTCTCGTTCAATTTGTATGCTTTCGAGGTGTGATAACTCAAGCCATAAATTAGGGTTTAGGGGGTGGGTAAGAGCGGTTACACCGATTTTTAATATTATTCCCGCACCTACCCCCCTATTTTTGGCCTCATCCACTTTCCATCACCGATATTTAGCCTCTACCCTTGAAGCCGAGGACTACGCTCGATTTTAATTTATTTTTTTTAAATTTTATTAATATTTCGATTTAATTACTCCTTTTTACTATTTCGATTTAATTAGAAATTTTTATACTGCCTAAGACTCCGTTCCCGTTCAATTTGTATGCTTTCGAGGTACGAAATTGCTGTCTAGCCGAGGGGCGGAGGACGGTGGGTGGTGGGAGGGTCCTGCACCTACCCCCTCTTTTTGGCCTCATCCAATTTCCATCACCGATAATTAGCTTCTACCCTTAGAGCCGTGGCTACGCTCGATTTTTTTTTTTTTTTTTTTATTATTAAGATTCAAGTAGTCCTTTTTACTCTTTCGATCTAATTGGCAATTTTTATACTGCCTAACACTCCGCTCTCGTTCAATTTGTATGCTTTCGAGGTATGATAACTCAAGCTATAAATTAGGGTTAAGGGGGTGGGTAAGAGCGGTTACACCGATTTTTAATATTACTTCCGCACCTACCCCCCTATTTATGGCCTCATCCAATTTCCATCACCGATATTTAGCCTCTACCTTTTGAGCCGAGGACTACGCTCGATTTTAACTTTTTTTTTTTAATTTTATTAATATTTCGATTTAATTACTCTTTTTTACTATTTCGATTTAATTAGAAATTTTTATACTGCTAAGACTCCGTTCCCGTAGAACCACTACGTTACTAGGCTACTATAGAGGTACTATATATGAAATATATAGTAAGTGGAAGTATTGCGATCGTGAAAAATTTCGACTTCCGGTTTTCAACGGAAATACACGTTTTGGGGTCCCCTGAGTCCAATTAACCAAGTCCCGCGAAATGGTCTGTGTGTGTGTGTGTGTGTCTGTGTGTGTGTGTCTGTGTGTTTGTGTGTGTGTGAACAGACTAGCTCAAAAAGTATAAACTTTGTGAACCTGAAATTGGGTATTTAGTGTATGTATATGCCCGCGATGTGACAGCGAAAATTTCATCAAAATTGCTCAAAGGGAGGGGGTACTTTATTTAATAACTTTTTAAGTTTTTTCGATTTTCTCAAAAACGGCTCTAACGATTTTGATTAAAATCGGTATTTGGTGTATGTATATTCCCACGATGCGACAGTCAAAATTTCATCAAAATTGATTAATTAGAGGGGGCTCTTTACTTAATAAATGTTGTCCCATTTTCACGTGTTTTTTTTTATTTACTCAAAAAGGGCTTTAAGGATTTTGATCAAACTTGGTATTTGATGTATATATATATATGACCGCAATACGACAGCCAAAATTTCATCAAAATTGGTTAAACGGAAGGGGCACTTTACTTAATAAATGTTGTCTCATTATCATGTGTTATCCACGACGAAAGCTGAGTGGGTAGAGTGGTTGTCGATTGTGGAAGAAGTTTTCGCTGGAAAGAAATGGAAAATTCTTAGACATCCAGCAAATGAACAGGATCGAAGGCCGTATTTAACAGTCAACATTTTGGGAAGACAAGAAACGGGATTGCTGGATTCTGGGGCTTCAAGGTCATTGATAAGTGAGGAATGCTGGAAACGTTTTTCACGGCTGGGTGTAAAGCTACACAAAAAACCCAAAATTCAAATAAATGCTGCTGGATGCACCGCGCTCAACGTTTTTGGAAGCGTAAACGTGCCAGTGGAGTTGGAAGGTAAAATGAGAATTATCCAATTTTTGGTAGTTTCCAACTTGGTGGATGAACTTATATTGGGCATCGACTTCTGGAATAAATTTAGATTGGTTCCAGACATATCGAAAAATATGTGGCACTTTGCTCCAACAGAAGAATGTTTAGCTGTGTCACAGAATGGCCCTGCTGTCCTAACTAGACCGAATCTTACGCAGGAACAGGAAGAAACCTTAAATCGGCTTATCGGACATTGGCGAAATATCCGACCATCAAAGTTAGGATGTACAAGCAGGGTAGAGCACGAAATAAATACCGGTGATAGTAAGCCAGTCAAACAGCGTTACTACCCTGTTTCACCAAAGATCCAAGATATCTTAAATAAGGAGCTCGATGAAATGCTCGAAGAAGGAATTGTAGAGCCGTCACAGAGTGCTTGGTCGTCACCTGTTGTTTTAGTGAAGAAACCCGATGGATCCTACCGTTTTTGCGTGGATTATCGTCAGTTAAATGCCGTGACTAAAAGAGACGCCTACCCGCTGCCCTACATTTCGAATATATTGGATAGGTTACGTGATGCCAAGATACTTTCTTCCATCGACATAAAGAGCGCATACTGGCAGATACCAATGGCTGCTGAAAGCAAGGAAAAGACAGCTTTTACTGTTCCCAACCGCGGCCTCTTCCATTTTTGTAGAATGCCTTTTGGATTGCATAATGCACCAGCGACATGGCAAAGACTGATTGACGATGTTTTGAGAGCAGATTTAGAACCAAATATCTTTGTTTACTTGGATGACATCATTGTGGTCTCATCAGACTTCGATTCCCACATAGAAACATTGGAGAAGGTCTTAGAAAGATTGAGCTCAGCCAACTTAACGGTGAATTGTGAGAAAAGTCAGTTTTGCAGAGAGGAACTAAAGTTTCTGGGATATGTGGTAAATGAGAACGGCCTACAAGTTGATCCGGGAAAGATTGAGGCGATATTAAACTACCCAGCACCTAAGAACGTAAAGCAAGTGAGACAGTTTATAGGGCTTTCTTCCTGGTATCGCCGCTTTGTCCCTAATTTCTCGACTCTAACTTCACCGCTATCGGATCTATTGAAGAAAAACAAGAGATGGAAATGGGGACAAGAACAAGAAGAAGCGTTCAGATTACTGAAGGAGAAGCTTGTCACAGCACCTGTGTTAGCATGTCCTGACTTCAGTAAGCGATTCTTCCTACAAACCGATGCCTCTAAAACAGGATTAGGGGCTATTCTTTACCAAGAATACCCAGAAGGAGATCGGGTCATAGCTTATGCGAGCCGAAGTTTGACCATAGCCGAGAGGAAATACAGTGTAACTGAGCAAGAGTGCCTAGCAGTTCTCTGGGCAATAGAGAAGTTTCGGCCTTATTTGGAAGGGATTGATTTTACAGTTATTACTGACCACATTGCCTTAAAATGGTTGAATAGTCTTCGCGACCCTCAAGGTCGACTGGCTAGGTGGGCACTAAAACTGCAGCAACACCAATTCACTATCGTACACCGTCCCGGCAAACAAAACGCTGCAGCCGATGCGTTGTCACGGACTTACGAATTCCCGATAGCCAGAATTGATATTGGAGAACCAATAGAGGACGCATGGTATCAGCGAATGATTAAACAAGTAGAAGAGAATCCATCGAAATATGCCGATTGGAGGATTGTTAATCAAACTCTATGGAAGCTTGTTAATAATAACCGGAAAATGGTAGGAGATAGCAACCAGTGGAAATTAGTAGTTCCTAAACAAAAACGTAGGGAAGCGATCTGGGAATGTCATGATAAAGAAATCGCAGGACATTTGGGATGTTTCAAAACCTTGCAGCGGGTAAAGGAGTACTACTATTGGCCTGGCATGGCAACCGATGTAACCAGGTACGTACGGAAATGTGAAGTGTGCTTGGCGAATAAGCCGTTACAGACTAAGCCTGCGGGCCTAATGGGGAAACAGCGAGTAGTTAACCAACCTTGGCAAATGGTTTCGGCAGATATAATGGGGCCGTTTCCTATGTCTTCAAACCGGAAAAGGTTCATATTAGCGTTTACCGACTGCTTCACTAAATACAGCATCATAGTACCAATTTCAAAATCGACAGCCGAAGTGGTGGCCAAAACTTTAGAAAGAGAGGTCTTTCTTAAGTTCGGGGTTCCCCAAATTATTATATGTGATAACGGCCCTCAATTCAGGAGCAATATTTTAAAAAAGAAAGCACGAGAATATGCTGTTAAATTGTGGTTCACCCCAGTCTATCATCCACAGGCTAATCCGATGGAGCGTCCAAATCGAGTGATAAAGACACTCCTAGCTTCCTATGTGAAAGACAATCATAAGCACTGGGATAAGGATCTACACAAGTTGGCTTTTGCTATGCAGACTGCGGTACATGAGGTTACCGGTTATTCGCCAGCTTATTTGAATTTTGGACGAGAGTTACCACGTTCAGGCGACGAGTACGAGCATTCCATTGCTTCAGATAATGTTCCGGAAATGGGAGATCGAAAGGTGTACGCAAAGAAGTTCAACATGATGCCAGTAATATATGAAGAAGTGGTTGAGCGTCTACGGCGATCATACGAGAAAAGCAGTCACCATTATAATCTTCGGAGAAGGAACGTGGATCTACAAGCTGGAGATTTAGTGTGGAAGAAGACCCAAACCCTTTCGAATGCTTCTAAGAACTTTTCTAATAAATTGGCACCTCTATATGAGAAATGTAGAATCAGAGCAAAACAAGGAAATTTACGTGCTAGAAGATCTACAGGGTCATCCCTTAGGAACTTGGCATGTCAAAGATCTAAAACCTCATCCGACATAAGACTTAAGATTCAAGCATTAAAAAAAAAAATTTTTTTGGTAGGGAGGGGGAGAGTTTGTAACGAAAAATGAATAAACAAAAAAAAAATTTTTTTTTATTTAATAAAACTCATCAAGTAATAATCGAAGAGGGCTTAATATATTTTTGTATATAATTAAAATATGTGTTGTTTTAAAAGCTTTGTATTAGTTTTTTATTGATATAATATTTTTTTATTTAGCTATAAAAATAATTATGTTTTATTTTAAAAGAAGAGACGGGACCGAAGTAATTAATTGAAAAACAGCTGTTATTAAGGCATTTGTTTTTTTGAGAAACAATAAAGGAAAAGACGGCAGATGTTCGCTAGCGTTCGACGAGTGATGATAAAATGTGACTGTTTTAGTGATTAACGTAGTTGTGGTCCATATCGCTAAACATCAGAGAATTGAAGAATAGTGGCGTTCACGGAAGAGATTCCGGTGACGAGAATCGCCAAGCCGAGTGGCTGCTGGCAACAAAGCTACGAGAAGACAGGCGAGTTAAGAGAACAGACTGGAGATATTTTTCTTTTAATTTCTTTGTTAAACCTTGGTTTTTTTTATTGTATAGTTATAAGTTTAAATTGTTTCTAGTTGAGTGAATAGAGTTAGATTTTGATCAGGCCTGACTACAGAGATTGTGAGTAGATTTTATTTTTAATATCGTAGTGTAAATATAGTGTTAATTAAAAGCTTCTTTTATTTGAGTTTAATTTGTTTTGTTCTATTTCTTTCTAACTTACCATTAAGTAGATCATAAGTGTAAATTGCAAATTGAATTTTATGTACAGCCCTCTCCGAGATTTTAAGGTAACCTTCACTTATTAAATTTAAATTATTTTTTTTACTTCAGATTCCTTTAGGTTTTCGCTATTTATTTTAAGGAAATAAATAGCGCCCTTAATAAGTGGAAATAAGTGGCGCCCCTTAATTTATTTTATTTTTTTTAATCACTAGTCATTTAAGAACCCTCCCGTCTCCACTGAGCTACCACCTTTTTTTGTTACGATTGTTTTATTTATTTATAACCAATTAATATTTTTTTTTAACGTAACAAAATGGCGCCCAACCAGGGACCATAAGTGATTAGATATATGCTTAATTTAATATTGATTTAGTGATTTTTAAATAAAATTATTTTTTTGTCCTAATATTGAATTTTTTATTTTATCTGCTAAGAAAAAGTAGTATAATTTTTATTTGGTTCTTTTGAAATCATAAAGATGAAGGTCGATAGATTGTTAAAGGACGAGCTTGAGTACGAATTAAGGATTCGGGGGATAGTTGGAATATCTACTGTAGAAGATATGAGGAAAAGACTTCGGACCGTCTTTAAACTAGAGAGTGCAGGAAAATATGTTGCTCCGGTAGTTGACCTTTCTCCTACGGAAGAATTAAGCGTGTGTGAAGAGAAAATTGCCACTGTTGAGAACAAGATTTCTGTTCTCCCACCCTCTAGTTCTACCGGGGATATAGATAAAATCGATACAGGTCTTCAACATTTGATTAATAGACTAAACCGGATAACAACGAAAGACACCATCGAAATGGAGAGGAAGTCAGAAGCAATTTCAAAATGCCTTCTATTATTTGAGGAACTAGAAGAAAAATTGAGTGGGCAACCTCCTGTTTCAGAATCCCACTTTGAAAACCAGAATCCCGGAAAGTCTCAGGAGGGTAAAGTACAATCAGTGATTACCGAATCAACTGAAGATACAAAGAAGCCTGTAACGACCGTTGAGTCGGAGTCAGACGTTGCTGGAACTAAGTACGTGACCAGAAGAACTGAAACTCCCATAAGAGATTGGGGAATTCACTTCACAGGCGATGGGGATGGTCTCAGTGTCCATGCGTTTTTAGAGACTGTAGAGGAGTTAAGTTTGGCAAGGAATACTACTCATGAAGAACTTTTTAGGGCTGCGTACGACTTGTTTAAAGGACCAGCACTGATTTGGTTTCGAGCTGTACGAAAAGAAGTTACAACGTGGGCTGAACTTATCTCAGAATTGAAAGCCGAGTATACACCTTTGGACTATGAGGATCGCCTTTGGGAAGAAATAAAGAGAAGAACTCAAGGATATGCAGAGTCGATGGGTACATTCGTGGCAGTTATGAAGAATTATTTTAACCGTTTACCAACTACGCCTACGGAAGACCAAATGTTGAATATCATTAAGAAGAATTTGAACCCCCTCTACTTGGAAAGAATGGCTTTGCACCAAGTAACAACATTGAAGGAGTTAGTAATAATCGGTCGGCAGATTGAAGAAGTAAGGTGGAGAATGAACGAATATCGACCGCCACCAGATAGTAAAGGATTACTCGAACCCGACTTGGCCTATCACCCGCCAACGAGGAAACAACTTAATCAAGACGACAGGGTAGCAGCATCGAAGATGGTTGTAGAAGCCTTGGCTAAACCCAATTACACATTTCGCTGTTGGAACTGTGGAGGGACCAATCATTCGTTCAAAAAGTGTCGCTCAGTAAAAACCAAATTCTGTATAGGTTGTGGCCTAAGGGATGCGGATAGAAAGACATGTAAACGTTGTAATACCACCAACCAGGGAAACGATCAAGGGGGTCAGGCCTATGTGGAAGGGAGCCTGGACGAAGCCCGAATTCCACGACGAAAGCTGAGTGGGTAGAGTGGTTGTCGATTGTGGAAGAAGTTTTCGCTGGAAAGAAATGGAAAATTCTTAGACATCCAGCAAATGAACAGGATCGAAGGCCGTATTTAACAGTCAACATTTTGGGAAGACAAGAAACGGGATTGCTGGATTCTGGGGCTTCAAGGTCATTGATAAGTGAGGAATGCTGGAAACGTTTTTCACGGCTGGGTGTAAAGCTACACAAAAAACCCAAAATTCAAATAAATGCTGCTGGATGCACCGCGCTCAACGTTTTTGGAAGCGTAAACGTGCCAGTGGAGTTGGAAGGTAAAATGAGAATTATCCAATTTTTGGTAGTTTCCAACTTGGTGGATGAACTTATATTGGGCATCGACTTCTGGAATAAATTTAGATTGGTTCCAGACATATCGAAAAATATGTGGCACTTTGCTCCAACAGAAGAATGTTTAGCTGTGTCACAGAATGGCCCTGCTGTCCTAACTAGACCGAATCTTACGCAGGAACAGGAAGAAACCTTAAATCGGCTTATCGGACATTGGCGAAATATCCGACCATCAAAGTTAGGATGTACAAGCAGGGTAGAGCACGAAATAAATACCGGTGATAGTAAGCCAGTCAAACAGCGTTACTACCCTGTTTCACCAAAGATCCAAGATATCTTAAATAAGGAGCTCGATGAAATGCTCGAAGAAGGAATTGTAGAGCCGTCACAGAGTGCTTGGTCGTCACCTGTTGTTTTAGTGAAGAAACCCGATGGATCCTACCGTTTTTGCGTGGATTATC
The DNA here is from genome assembly GCA_911387785.2 of Aelia acuminata. Lineage (NCBI taxonomy): Eukaryota > Metazoa > Arthropoda > Insecta > Hemiptera > Pentatomidae > Aelia > Aelia acuminata. The sequence goes on along the minus strand of OU426985.1, from coordinate 1,970,139 downwards.
GTCAGTTAAATGCCGTGACTAAAAGAGACGCCTACCCGCTGCCCTACATTTCGAATATATTGGATAGGTTACGTGATGCCAAGATACTTTCTTCCATCGACAAAAAGAGCGCATACTGGCAGATACCAATAGCTGCTGAAAGCAAGGAAAAGACAGCTTTTACTGTTCCCAACCGCGGCCTCTTCCATTTTTGTAGAATGCCTTTTGGATTGCATAATGCACCAGCGACATGGCAAAGACTGATTGACGATGTTTTGAGAGCAGATTTAGAACCAAATATCTTTGTTTACTTGGATGACATCATTGTGGTCTCATCAGACTTCGATTCCCACATAGAAACATTGGAGAAGGTCTTAGAAAGATTGAGCTCAGCCAACTTAACGGTGAATTGGGAGAAAAGTCAGTTTTGCAGAGAGGAACTAAAGTTTCTGGGATATGTGGTAAATGAGAACGGCCTACAAGTTGATCCGGGAAAGATTGAGGCGATATTAAACTACCCAGCACCTAAGAACGTAAAGCAAGTGAGACAGTTTATAGGGCTTTCTTCCTGGTATCGCCGCTTTGTCCCTAATTTCTCGACTCTAACTTCACCGCTATCGGATCTATTGAAGAAAAACAAGAGATGGAAATGGGGACAAGAACAAGAAGAAGCGTTCAGATTACTGAAGGAGAAGCTTGTCACAGCACCTGTGTTAGCATGTCCTGACTTCAGTAAGCGATTCTTCCTACAAACCGATGCCTCTAAAACAGGATTAGGGGCTATTCTTTACCAAGAATACCCAGAAGGAGATCGGGTCATAGCTTATGCGAGCCGAAGTTTGACCATAGCCGAGAGGAAATACAGTGTAACTGAGCAAGAGTGCCTAGCAGTTCTCTGGGCAATAGAGAAGTTTCGGCCTTATTTGGAAGGGATGGATTTTACAGTTATTACTGACCACATTGCCTTAAAATGGTTGAATAGTCTTCGCGACCCTCAAGGTCGACTGGCTAGGTGGGCACTAAAACTGCAGCAACACCAATTCACTATCGTACACCGTCCCGGCAAACAAAACGCTGCAGCCGATGCGTTGTCACGGACTTACGAATTCCCGATAGCCAGAATTGATATTGGAGAACCAATAGAGGACGCATGGTATCAGCGAATGATTAAACAAGTAGAAGAGAATCCATCGAAATATGCCGATTGGAGGATTGTTAATCAAACTCTATGGAAGCTTGTTAATAATAACCGGAAAATGGTAGGAGATAGCAACCAGTGGAAATTAGTAGTTCCTAAACAAAAACGTAGGGAAGCGATCTGGGAATGTCATGATAAAGAAATCGCAGGACATTTGGGATGTTTCAAAACCTTGCAGCGGGTAAAGGAGTACTACTATTGGCCTGGCATGGCAACCGATGTAACCAGGTACGTACGGAAATGTGAAGTGTGCTTGGCGAATAAGCCGTTACAGACTAAGCCTGCGGGCCTAATGGGGAAACAGCGAGTAGTTAACCAACCTTGGCAAATGGTTTCGGCAGATATAATGGGGCCGTTTCCTATGTCTTCAAACCGGAAAAGGTTCATATTAGCGTTTACCGACTGCTTCACTAAATACAGCATCATAGTACCAATTTCAAAATCGACAGCCGAAGTGGTGGCCAAAACTTTAGAAAGAGAGGTCTTTCTTAAGTTCGGGGTTCCCCAAATTATTATATGTGATAACGGCCCTCAATTCAGGAGCAATATTTTAAAAAAGAAAGCACGAGAATATGCTGTTAAATTGTGGTTCACCCCAGTCTATCATCCACAGGCTAATCCGATGGAGCGTCCAAATCGAGTGATAAAGACACTCCTAGCTTCCTATGTGAAAGACAATCATAAGCACTGGGATAAGGATCTACACAAGTTGGCTTTTGCTATGCAGACTGCGGTACATGAGGTTACCGGTTATTCGCCAGCTTATTTGAATTTTGGACGAGAGTTACCACGTTCAGGCGACGAGTACGAGCATTCCATTGCTTCAGATAATGTTCCGGAAATGGGAGATCGAAAGGTGTACGCAAAGAAGTTCAACATGATGCCAGTAATATATGAAGAAGTGGTTGAGCGTCTACGGCGATCATACGAGAAAAGCAGTCACCATTATAATCTTCGGAGAAGGAACGTGGATCTACAAGCTGGAGATTTAGTGTGGAAGAAGACCCAAACCCTTTCGAATGCTTCTAAGAACTTTTCTAATAAATTGGCACCTCTATATGAGAAATGTAGAATCAGAGCAAAACAAGGAAATTTACGTGCTAGAAGATCTACAGGGTCATCCCTTAGGAACTTGGCATGTCAAAGATCTAAAACCTCATCCGACATAAGACTTAAGATTCAAGCATTAAAAAAAAAAATTTTTTTGGTAGGGAGGGGGAGAGTTTGTAACGAAAAATGAATAAACAAAAAAAAAATTTTTTTTTATTTAATAAAACTCATCAAGTAATAATCGAAGAGGGCTTAATATATTTTTGTATATAATTAAAATATGTGTTGTTTTAAAAGCTTTGTATTAGTTTTTTATTGATATAATATTTTTTTATTTAGCTATAAAAATAATTATGTTTTATTTTAAAAGAAGAGACGGGACCGAAGTAATTAATTGAAAAACAGCTGTTATTAAGGCATTTGTTTTTTTGAGAAACAATAAAGGAAAAGACGGCAGATGTTCGCTAGCGTTCGACGAGTGATGATAAAATGTGACTGTTTTAGTGATTAACGTAGTTGTGGTCCATATCGCTAAACATCAGAGAATTGAAGAATAGTGGCGTTCACGGAAGAGATTCCGGTGACGAGAATCGCCAAGCCGAGTGGCTGCTGGCAACAAAGCTACGAGAAGACAGGCGAGTTAAGAGAACAGACTGGAGATATTTTTCTTTTAATTTCTTTGTTAAACCTTGGTTTTTTTTATTGTATAGTTATAAGTTTAAATTGTTTCTAGTTGAGTGAATAGAGTTAGATTTTGATCAGGCCTGACTACAGAGATTGTGAGTAGATTTTATTTTTAATATCGTAGTGTAAATATAGTGTTAATTAAAAGCTTCTTTTATTTGAGTTTAATTTGTTTTGTTCTATTTCTTTCTAACTTACCATTAAGTAGATCATAAGTGTAAATTGCAAATTGAATTTTATGTACAGCCCTCTCCGAGATTTTAAGGTAACCTTCACTTATTAAATTTAAATTATTTTTTTTACTTCAGATTCCTTTAGGTTTTCGCTATTTATTTTAAGGAAATAAATAGCGCCCTTAATAAGTGGAAATAAGTGGCGCCCCTTAATTTATTTTATTTTTTTTAATCACTAGTCATTTAAGAACCCTCCCGTCTCCACTGAGCTACCACCTTTTTTTGTTACGATTGTTTTATTTATTTATAACCAATTAATTTTTTTTTACGTAACAACACCATAATGCATGCTCTAGTAAAATTCACACATATGTACATTAGTATTTAATATATTCTTTAATTGAAGCACTATTGAGTAATAGATAGATAATTAGACAATATTATTCGTTTCCACCAGCCCAAATTTCAAGGATATTGAAGGGAAAATCCATTCCTTTCAAATCTTAGCTAGGAAGACTTCCTTTATAGATAACCTTACCAGGTTGCTTGTTCTGTTAGCTCATTCCAAGGAGGTCGGCATAGATACGTTGGCGCGCTGGTTTCAACTTTAATTTCTCATGGTGACGCCACTACACTTTTCTTTTGTTGACGCTTCGCCGTATTTCACTCATTTAAATATTGCTGCAATTTTAATTTATGTGATCTACGATTTTGTAAGCTGCATGTAATTCCTACTTGCTATTTACTTATTTTTTTTCTATTGTTCAGTTCTAGTCATGGTTTTCGTTTCTCTTTCATATTTGACTTCTCATTTGTTCGCATTCTTGTATTAAGTGTTCTGTTAGCCCATTTAATGCCTTATTGAGTTAACCATGGTATTTATCTCCACTGATGAAAATCATTTTAATTTAAATATCTTGTTCATTTCGAGGTTTAATGTTTTGTTCTGGTCATGTTTCTTGTTTCTTTTTATTTTATTGCTTTGGCCTTTAATCTCTCTCTCAGTCTCTCTCTCTCCCTCTCTCTCTCTCTCTCTCTCTCTCTCTCTCTCTCTCTAACTCTCTCCATGTTCGGGGGGACTTCCTCATTTTTTAAGAAACTATCATTATATAATCACCGATCGTCAGAAAATGATGACAACTGCAGAATTATCTTCACGTGCCGCAATGTTGGAGCGGCGTATGCGAGGAACTAAACGGGACTTTAGCGGCCTTTCTTCTATTGATCTAGATGCACTCAGCGACACTGATGCGGCAATCTTCGAAGCAAGGGTAGCCAAAGCTGAGGTTGAGTGGAAGGAATTCCTCGACTCCTGGAACGAGCGAGAAGAGAACGCAGTTCAACTAGGAGCGAGTGATGCATTTCCTAATGACGCATGGTACCAGGTTTATGATGATAAAGGAGGTAATAGTGAGAGCCAATGGAAATCTCCTTCTTATAAAAGAGCGCAAAGCAAAATCCAGGATGCATGACACCACCACACTCCCTGCTTGCTCAACCATCAACAACAGTGGAAGTTACTCCGTAAAATTGCACCTTCCGAAAATCGACATTCCCACGTTTTATGGCGATATGCGCAAATAGTCGCATTTTAGAGATACATTCGGATCATTAATTCATAATGAAACTGCATTATCCCATGTGGAAAAGTTCCACTATCTTGTAGGGGCCTTGAAGGGTGAAGTCGCTGCCGTAATTTCCAGATTCCCCGTTGATGAACAATCACACCAGCTCGCATGGAAAAGAGTCGTCGAGACGTACCAGAACCCGAGAGTCCTAGCCAATATTCTGGTGCATCAAATTATTGACTTTGACTTCAAGCAGTTAAAAGGCGAACTCCATAGGTACGAGTGTTTCCTGATCGGTGTAGCAGATAGTATTGATGCCTTCCTTGCGCTGAAGCTTGAAGACCCCGCGGACTTCTTAATAAGCACTCTTGCGCTCAGGGCATTGGACCCGGAAACGAGAAGACAGTTTGAGCTATCGCTGAAATCTAATAAGGAATTTCCGACGGTAGACCATGTCCTCGATTTTGTCCGCCAGCGAAAGATTGCCATTAGGATGTTTCAGGATGTCGACAATTCGACTAGAAAAGCACCCTGCTCGCCCCACTTGGAATGTAGCGAAGCAAAACATAGTTTCCTTACTGGTTATTTCCTTCCCACTGGTGATTCGAGTTCCTCTTCCGCTAAATTCATACAGGGTAATAGTAAAGGTCGGAGAGCCAATAACAAGCAGCAGAGTAGTGGTAACCGCAGTTCTATAGTAAAATGTTACATTTGCAAAGTGGATCACTTCGTTGCAAACTGTGAGAGCTTCCGATCCTTAACCCCTGAAAAGAGGTTAGAACAAGTCCGCAAGCTCCAACTCTGTCGGAATTGTATTCGAAAAGGGCATTTGGTTTCTACCTGCATCTCAAGATTTTGCTGTCGCACTTGCAATCGGAGACACCACACCCTCGTGCATCCCCTAGGGGGAAACCAAGGAGACCACGACCCTTCAGTCAACACCAGCAACAACTGCGGACACATTCATCGGCTTTGGAGCAACGCCGCAATCCTCTTCTTCTTCGGAGAGTACTACGGTACTGTTGGGTACTGTACGTGCACTTATAAGGTCTACAGGGGGAGCCTACCATTCTGTTCGTGCTTTGTTAGATTCAGGGAGCCAGCACACTTTCATAACGAGCGCTTTGGCCCGCAAGATTGGTGCTAAAATCACTCCATTCAGCGGGAGCATCACAGGTCTCGGCGAGACAGCCGTTCCAAGGTCGCATCTTCAGGGTTCAACTTCCTGCACCTTACTTCCGTGTGCTGATGATGAAGAGTACCCTATTTCACCTGTCGTCGTTGACCGCATTACCTCTTCGCTACCTACACGCGATCTTCCTGCCTCGATCATAAACGAATTAATGCATTATTCAGATTCTGATCAGCAATTTGGAGAATCGGCAACCATAGACTTGCTGATCGGGGGAGATATTTTCCCTCGCGTCCTTACCGGAGTTCCTTACCCCACTGGAGTACAAGGGTTGTATTTTACTCCGACGATATTCGGCTTGGTCGTGTCCGGAGTTCTCCACGATGAGGCCCCAAGCAATTCGTTTTCCTTTCTAGCGCTGTCGAAAACCCATATCGAACAATGTCCGAAGCATCTTGGGAACTTGAAGAACCCGCATCCGTGGGCAGATTACAACCTGAGGATATTCAGCTCTCCGTTAATACTCACGGTCGCATAGAAGAAGGAAAATTCCAATTAAGGTTGCCTTTTGAGTCTCAGCATCAAGATGCGGATTGCAAGCGGTCAGCAGCGCTTCGACGATATCGTTTTTTGAAATCGAATTTCCGAACGGATCAGGGACTTTCGGAAAAGTATAAGCCCTTCATGCCGAACCATAGCGAACTGGCACCTGTGCCCAGTTCCCCATCAAAGCCATCAGATCTGATCCCTCTTCACGGGATAGCGCGAGAAGTAGTTGACCCAACACGTCGTTCGACCTATAAAGACTTACTTCATACCGGTTCTAAGCTGCAAGAAGGAGTTATGTTAAGCAGGGGGCATCGACCGTTTCAAAGGTGTTGAAAAACTTCGGTGAACAAGTGAAGTTGGTAGCTATCTCCTTTTCCCGACATTCTGGGTATTTTCACGGTGGGCGGACGTTGGGAAGAATCTTTCCTGCCTTGTGCTATGAAGCATCCCATTCCTTGTTTCGGCGACCTCACAATTAACGCCTACCCTTACCCATACTACCTCAAGCACCTAAATCACTTAGTTGGTTACCTCCGTCGTTTTACTTTCTGGGGACGCAGAAGGATAGTGATCCCTGTTTTATTTTTTTTTTTTTTGTCATCTGTTTCCATGTTATTTATTCCATTTGCAGAATTTAAATCTTCTTTCCTTTTATTTTCTCTTTATTTCTCCATCTCAATATTATAGAGGTTGAAATTGAATTTCCTTAACATTCTTTGTTGGTTATTTCTTATCACACTTTCACATTCTCTATACACATTGTCTAACATGTGTGACTGAAGTTTATCCTTTTTTTTTTAACAAAGCGTAATTTTCTTTTTTTTCTTTTCGACCACTCTATGAATAGAGTTCATAGATGTATGTATTTTCTTTTTTTTTCTTTTCGAACACTCTGTGAATAGAGTTCATAGATGTGTGTATTTTCTTCTTTTTTTTCGAACACTCCGTGAATAGAGTTTATGGATGTATGTATTTTCTTTTTTTTGTTTTATATTGTAACGTTTACTAACACCCCTATCTTCGTTTAATACTGCTCTCACAATTCATTCAAATCCTGCAAACTTCCAGCTTCACATTCTTGAACATTAAATCATCCGCAGCTGATTTAGGTGGGCGGTATGTTTTGGCTTCCTGAAAGTTCATATAAATTGCAGAAGCGGGGGTGGGCAAATCACATGGCGGGACCGCCAAGATTTGAATGCCTCACCGGCGAACTCTGCTGGGGGTAGAGGCTGAGACAGAACTTGGTGAGATATAGATTCCTGAAAGAGGCCAGGCCTGGCCCATCCATTTTTTCTTCTTTTTTTTCTCTTCAATCAAAATTACTCAAGACATGAGTGAGTAAAAGGAGGAGCTGGTTCCCCGGCTGGAGGCGATGAAGAGTAGGGAGAGATCTTCTTGGAGAACTACAGAGACAATTTGGAGAAGATAGGGCATATTGGAAAACTTATTAGTGAGTCAGCATGGCCATCTCATTTAAATATATTAAAATACCCACTAACAAACAATATTTTGTTTTGGTTTTTTTTTATAAATAAATCTGTGTAATCTGTGAACTCCATTTCGTTTTTAACATCTCTAACCTTCAAATATAGTCCACTTAATTCACAAAATTGGTTTTGTGCCACACCATTAAGTTAGAGGTGTAAACCATACAGTCGTAGCGCTTGGTCAAGGCTTCCCATGCAATCACGTAATTTGAGTCCAAGTTCTCCAAACGACCGATAACCGTCAATGCCTCGACCTACAGACAACTTTTGAGATATGCGAGCTTGACTCCGTCATTCAGACTTTGGTTATGATGAATCAGAGGAAGTATGTGGACTTGAAAAATTGAGATGTCGAAGCGTCCCCATTAAATTTGGGTAGGTCTAATGTAGGGAGTCGAGTTCCCAAAATATTTAGTGAATTGGAACCCCCTTCGGAACGATTGGGTAATTGTGATTCTAATGCAATGACTTCTAATTGGGCATGGAGGAACTGCTTTTCTAATTCCTCAGGAAGGGGTCTGTTACGATCAAAGCAATCGGTTACAAGCACACTCCGCTTGTAAGCTGTTAGCACAGATAGTTCCAAAATTGTTTGTTTAACGTCCATTTTTATGCTACTAAGGCTAATCGGACGATGCTACAGTGGGAGTCCTAAATTGTGCCTAGCCAGGTATAATTAGGATAGGGATCTGTTAAAAATGATAATTGGCCAGGAGATTTAATAATATTTATTTTATAAACCTTTTTAATATATTAGAACAATTGAGTATAAAAAAATGTTAATTGTAACAAACAATTTAAACAATTAAATTTAACTGATGACTTAATCTCTAACGAGTGATAAATCAATGATTATCTAACACTCCCCCTCACTCGGCAGGCTTGTGGTTAAGTCCAAGTGTCTTGATAAGAAAGTTTTGCCTGGGTCCTGGTAGGGCTTTGGTGAGGATGTCTGCCTCCATTTCTTCTGAAGATTTAAAATAGACCTTGATCTCGCCTTCCTTAACTTTTTCTTTAATAAAAAGTTCTTTTATGTTAATATGTTTAGAACGTGAAGACACAATTGGATTCTTGATTAAGTCTTGAGCAGAGGTGTTGTCATTGAAGATAACAATGGCATCTTGTGGGGATCCCATGTCCAACAATAACTGCTTCAAGTGCATGGCCTCTTTTGCTGCATCTGTTAAAGCCATATATTCAGCTTTTTCAGTAGATAATGCCACTGTACTTTGTTTGGGGGACTCCCAACTTATTGTGGTTCCAGCATATTTAAAGCAATATCCTGTGTAGGACCTTCTATCCTCAATATATGAGCCCCAAATGGCATCTGCAAAACCACATAATTGTGTTTTCTGTTTTTTGAATTCTAGAGCCATGTCTTTTGTTCCTTTGAGGTATTTTAAAATTCTCTTAGCTGCAAACCAATGTGTCTTATCAAAGCAAGTGTTATATTGGCTAAGAAAACTGACAATATTGGATAACTTATATCAGGCCTTGTGGCAACTGATAAATACATTAGAGCACCAATTAAATTTTGGTAAGGGTAATTTGCTTCACATTTAGCAGCCTTGGTCAGTTGAAGTTCTGTTACCATTGCGGGGTTAACTGGATTGCAGTCTTCCATATTAAATTTCTTTAATACAGAGTCAATATACTTTCTTTGCGATGCTAAGATTGATTCATTATGTCGTGCAAATTCCATACCTAAACAATAACTATTCTCCGAGGTCCCTCATATCATAAGTATTCATTAGTATTTTTTTTCAAATTCTTCAATTATTCTATATCACTACATGAAATAATTAAATCATCAACATAAATTGCAATGAGAGTTTTCATCCCCCTTTGGAACATTTGTATATGCAGAGGTCTGCAACAGATGGTTCAAAATTCAATTCTTTTAGCTTAGTATCTCATTTGTTATACCATTGTCTACCAGCCTGTTTTAACCCATACAATACTTTATTCAAATGACAGACCTTTTCCCCTTTTGTTTTTAAGGCTTCAAGCATGTTTTTAGCTCTTTGATATAGGAGAGAGTCAGCTTCATTTTCTTCTAAAATGATTTCACAAATGTATTTTTCTAAATTCTCTGGGACTTGCATTTAAATATTTTCATTTAAATCACCATTTAAAAATGCAGTACATACATCAAAATTGTGTATGCTTAAGTTTTCTTGAACTGATTGGGCAATTAAAAGCCTAATAGAACTTAGCCTTGCAACTAGAGCGTTTCATAATAGGTTTCAGTAAAATCTACACCTGGGCGTTCCGCGAACCCTCTTGCAACTAATCGAGCTTTTCTTCTTTTTAGTTGTCCATTGGAAGAATATTTATTTTTTAAAACTAGTTTAGAGTCTATGACATTCATACCTTCTTTTAAATTTATTATTTTCCAAGTATCATTTTTTAGGTGAGCTTTAATTTCATTTTTTATAGCATGATTCCAATTCTCTTCATTGTAATTGTCTTCACAGAATGCAGACATGTCTTAATCACAAGTCCATGAGGGAGGTTTTAGATGATTCCTATCTCTGAGTTGTCTTGGCTCTTCTTCATCTTCTCTGAGTTGTCTTGGCTCTTCTTCATCTTCTCCATCCCTAACTGATTTTTCATCAATGTCTGGTTCAGGATTTGACTTAGCATTCACAGTTGTTGTGATAGGAACATCAATTGTATTAGCAGTATCAAACTTATCTGGAAAAGGATTTGACCCAGGAATATTTTCATTTGATTTGTACAGCTGACTAATAATTTTCACATCTCTTGTTATAATTATTTTCTTTTGAATTGGATCCCAAATTCTAAATGCTTTTGAGTGCTCTGCATATCCTACGAATATTTCAACTTTTGCTCGTGCCTCAAACTTAGATCTATTCCTGTTTTTATTTAAGAAAAAGGCTTTTGATCCAAATATTTGGAAGTAACTTACTGTTGGGGATGACCAAACCATTTTTGAAAAGGTGTGCAACCATTTAAGGTCTTGTTGGGTGATCTATTGATAATGTGATTTGCACAGAAAATTGCTTCTGCCCAAAATGAAGTAATCAAGTAAAGATCTATTTTTTCTTTCAGCTAATCCTTTCTGTTGCGGTGTGTAGTATCTATATGGACATATGTTTAAATTATTATTATTGTTATTCTCATTGGTTATATGATCAAATAAAAGTTTTTAATTTGTTTACAAAGATCAATATCTATTGATACTTTATTGGCGACGAGGATGTCAAAGACCACACGACGTGAAGTGGAAGAGGAGCGCCGTCGGAAGGAGGTAAGCGCAATAGAGGAGAAGGTCAGTAAGTTCTCTTTTCATCCCTTCAATAGTACACAAGTAAGGTGGGCAAATTACCTCAGTCATTTCGAGAGGGTTTGCAGGATAAAGGGTTTCGAAGGTGAAGCGTTGTCTGACGTGAGGAAAGACCTTCTTCTGGCATTCGTAGGAACCTCTGCTTTGGCGGCAATTCAAAACTATTTCTTTCCTAAAGATCTAGACTCGGTAGATTATAAGGAAGTTTTGAAGGGGCTTAGGGATATTTTTATGCCTACAAAAACACTTTTCGCGAGTCGTATAGAGTTCGAGCAAGCAAACAGGATGGCTGGAGAAACTTTTATTGTTTATGCCAATCGATTAAAGGAACTTTGTATGAACTGTAAATACGGTAAGAGTGTAGATGAGCGGTTACGTGACCGGTTCATTGCGGGAGTCGGACATGGGAAACTCGAAACGGAAGTTCGTCAGCGTTGGCCTGATGGGATCCATGTCGTTGGTAATGTACAAAAAGTAGTTTCCTTTCAGACTGTTCTGGAGCAAGGGCTAATCCTAGAGAAAGCGGAGGCAGAAGTTGAGATTGGAGAGCCCAGTAGTGTGGCAATAGGGAAGATTGGGCAGCGGGTCAAGCCCAAGGGTAAATGTAAAAGCTGTGGTTTCAATCAGCATATAGGCCGGACTTGTCCAGCAATTAACTCGGTTTGCAGAAAGTGTTCGGTACGAGGTCATTATGCCCGTTGTTGTAAGTAAAAATTACCTCGCCAGGTCAGAACTGTCGAGGATGATGACAGCGGTAGCGAAGTAGAGCAGCCGGTAGCCATTCAATCAGTTAGTAGTAAGGCTCCTAGGGCCACGATAGATGTTAAAATAAACGGTCATTACTACAGAATGGAATACGACTCAGGAGCTAGAGTATCGACTCTCAATAAGTTTGCTTTCGGGATATGGAAAAAAAAGTTGAAGACGGTGGGGACTACCGAGGTCGAGGTTGAGGTAGGATCAGAAGTCAGATGCTTGTCTGTTGTGGTGATGGAGGATGATGATGTACCATTGTTCGGTCTACCTTGGTCAACTGCTTTTAACAGAGCCTGTTACTATTCGAAAGCTTAAACAAAAAGATGAGCTAAAGACAGGAGCTAAAGAAGTTAGGTCGGAAGATATTGAAAAATTATAGTGAAAAAAATAAATAATAGTGAATATTCTGCTAACTTTAAAAATGAGCTAGGCCGGTTGCGAGGGGTCAAAGCTAAAATTATTTTGAAAGAAATGAGCAGATGAAAAGATATGAGAAGCAGTCCGGTGGCATACAAGGCTCGTAGAGTTCCATTTCCTCTGAGGAAGCCCGTGGAGCAGGAATTAAAACGTCTTGAAAACCACGGAATTATAGAAAGAGTAGATCCAGCCGTGAGTCCTATTAGGTGGGCAACACCAACGGTCAACATTGATAAAGGCAATGGGGCTGTGAGGATCTGTGGAGACTTTGCGGTAACATTGAACCCGGTTCTGTTAGATCAGCATTGTATTTTACCGACTTTTGATTATTTAGTATCGAAACATGCATCGGCAACTCAATTCACGGTTATTGACTTGAGGGATGCATATCTTCAGATGGAAGTAGAGGAAGGAGACAGAGATTATCTGACTATAGCCACTCATATTGGTTATTTTAGGTACCGTAGGCTATGCTTTGGTTTAAAAACAGCACCAGCTAAATTCCAAACATACATGGAAAAATTATTAGACGGAATACCTAATGTGTCAGTTCTCTTGGATGATATACTGGTAGGTGGTCGAAGTCCGGAAGTTCATCTACGGCGCTTAAAAGAGGTATTTCGACGACTTCAAACGGCAGGAGTCAGGGTTAAATTGAAGAAATGCCACTTTCAAAAAGAATCCGTCAAGTATTTAGGGTATCGAATAGATAAGAATGGAGTCCATCCGCTTGAAGATAAGGTTAGGGCTATAAAAATTTGTCCGACTCCACGTAACGTAAAGGAACTAAGAGTGTTTCTTGGAATGGTAAACTTCCATGAGAGGTTTATTCCACACCTACATGGTCACTGCGCTGATTTGCACAGACTGATGGGAACGAAAGTCAAGTGGCAGTGGACAGATCGTGAGCAGAAGGCATTTGATAAAGTCAAAAATTTATTATCGACTGACCAAACTATTTTGCCGTATGACATTAGTAAGCCGGTGATAGTACGTTGTGATGCATCTGAGACGGGGCTAGGAGCGGTACTTCTCCACAAAATGTCTGACGGTAGCGAAAGACCAGTGGCGTACGCGTCAAGAACCCTATCTTCAGCAGAAGCACACTATGCGTCGATAGACAAGGAAGCGTTAGCTATTGTTTATGGGGTGAAAAAATTCCACCAGTTTTTATTTGGGCGAAAATTCACATTATCAACTGACCATCAGCCGTTGACAAGAATTTTTGGGCCAGATCGGGACTTACCCAAAGTTCAGAACAACAGGTTAGTTCGATGGGCGATTTTTCTTTTGGCTTACGATTTCGATGTGGAATATTGTAAGGAGTCGTCGAATATTGAGGCTGATGCTCTTTCAAGACTGCCTATTAGTACTCAAGACACAATTTCGATTTATATGATGAAAGAAGATAGGTTCGTCAGATCTATTCAATCTGATAAAATTGCGACTTTTGTGAAGATGGATGACATTGCCAGAGAAACATCAGCGGATAGAATCCTAAAAAAAGTTAGGAACTTTGTTTTGCACAGATGGCCAAGGGTTGTGCAGGAAGAATTTAAGTCGTATTGGAGAAAGAGAGATGAACTTTCTGTGGAAGAAGGTATTATTATGTGGTTAAATCGTTTTGTGTCACCGGAAGCGTTAAGGGGAAGAGTTTTAAAAATATTACATTCAGGTCATCCGGGCATAGAAGGAATGAAGTCGTTGGCGAGGTAATATACCTGGTGGCCTGGTATAGATGAGGAGGTGGAAAAATATGTTAAGAAATAAATAAAGTTCCTCTTTATCCCTGGAATGTACCCCTGGGAGAGAGTATACTTAGATCTGGCCGGACCGTTTGATGGACCGGCTAGATCTAAGCTAATCTAACAGTGGCTAGTTGGTGTCGACGCATATTCAAAGTGGCCAGAGATAGAAATGCTACAAAAAACGACATCCGAAATAGTCATCAGACGGTTGAGATCGTGGTTTTATAGATATGGGATTCCGAAGAATATCGTCACGGATAATGGACCGCAATTCAGGTCCCAAGAGTTTGAATTTTTTTTTCTAAATGACGGGATTAGGCACATTAAAATTACCCCCTGCCATCCTAAGTCAAATGGGCAAGTAGAAAGATTGATAAAAACCTTGAAGAGCCGGTACAAAGCTTGCAAAAATGAGTCGTCCGACCGAGTGCTAGCTCTTCAAAGATTTCTTTTAAGTTATCGTAATACGCCTCAAAAGACTGCACGACGTGCTCCAGCTGAGTTAATTCCTGGACGTCGGATCCCAACTCTTCTGGATCGTGTGAAGCCGGACTTCAAGTCAACCCTTGAAGGGAGGATCTGGAAAGGAAAAGAAGATCACGATAGGAAGGTGAAACCACGTCAATTCGAGAGTGGTGACGATGTCTGGATCTGGAAGGAAGGGGGAAAAGGAGGTTGGGAACCCGGAACGGTTATGAAGAGGACTGGTGAGCTATCTTACGTGGTCCTGGCAGGTGGACAGGAGAAACGGAAGCATGCTGATCAGCTGCGGATAAGAGAAGGAGCCATCGAAGAATACCCGGGAACTATAACTCCTTAAGGGGGGAGAAATGTAGTATCTATATGGAAATATGTTTAAATTATTATTATTGTTATTCTCATTGGTTATGTGATCAAATAAAAGTTTTTAATTTGTTTACAAAGATCAATATTTATTGATACTTTATGGTGTTTGAGGTGCTGATAATCTTCTTTGAATCCTACATTTTTTTAAATAATTTTGAAAATCATTATTTGCATATTTGGCCACTTCATTATCACTTGGTAGAAATTTAATCTCCTTTCCAGAAAAAATTTTAATCTTGATTAATAAATTCTTTAAACTTGGTTATTATTTTTCATAAAATAAACTTTAGTGTATCGACTAGCATGGTCTATGAATGTGACAAAGTATCTTGAACCATCATGCGATGGGATTCTCATGGGGCCTACTACGTCAGAGTTTATTTCTTCTTTTATAGGAAAAGAGGGGCGCGAGAATTTACTTTTTATGCATGTCTCGCAATCATTCAATTTTTCAGATAAGTTAAATTTTAAGCCTCTAACAGTTACATCTTTTAGCCCGCATTTTAAATTATTTTCATTTAGGTGTCCCATTCTTTTATGCCATAATTCAATAGCGGTGTAAGTTTTTTGATGGAAATTATTAGAGATTCCTTTAGACTGCTTTGTAGATATGTAATAAAGATCATTGACTCTTAGGGCATTCAAGATCGTATTTCCCAGACGATTTCGAACAAGAGCGTTATCTTTGTAAAAGGTGACATTGTAACCTTTATTAGTGATTTTTCCAAAGGATCGCAAATTGGTAGAAAGTTTTGGAACGAATAACGTATTTGTTAATTTTATAATGTGGTTATTTTCTAAGCTTATTCTTACTAGGCCCTTACCTTCTATACCAGTTGTCTCTCTTGATGCAAGTCGCAACCTCTTATTTGATTGTTGTAGATCCAAAAATTTGTTTTGTTCATAACTCATATGAGAGGAGCTACCCTAGTCGAGTCATCAAGCAGAAGATCAAGAAGAAAATGAAAAACATTCTTCCTCTTCTACTTTGAAGGTTGAATCTGCTTTCTTCCGATAAAAACATTTTTCTGATGGGTGATTGTCACGGTTACAAATATCACATTTAATTTTCGGTTTTGATTTAGCCGGATATTTCTGATAAGATTTAACTTTAAATTTATTGGGTTTAAAAGATTGTTTTTGTTTCCGTAAAGTGCTTCTTCTGAATTAGTATTTGTACAGTCTTTATTTCTGGCTTCCGCTTCTTCTAATATTTTTATTTTTAATTCTTCGGAACTTGGGAGAGTATTCCTGCTTTCAATAGCTACTCTGAAGTTTTCAAAATCACCAGACAGACTATATAACATCATTATGGATAGCAGGTAATTATTAATTTCTATAGCCATATCCTTCAGCTTATCAACTGCATCCATGAAATCATTAAGATGATCTCTGACGTTGGATTCAGATTTCATTTTATGAAGAACGAGGCGTTTTAACAGGATAGATTTACGAGCAGGACCCTCACTTTTAAAATGCCCTTAAGAGTATCCCAAACATCCTTTTGGTACCACCAAACACAGTTTTTTACCTCCTTGAGTTCGCTAGGTGATATAATTAAAAAAAGTTCTGACCTGGCATTTAAATCCTCCTTTGTCCACTTCCTTCTAGTACTTTCGTCTTTTTCTGCTGGGAATGGATTGTCTCCTGACACATATTCCCATAGGTTGTTCCTTATAAGTATAGCTTGTGCTTGAATTGCCCATGTGTCATAATTTTCTTTATGTAGCAGCTTAATCCTGTAATTGCTGGAATTTGCCATTTTAAGAAGAAAAAAATTAATTAATTGTTGTGTTATCAAAACACAACAATAACACAACACAACACAACACAACACTACACAATACAACACAACACAACACAACACAACACAACACAACACAATACAATACAATACAATACAATATAATATAAAGGCAGCTGAAACACGTCAAAACAACCCCCCCCCCCCACTCGCCCTATGTTTACTCTTAGTTACTCTTAGTTACTACCACTCGTCATCCCGAGGCCACTGACTTCAAGGTCAAGCATTGGCCTAAAGCAGCAATCTCAATGTCCAAACACCATCTTCCATCCTCAATTCAAGAAAACAAATACGTATAATAATTTCCTGATTGACTCATACATAAAAGATATTTGAAAAATTATTTAATCTTATTATTTTTCAGGGGACACTATATTGTTTCAGTATCAAGAAGCAATGAGGAGAAAGTATTAAAAGTTTATCATAATAGAGGCAGCTTCGGTGAATTAGCTCTTTTATACAATACGCGAAGAGCAGCAACCATCAGTGCAGCTGTTAATGGTATTGTTTGGTGCCTAGATAGGTTGACATTTAAAAATATTGTTACCCAAACTGCTTACCAAAAGAGAATTATAAACGAATCACTTCTAAGACGTTTACCTGTACTCAGCCACTTACCAGTAAGGATAAGGTATAACCGTACATTCCATATAAATTAATAGTTTATATACCTACACTTGGTTTTTCTAAGTTTTTAGGCATGGAAACTGTTACAGGATTTCGAATTTTCAAAGCAAAAATACTAAGCAAAATAACTACGATATAGGCACATAAGAGGTTATGAGGCTCGTATTGATTTGTTAATAAATAAGTATTGTTGGAAAAGACCATACAGATGCACCATTGAAGACAAAGAAGAAATAGAATAACAAGTTTCGAAATTATTAGAGAAAAACCTAATCGAAGAGTCGTATAGCCGTTTGCTGCTCCGGTAACACTAGCATTTAAAAAAGAAGAAGGAAAAAAATCAAGATTATGCACAGACTTTCGCGACTTAAATAAAATTGTAGTTCCTCAATCTCAGCCTTTCCCACTAATTGAGGATTTAATGGTTAAAATGAGGGATTGCAAATTTTTTTCAACGCTGGATATAAACTCAGCATTCTGGTCGATTCCCTTGAAAATTGAAGACAGGGAAAAAAACAGCATTTGTTACACAAGAAGGACACTTTCAGTGGTCCTCTTTACCATTTGGCTTGAAAAGGTCCCCAGCAATCTTTTAGAGAATTCTATCTAGCATCATCAGAAAACATAAGCTCTCAGAATTCACCGTAAATTACATAGATGACATTCTGATATTCTCTGAGACATTTTCGGAACATATTCAACATTTAACTTTAAAGGAAGGCTTTAGACTGAAATTTTCAAAGTGTAACTTCGCGCAAGATTCGGTAAAATATTTAGGCCATATTGTGAAGGCGTAAAATTTAGCCTCCACGACAATTGAATAAAATTAAAATTTATAATAAGAAAATTATGAAGACATAGACGAATAAATCTGGTAGTACTCAGACATGAGAGAAATAATGTGGACTGTAATTGAATAGTATGGAAACACATGAGAATATACAAACAATATAAGTAAAAATGTAATTATAAATACAAATATGGTAGACTTACGGAATTTATCTCCACTCTTCACTGCGTCCTGTACAAGATTCTGGTCTGAAAGGAGAACCAGGAATAGGAAATAAAAGGATTTTGGTGGACCAGAGTTACCTGTATTTAGAAACAGTCTTAACTTCGAAACCAACGTACGAAGATATCCTTTACCAATGAAAGGAGTTTTAAGAGACATGTTGACTGCACAAGGGTTTGAAACCAATGTTCGAAACCATCCCTTACCAATGAAAGGATTATTAAGACACATGTGACGGCACGATTATGCGTATTAACGGCACGATGTTCAAAAGCAGAGAGAGAACGCATCCGGGCGAGCACGTCCCCCCACCACCTCCAAGGCTTGTTTGATTACACTGCCACTTTAATAATAATTGAATAAACACCGCACACATATAATTAGGGATAATACCATTAAACCATTGAAAAATAATTTAACTGCTATTAACGATTTTCCTATTCCAAGAACACAAAAAATGTCCGACAATTTTTAGGAAAAATTCATTTTTACGGAAAATATGTACCAAATATATCGTTTATTTTAGATCCGTTGCATAATTTATTGAGGAAAGGACAACAATTTATCTGGTCTGCAGAATGGCAAAAATCCTTTGAGACAATAAAAAAAAATTGCTGTGTTCAAAACCAATTTTGGCCATCGTTGATCCAATTTTACCGATACATATTTACACAGATGCATGCCTACAAGGAATTGGGGGTGTCTTGAAACAACCTCAGAAAAATGAAGAAGAAAAACCATGCGCATATTTTTCAAGGAAGTTGAATGAAGCCCAAAAAAGAAAAAAGGCTATTTATCTGGAATGCTTGGCAATTAAAGAGGCGGTAAAATATTGATAGCATTGGCTTATGGGCAAGAAATTTACAGCTTTCTGTGATCATAATCCCCTAGAAAGAATGAATATTAAGGCTAGAACCGATGAAGAGGTCGGAGACTTAACCTATTATCTGTCCCAGTTTAATTTTGATATAATATATTCTCCAGGAAAATTTTTGGCCCTATGTTATTAGTTAACATATTTATACAAACTCAAATATATTTAATTATCTATTTGGGCTCCTAATTAAAATAATTATAATAATTCTCACTTATATCCACATACACAATATTTCTATAATAGCCCTCATATAATATAATATAATAACAATTAATATACATCATATTTATATACTAAATGGCCTAATAATTATATGTGTGGATCACCACATTACCCCCCCTCTCGATTAAAAAAATTGATGATTTCAATTAAGTTTCATGACGACGAAGAAAAAAATTGTAATACTTTATAATAGAATATCAATATGGGCAGATATCCTCCGATGTGCAAAAGGTTTTAAACTTATTCTAACTTAAAGTATGTTAGACACACACATATGTAACAATATGTATATAGAATCATCTTTTTCAAAATTAAGTTTAATTAATAGTCTCAGTATTTCTGTGTTTCCCTGTGGGGGAACTATTATAGGAGTATTTGATCCCTTCGCCTAGATCAGAATTTATGGCTGCAAGATTACAACCTGATAAGAGGGACCTCCTCTTATGCAGTCGTCTCGAACCATCTTGAAAGGTTAGGATTCAAGATCACAACCTTATAAGTGGGGCCTCCACTTATGCAGTCGTCTTGAACCGAAGGATAAGGAAAGGCAAGGAATCCAACATACCCCTTCACGAATTTAAAAGGACCCTAGGTCAAATTTATAGCTAAATGCAGGAAAATAGCATACATCGGAGCAGATGTGGGACCCTTTTTAATGGAAACTATCCTTTCAAAATTTCTGCCCAGCAAAATAAATTGGCATGTGTCAGTTATCATATGTGATGCCATGTCAAATATATTGAATCCTTATATACATATTGGCCACAAACATATATCTTATATTAAATTAGTCTTATTCTAGTCCTTATTATTACCTAGTGTTAATTTATTTTGTGTCACTTCTGGGACGAAAGCGATACTGCTCTAACGTTCCATGTTTGAATGTGTTTACCTTTAATTGCCTGTTTAGGAATAACTTGTAACTCGGTTATTCTCCCGTTGAAATCTCCTAACAGCACAAATTTTGAGTTTCTGTGTGTCATAATCATTTTCCAAGATTAGGAAGTTCTTTTCCCAATCGTTGAGGTAAACAGGTACAATGTAAACAGTTCTGGTTCCGGTTCCCAGTCGTATTACCTCATACCCAGTATGTTGGAAGCTTGCCCTATACTTATCCCGTAACTTCATACTGATACCATATAAACACCCACCTCTCACTCGCCCAAATTTTGATAGTCGGGTTGCAGGAATCCATTTTATATTAAAATTATCAAAATCATATTGTTCATATATGTTAAAATATTTTTCCTCTGTATGTGTCTCAAAAAGCAATATTATATCAAAATTATTTACATAATTATAAAAAGAAATATTTCTCCTAACTAGCCCATTAATATTATATGATAAAATTTTGACATCCTCGCTTAGACAATTCTGATTTGCATTAATGCATCCTATACTACTTTCCTTACATTACCTTTATTATAATAGTCCTTATTATTACCTAGTGTTAATTTATTGTGTGTCACTTCTGGGACGAAAGCGATACTGCTCTAAGGTGCTGGCAATTTTTACGTTTACTGGGTGGTTGGAAGGATCTTCTTTTTCTACTACCGGTTTTCTTGTTGTATTCAAAACTATTTCTTCAGCTTCTTCTAGTGTATATATTGTTCTCTGAAACTGTATACTATCTTTGAATGTCCTCATCCCTCTATCTATTGCTCTTAGAGATGTCATACAATTGTATATTCTCTTTCCGATTTCTCTTTCTTCCTTACTTCTGTCATGTGCGACTGGAGTGTTAATTTCTCTAAATTTGTGTTTATTACTCATGATTTCTTGTTTCTCCCTGTCGTTTGTCAGCGATACTTTAATTGGTCTTATTCCACTCCCTTTACCTAATCTGTAACAATCATTTACTTCTTCTGATTTTAATGACACATTTACTTGTTCACATATTTTTTCTAGAGTTGTCGGGATATCTTCCTTTTTCCTGTCATTCGTTTCAGGAACATTATAAATAATAATATTATTTTTTCTTTAAAATAATAATTTCTTGGGCTTGCATTTTCACCCGATTTTCTATTATTCAATGAGAAAATTAATGAATAATTTTAGAAAAATATATGATTGAATTAACAATAATTGTAGCTATGGGCATTATATTAACCAACCATATGGCGAAGGTTGAAGAATTATCACCATATTCAAGCATAGTAAATGCTTATTAATCTCTTTGTAATTAAATATAATTATCAAGGCCCAAGTGTACCAAAATTATGTTTGGTTTCATAACATCAACTTTACTTGGTCTGTTATAAACCCTATTGAATATTGGCTGGTTTGGCTTTAAATGGACTGTATAGGTTAAATGATAAATATGCTTCAGTATACCAGAACACTATGTGTTTAACTTTCAGTAATAGGTGCGCATTTAAAACCTCTAAAAAGGCCCGTGCTCACCGGGCTAAGAATCTGCGTTGGATTGAGGCTCCTCGACGCTAAATGGCATGAAGAGGTAGACAAAGAAGAAGAAGAAGATCTAAGACTTTTACATCATTTTCCGAAAATCGAGTAAGTCCTTGAAAGTTCCAGTTTATAACCGTTACTAGCCTGTTGAAGACAACCAGTGGCTGCTACATTTCTTCACTTTTATCCTCCGAGGTGTTGCTATAGGGTTTGTTTTTCGGTGGAAATGCAAACTAATTTAGCTTTGCGGTCCGTAACCGCCTCATATAGACTTATATTTCTCTTTCCTTCCTTTTCATCGCAGGGCTGTCTTCTGTAGGTTTAAACCAGTTTTCAACCGCCTGGATTGAGTATGGTTGGGAATGCACATAAATATCTGTCCGTTACGAAACATTACCTTTGATTTTCATACAATTTTTAGAATACTAATCTTGTAACAAATTGGAGTTAATCTCATGCTAAAAATAACGTTTTATTATTACAAATATACAACGATATAATAGATATCAATTATACAAAAACTATAATACCTAAAAATAACAATTGATTAACAATCCATTGTTACATCTCTAGATAGAAAATCCATAACAATGCACTATACAAAATAATATGTCCTCTAAAAACACATGATTGGCAACCAGCTTACATACATTTAAAAACTTTTATAGCAACGACTCTTTTACTGCATACCAAAAGAGTAAGGTACAAGCTTGGTGCTGTGGAACAGATTCCCTTCTTTTCGTTTCTTTCTAATTCCTAATTCATAAATTGAATTAGAATGTCTTTTCTTTATCATGAATGGTCCACTTCTGTTCTCATCTAGCTTATTTCTGTTTAATTTGTTACCATTTGCTACATACACTAAGTCACCTTCTTGAAATTCATATTCTCTTCTGTTCTTGTCTATTCTGATCTTATTTCTTTCAAAACTTTTTCCAGAATTTAGAAAGCCTCTTCTCTATCCTCTTCTAAATTATTTTCTTGTTTTAGTTCAGAAGGTACGATTTCTGACGTCGTGCCAAATAAAAGATATGCTGGAGTGAATTTGGTTGTACTATGTACTGTATTATTATATTCATCTAAGCACTGTTCAGCAATTTTTGTCCAAGGTGTATAGTTACCATCTTCATTTAATTTACACCGAATCCTGTTCACTAATGTTTTGTTCAATCGTTCGTTTAAGCCGTTCGATTGAGGATTATCGACTGAGGTATAAACAAGTAAAATACCTTTCTCTTTTGAATATTTTTTTAATCTCGTATATTTCTAAGTGGAAAGTAGTTATATTTGGCCGGTTGAGCAGGAGCACGAAGGAAATGACCTTGAGCGTGCTGTAGCAGAGCAATATGTGACCTTGAGGGTCATTGACCGACCTTATGATGGCGAGGGGGGTGTTGTTCTAGGGTGAAGGGGGGTGTCCTTGAGGTGTGTTATGAGGTTTCAAGGGGTCAACGGATGTGAGATGCCCAACATGGCAACGTTGGATTGTAGATGTGGCAACAGCGCTTTGTTTATATCGTGCTTTAGCAAGGCTATATGTGACCTTGATTTACTCAGCTATTTCATTCATAATTTATCAATTGAATTCATTGATCAAGCTTAGTTAAAGCGCCACCCACCTCATACATAAGCCTTCGTCATAGTCCTAGTACTGATAAACCCGGCGTCGCTCTTTTATAGCCCACATGCTGTGGTGGGGAGATGCCGTTCGCTACTTGTTATCTATTTAAAAGGATGCCGCCCGTCGCCACTGAGCAATATTTATTATCAAAGCCTTGAGCGGGTCGACAAGTCTGTTATCTGTTTGAAAGGACGCCGCCCAGATAACAGCCGCCGCGTGAGGATATAATTAAACTTTTTCAATACAACCTGGACTAATGTGCAGTTTTGCCTAAAGGTGAGTCATTTTAACTTTTTTGAACTAATACTTGCATAAAGATGACAAAAAATTATTAATTTTTGTAAATATTACAGATATCTCTCCTTAAAAAATTGAATGAAACACTGGGGAACTGACTATAGGAAAAACACATAAAATTAAGAAAAAATGAGACAGAATATGGCTTTAAGCATTGAAGCCATTATTGAGACTTTGGAAGTTGACGAGGGGCAGATAAGAACATATTTGCTGAAATATATCTGTTCGTTATAACTGATGAAGATATAGCACAGTATGATGGTAATTATTATTAAAATACTTAATAAAGTTGTAAAAACATTACTATACTTAGCTAATTGATGTTTTAAGTTTTTAGGTCAGCTAAAATTTAAATACTGTGGGAAAAAGAAAAATTCATATGAATTAGCGTTTATGTAAATATTACTATCGTGTTAGACCTAGTAATAATTTTTGTTTAATATAATTTAAGGATTTAATAAAATGAATAATAAAAACAATTATTTGTGTAAGCAATGTGGGTTATTGGTTCCAAATAGATGACACAGATGTAAATGTTTGTTTTTTTATTGTCAAAGCTGTGGGAAAGAATTTAATAGAAAGTTCAATTTTGAACGTCATAAAATAAACTGTCAAGTTGTTAGTGGGGTCAGTAGTAATAGTACGTTCAACGTGAGCACAATGGAAATACCGAATAAAAAAAGAAAATATAGCATGTTTGATAGACAGATGCGAGAGAAGGCGATTGCTGAAGAAAACGGGATTATTAGAGCTTCTTTAGGAAATTCGGTTGAGGACATATACATTCCTAACGATAATAAAAAAATTAGTAGCTACCGAATTTTCAAACAATAAAAAAGAACTCTTAGTAAATTTATTAAATTTTTATGTTGAAGATTGGAAATCGTATAAAATAAATGTAATGTTAGAATGTACATATATTAAGAAAAACGGAAACACTATTAGTGAAAGAACGTATTTTAATTTTAAATCGAAAAGTAATACGATAGATGTTAGCATAAATGTTGAAAATTATGTTGAAACAACTTTTGTAAAATTTTAGCGGAACAGGACGAGTTTGAAAAAAAAAGGTTCTGGTTGGACGTATATTTCATCAAACTACATATGCTTACATTTAACAAAATATAGACCATTTGGAGGATCCCAGTATATTGAATTACCTAAAAAAATTAAGGATAAACGTTGTGTTATAAATGTAAAAAATAATACTAATGATTGCTTTCGTTTAGCTATACTTAGTGATGATATTAGATCAAATAAATTTAATGAATACAAAAATATTCAAACCACATATTCCTTTGATTCGATATCGTTCCCGACTCCAATAAAGGAGATAAAGCGATTTGAAAATTTAAATAATGTGTCTATAAATGTTTATGGCTTAGACAAGAAAAATAATGTGTATCCAATTAAAATTAAAATAGGAAAATTATAATAAAATGTTCGATTTATTGTTTTACAAAATGGGGAAAATTTTCACTATTGTTTGATTACGAATCTTTCACGATTAGTAAGTTCCCAAATATCGTTGTAAGAACATGCATATACGATAGGTCGTAGATGTCTGACCACATTTCCAAAGACGTATGTAAACAAGTTTGGAAAAAATGGCGATGAGCTAAAGCGAGAACATGAATTATTTTGTCGTAATCATAAGCCAATTCGATCTGATTTTCCGAAAGAAGATAAAATTGAATTTAAACATGTGCAATATACACAACCCATTCCAATTGTCGTTTATGCGGATATAGAATCTCTTTTAATACCAATTTCATGAGCTTCTCCGAATCCGTCAACACCTTGGAACAAAGCTATACACGAGCATCGAGCCTTTTCCGTTTCACTTCTGGTCCAGTCTAATATGTTTGATTTGAAACCATTTGTTTATACAGGAGAAAACTGTTTGCAAGTTTTTTTAGAAAAACTTGAACAAATAGCTGTTGAAGCGGATAATATATATGCTAATCCGCTTCCGATGGAAGAAATGAGTGAAGAGTCAGCCTTTTATTCTGCTAAAGACTGTATATTATGTCAATACCCTTTAGATGAACACGATCGCGTGCGTCATCATTGCCACTTTACAGGAAAATTTATTGGACCAGCACATAATGCATGCAATTTAAGGGCAAAAAAGCCTGATTTTATACCCGTTTTCATGTACAACTTGCTAGGCTATGATTCTCATTTTATAATCCCTTTCTTAGACCGTTGTGAAAATGTTTTTGTAATCCCCAGAAATACTGAAAAATATATAAGTTTTAGCATAAAATTTAAAGGGTGTAGAACCAAAATACGATTTGTTGACTCGTTTTAATTTCTTTCATCAAGTTTGGATACATTAGTAAACAACTTGAAAAATCAATCAAAATCAATTAGTGAAATATTTCCAAATATGGCTAGTATTATTATTAATGATAAAACAAAGTAAAATTCCTGACAAGGAAAGGTGTATTTCCATATAATTATTTTAGTTCGTTTCAATGCCTAAATGAAACAAAACTACCTTCTAAAAATTCATTTTTTAATGATTTAACAAAACAATCCATTAGCAATGTAGATTATGATCACGCAAAAAATGTCTGGGAAACGTTTAAAATCCAAACATTAAAAGATTATGCAGAATTATATGTAAAAACAGATGTAATTCTGTTGTGCGAAGTTTTTGAAACCTTCCGACTTCTCTGTCAACAACTTTATCAACTTGACCCTGCATGGTTTTTTACTTTACCGCAGTTGTCTTGGAATGCAATGTTAAAATATACAAAAATAAAATTAGACGTAATAAAAGATATTGATATAGTACAGTTTTTTGAAACGGGGATAAGGGGAGGTATTTGCCAAGTCGTTTCCCGGTATACTACAGTTAACAATAAATATTTAAATGAGTATGATTCCACAAAACCCTGTAATTATTTATTATATGTTGACGTTACAATCTTTATGTTTATGCTATGAACCTTCCCTTACCATATGCCGAATATGAGTGGACTGATGAAAAATTGAATGTATTAGATCTAGAAAACGATTCAGAAACCGGTTATGCTTCTGTCTGAACATCTGTCATCTGAAGCTAGATGTTGACATGGAATACCCTATAGAAATTCATGATAAACATTCTCAACTACCTTTTTTACCTGAAAAAAATAAGCCACCTAATACTAAAAATGTTAAATTATTAACTTCTTTGCTACCCAAAACACGTTATATAGTACATTATGTGAATTTAAAACAAGCTTTACAACTGGGGGTAAAAATTACGAAAATTCACAGGGTATTATAGTTTAAACAAAAAGAATTGGTTGACACCATATATAAAAATTAATCAAAGTATTTCACTACATTATCTTTTTTTACATAACAGACCCAATGAGAACCAGGTTCTGAACTTGGATTTAAATTTACAATAGCTGACTCGAGTTTTTTTGGATATTTTTTATAGTTTTTATAATGGTTTATTTGGTAGTCATATTTTTCTTGGTCTTTTTTGTCGGGTTATAAATAGACCGTAACCATTCTTATACGGTTTCAAATAAAGTCCGTTTCCAACTTTTTGACCTTCCATGGCCAAATTATGCCTCTTTTGTTTATCCAATTTTAGTTTGGCTTCTTTAGCTTCATTGATCGCCTTGGCTACACTCGCGGCTCCCCCTGCTAAAGACCCCACAGCGGAAAGTCCTGCCATCAATGGTACAAGAAATTGGAGAAAACCTCCCTGTTTTGGCAGCGGAAGAACTCTTGGCGGTGAAGGTTTTGCCTTACCTCTTAAATGCATTTTAGCCTTTATATATGCCGCTCTTGATGCATTGAGAATGGATGATACATCATCTACTTTTGACGATTTAACCAAATCTTTAAAACTAATCTTCTTCTTTTTCTTCCTCAGCCTCGAACCAATTTTCCTTTTTGCTTTCATGGCATTTGTAACTAACCAGGCCGCGGCTTTTTCCCCCTATGACGAATCTGGAGCTTTAACCCGTTTCCAAGCATTATCAGCAAGAATCTTGTCCCCTTGTTTACGACTCTCCATATCCTTATTTATGCTATAAGCTATATCGTGTTCTTTATAAGCTCTATCAAGCTCGTATATTCCGCTATCACCACTAGCTAAGCGTTTTTCTAGTTTCGTACCGGGACCGCAATATTTATATCCTGGAAGGTGCAATTCAATCGGGAACCTATTGATAAGACTGTTCAGCAAGCCTCTGCCTCTGCGAGCCCTGTGACTCATACTGTAGTCAGAAAATGAAACAATAGGGTATATATAGCCGTCTTGATGTTGTTTGCATTCAGAATGAAATTAGTTAAACAAGTGCAATGTTTCCCTACTACCAACTTTTCCCCAGTTAAAGGACAATCGGAGGAGAGACATAGTTCATTATTACCAAACACTATCCGAGCCTCGATATGTGGCTCGAGCGGATGTGGAAAGACTAATATTATGATTGGATTGCTATTAAACCCTAACGGCTTAAAGTTTAAAAATGTGTATCTGTTTGGAAAAACTTTACATCAACCTAAATACCAGTATTTAAAAAGCGTCATAAATCTTGTTCCTGAAATAAAATTATATGAATCTGAAGATGCAAAGGAATTGCCTCAAAAAGTCGAATCAAATTCGGTATGCATATTTGATGATGTCACCATGGAAGATCAGGATATAATTAAACGATACCTTAGTTATGGCTGTCATATGAACCTCGATTAGTTTTATTGAACACAAAGTTATGTTTGTATCCCGAGACATCTTATCAGGTGTAATTTTAACTTTTTAATAGTTTTTCCTCAAGATGAATTAAATTTAAAACATATTTATGATGAACACGTAAGCATGCCAGATTTAAGTTTTACTCTTTTAAAAGACATGTGCTCGTTATGCTGGAAAGAACCGTTTGGCTATCTCGTTATTGATAAAAGTAGGGGTAGGAACGATGGACGTTTTAGAAAAATTTCGGCAGTAATTATCACTAACAATCATGGACCCGAAAGTCACTCGTGAAATAATAAAAACAAGTGAGATTTTGAAAAACAAATTTCGAGCATTGAAGCGTAACCTCCAGGATATTGAAACGGGTCGTCAAGAATTTTTTACACCCGTGCTTCAACCTTTAGAAGACATTAAACAATCATTAAAACCTAAACCGGAACAGACTTCCAAAGAAGGTGTTAATGAGCGGGACGAATCGCCAGATAAAAACGAGTCTGCTAGTATTTACCGAACACAACTTTATTGCCGAAAACAACGCCTCACTACAAAAGAGCTAGACCGTTATCTAGTTTTTCCTTTCCCGTATTATCATCTGAAGAATGCGAGGACGAGTATGTGACAGGCGAACCACTATCAGAGCTAGTCAAAGAATATGCTAAAACTCCACAAGGAGAAGCCGAATTGAAGGAACAATTCGCCGAATTTGGAAACCTGCAAAGGGAATACTTGGATAAGATTTTAAAAAAAGATGATGAGGCATATGACGATCGTTATGGAATTAGAGTCATGCCTTTAGGGGGATTAGCTAATTATAAGAATATTTTAATCTCGACCAATGCACACAGGAAAGGCTATAGCGAAGAACAAAGGGTATTTAGAAACAGATCTGAGAAATATAGAAATGTAATATCCAAGTTATTTCCACCGGAAACCTTAAAACTCTAGGCCCCTTCCTCAGCTCCGAGAATGAAGCTCCGTTCTCACAAAAGGGGCCATGGTCTTATGAGAGCCGATAAACCTCTGTATGAGTATTGGAACGATCCAAATGAGCTAGTAAATCGTCTAAAGCTGTTAATAGCTTCCGCTCATGCTGGTCACGAAGGACACCAAAACGAAATAGAATCAATAATTGAAGAGCTACGAGAAGAAAATATTATATATTAAAGACTATATATAGCTAGGTTTAGTATAAACAAGTTCGGATCTCACATGTCATTAAAGCACTCCAAATATAAAAAACGCTATTTTCCGTATAGCATATTGAAGTCGGTAAAGGTGAATCATAATTGTTTATGATGGCAGAATGTTTATTATAATTGGTATATTTTTAATAATAAAATGAGTGGGCCATGGTATAATTATAAATTGTCTTCGTATTGTCGTAATAATAATTGATGTTTAGGAAAAATTGTGTTCTTGTAATTTGAATGATATAAGATGGCGAACAATTATTGTAAATTACGTTGTAATATTCTATTTATTTGATGGGTGATAATATTGAATAAAAATGGTCTTGGCATATTTTAATGATAATCTTATGGCGATTATAAATAATGGTGGAATATATATACATATATGATGTAATAAAAAAAAAAAATTTTGGATGGCCTATCCTTGAACACTTTCCTGAGGCAGCATTTTGTTTTAAGTAAAATTAAATTATATAGTAAAGCTCAGTTGCAGATATTAATTGTTATATATTAAGAAGTTTTGACCTTGAACTTGGCCAGAGAGAGAGCTATACTAGCAACTTTAATTTTGGCTGTAACATTACTATTATTGGATGGAAATTATTGGAAAAATTGAATGATGCACAGAGATAAGTTTGAATCTAATTATTTTGTTTAAAAATAATAATTGTGATATGGCCTTTGTAAAATTTAATTGAATAATTTATATTTTATAATGAATATACCAATAATAACTTGAGGCCTGTTTTGATATTCTGTTTGTGTATATGAAATGTATTGCAATTAATAATTTTTATATTTAGAACATTGAAAATAATTCAATATGTATACATTTTTATGACTTTGAAATTAATATTGATTTGTGAATTCTAGATTTGAATGGATATTGTGAATTTGTATTTATTTTAAGAAGATCATTACAACAAGAAGATTTGGTTTTAATTTTATATCCACAGAGAAGTATTTTTATATTTTTTCTTTTTTAGGAATTTTGATATTTTTTATTTTTTGAATTTGGTTTAAATAAATGATTTTTGTTGAATGAAAGGAAGTTTTATGTTTGTAAACCCCTTAATATGTTACATGTTTGTGTTGTAATTTTGTTGATTATATAATGCGCAACTGAGCATAAATAAAATGGCCAAGTGTACTTCGAAAATTAATATATGATATGAAGGTGTTTGAATAAATACATTTATGGGAATAATAATTGATAAATATAAGTTGGTATGAAATATGTTGATATATATTGATATGTATAATGGTGTCATTATTATTGATGAAGGTTATTTTGAATATCAATGATGATGTTTTTTCATATTATTTAAAATGAATTATTGGGATTATATTGACATTGATTAAATTATTCTTTGATGAAATTTATATTATGATGAAATTACTGTGCATCAAAAGTTATTTTCTGTGGTATATCTGAGAACAAGGTTAAGCGCTGGAAAAATTTTCAGATCCTGATAAGGATGTTCCTGACTTAATGCAGTAAGCCAACCTTGCAGTCATGTATCTAGATCTGTTAGCAGAGCCCTCCTTCTGCAACTTTAAGGCTACAAGAACTCTTAATCATCACCAACAGGCCATCATCGAATCCACCCACATCCATGCATCCACCACCAAGGACACCAACCCATCAACACCCATCGAGGATATCAACCTGCCTTCAAGACATTTCTTGAAGCTACTTCTCATCGAAACTAAACCAAGTATTGTAAAATGAATTTTAATTGTATAAATTTTGGGGAAAAATTTAGAAAATATTGTATAAATTTGAATTTGGGCTTAAATTTTTTTTAAAGAAAAACTGAAATTTTAAAATATTTGAAATTAATGAAAAATTATTATGAATATATGATAACTTAATATTAAAAGAATACAGTCCTTAAATTAGTAATTTGGGTCTCATAAAAAAAAAAAAAAGAAAAGAGACTTAAGTTTTTTTTCACATGTATATTACACGGTGGGCCAGACCCCCCTACCGTGCACCCCCCCCCCCCCCACATCCCTATAAATTGCATATCGTTGTGTTCCTTGTGATAAAAGATTAAGAAAAAGCCAATGTTCCCAGAAAAAAAAAAGTGGCCGCACTAACCGAAAATGGCGTTCAAACATGGCGGAATGACGAATTTGATTTTAGTTAGTTTTTTTATTACTGACATTCACCATTATGCTTAATTTCGCCATTACTGGTATTTTATTAAAGCTAGATAGTTCTAGATTCAGAATAAATAAACAAACGTTCTAAAATAATTAGTCTTGATAACATAAAATACCTTCAAAGTCAATTTTTTCAAGACATTCGCGTAAAAGTTAAAATTTCAAGTTAATTTGTGATTAAACGGCCATCTTTAACGAAAAACACCCTGAAATAAAACATCTGGAGCAATTATTCTTCTTTAAAAATCAGTGGTCAAATTTCAAAATATATCAACTAGTTCCATAGAAAACGGACCTAAACCGCGAAAAGGCGCCGGTGGCTCGGGCGCATCCAGTCCTCTGCCACATCGTTCAGTTCTCATACACGATATCATTACAGCGGGTTTAGGATATTATTTTGAATGTATAATCGAGCCTATGTAACTGCAAGTTTTTAATTTACAGAAATAATTAATATAACATCTTTTTTTTTTTTTTTTTTTTTTTTTTTTTTTTTTTTTTTTTTTTTAATTTTATAAATCTGATAAATAAAGGATATAAATCTGATAAATAATAATGAATTAGACGCAGATTACACATTATCTAAACCACACTTCTATTGACTTAAACTACTTATCTTGAAATTAAATAATAATGTTCTTATAGTAGTAGTTGGGTTACAGACACTGGCTTCTGATCATTCGTGAAATTTAAAATAAATACATTTTTGCAAAGTATTGATTATTTACAGATTTAAAAACAATCAAAATGAAATAGATAAATAAATGTTCTGTTTGTTCGTTAAAATGTAGAAATTATTCGTAATACAATTTAGGAAGTATATACCCAACACAATTTAATAGCTCACAACAATTAATGAATTGACAGTTACACGATATATATATATATATATATATATATATATATATATATATATATATATATATATATATATATATATATATATATATATTATGATTAATTTAAAATTAAACTACTAATGGAGAGGAAAACCAATGAAAACATGTAAGTATTCATGCATCTAATGGTCTATAATCCACTAAGTTGTGGCCTTTTTCGTTTTTCTTGCATATAACTACACATCAAAAAGTTTACATTCTCTTTTTTTCGAAAAAAGGGTATACTAATACAAATAAAATGAAATATTTGAAGTTGAAATCGGAAGAGTTATTTAGCCAAATTCAAACATCAAAGATCGGTAATATTTACCATTTTGGTGGAAACTCATGTTCCAACGCCTATAACTCGACAATATGTACTCTAAATGAAAAATGACACAGATAAAAGTTTTAGGACATTAAATTTAGCATAAAATAAGCCAATTTATTTTAATATTAACTTATTCCTGCCTAGAAATAGAAATGAAAACCTGAAAGTATTCATAGCGCTTAGTTCCTTCTTTTAACTACATCTTCATTCCTTCATATATCTACGCGTCAAAAAGTTTACCTTTTCTTTTTATCGAAAAAAGGGTATACTAATGCAAATAAAATGAAATATTTGGAGTGGAAATCGGATTAGTTATTTAGCCAAATTCGAACATCAAAGATCTGTTATTTTTACCATTTTGGTGGAAACTTATGTTCCAACGCCTATAACTCGACAATATGTACTTTAAACGAAGAATGTCATGATAAAAGTTTTAGGACATTAACTTTAGCATAAAATAAGCTTACCTAAATAGTTATTTCTGTGAATATTTTATCATATCCCCTTAGACTTCACAAAAAGGAGGAATAAAGCGCTATGAATACTTTCAGGTTTTCATTTTTATCTAGGCAGGAATAAGTTAATATTAAAATGAATGGGCTTATTTTATGCTAAATTTAATGTCCTAAAACTTTTATCTGTGTCATTTTTCATTTAGAGTACATATTGTCGAGTTATAGGCGTTGGAACATGAGTTTCCACCAAAATGGTAAAAATTACCGATCTTTGATGTTTGAATTTGGCTAAATAACTCTTCCGATTTCAACTTCAAATATTTCATTTTATTTGTATTAGTATACCCTTTTTTCGAAAAAAAAGAGAATGTAAACTTTTTGATGTGTAGTTATATGCAAGAAAAACGAAAAAGGCCACAACTTAGTGGATTATAGACCATTAGATGCATGAATACTTACATGTTTTCATTGGTTTTCCTCTCCATTAGTAGTTTAATTTTAAATTAATCATAATATATATATATATATATATATATATATATATATATATATCGTGTAACTGTCAATTCATTAATTGTTGTGAGCTATTAAATTGTGTTGGGTATATACTTAGTAAAGCGTAGATATATGAAGGAATGAAGATGTAGTTAAAAGAAGGAACTAAGCGCTATGAATACTTTCAGGTTTTCATTTCTATTTCTAGGCAGGAATAAGTTAATATTAAAATAAATTGGCTTATTTTATGCTAAATTTAATGTCCTAAAACTTTTATCTGTGTCATTTTTCATTTAGAGTACATATTGTCGAGTTATAGGCGTTGGAACATGAGTTTCCACCAAAATGGTAAATATTACCGATCTTTGATGTTTGAATTTGGCTAAATAACTCTTCCGATTTCAACTTCAAATATTTCATTTTATTTGTATTAGTATACCCTTTTTTCGAAAAAAAGAGAATGTAAACTTTTTGATGTGTAGTTATATGCAAGAAAAACGAAAAAGGCCACAACTTAGTGGATTATAGACCATTAGATGCATGAATACTTACATGTTTTCATTGGTTTTCCTCTCCATTAGTAGTTTAATTTTAAATTAATCATAATATATATATATATATATATATATCGTGTAACTGTCAATTCATTAATTGTTGTGAGCTATTAAATTGTGTTGGGTATATACTTAGTATAGCGTAGATATATGAAGGAATGAAGATGTAGTTAAAAGAAGGAACTAAGCGCTATGAATACTTTCAGGTTTTCATTTCTATTTCTAGGCAGGAATAAGTTAATATTAAAATAAATTGGCTTATTTTATGCTAAATTTATTGTCCTAAAACTTTTATCTGTGTCATTTTTCATTTAGAGTACATATTGTCGAGTTATAGGCGTTGGAACATGAGTTTCCACCAAAATGGTAAATATTACCGATCTTTGATGTTTGAATTTGGCTAAATAACTCTTCCGATTTCAACTTCAAATATTTCATTTTATTTGTATTAGTATACCCTTTTTTCGAAAAAAAGAGAATGTAAACTTTTTGATGTGTAGTTATATGCAAGAAAAACGAAAAAGGCCACAACTTAGTGGATTATAGACCATTAGATGCATGAATACTTACATGTTTTCATTGGTTTTCCTCTCCATTAGTAGTTTAATTTTAAATTAATCATAATATATATATATATATATATATCGTGTAACTGTCAATTCATTAATTGTTGTGAGCTATTAAATTGTGTTGGGTATATACTTAGTATAGCGTAGATATATGAAGGAATGAAGATGTAGTTAAAAGAAGGAACTAAGCGCTATGAATACTTTCAGGTTTTCATTTCTATTTCTAGGCAGGAATAAGTTAATATTAAAATAAATTGGCTTATTTTATGCTAAATTTAATGTCCTAAAACTTTTATCTGTGTCATTTTTCATTTAGAGTACATATTGTCGAGTTATAGGCGTTGGAACATGAGTTTCCACCAAAATGGTAAATATTACCGATCTTTGATGTTTGAATTTGGCTAAATAACTCTTCCGATTTCAACTTCAAATATTTCATTTTATTTGTATTAGTATACCCTTTTTTCGAAAAAAAGAGAATGTAAACTTTTTGATGTGTAGTTATATGCAAGAAAAACGAAAAAGGCCACAACTTAGTGGATTATAGACCATTAGATGCATGAATACTTACATGTTTTCATTGGTTTTCCTCTCCATTAGTAGTTTAATTTTAAATTAATCATAATATATATATATATATATATATATATATATATATATATATATATATATATATATATCGTGTAACTGTCAATTCATTAATTGTTGTGAGCTATTAAATTGTGTTGGGTATATACTTCCTAAATTGTATTACGAATAATTTCTACATTTTAACGAACAAACAGAACTTTTTATTTATCTATTTCATTTTGATTGTTTTTAAATCTGTAAATAATCAATACTTTGCAAAAATGTATTTATTTTAAATTTCACGAATGATCAGAAGCCAGTGTCTGTAACCCAACTACTACTATAAGAACATTATTATTTAATTTCAAGATAAGTAGTTTAAGTCAATAGAAGTGTGGTTTAGATAA
Source organism: Aelia acuminata (assembly GCA_911387785.2). Classification (NCBI taxonomy): domain Eukaryota; kingdom Metazoa; phylum Arthropoda; class Insecta; order Hemiptera; family Pentatomidae; genus Aelia; species Aelia acuminata. The sequence continues at coordinate 1,934,047 of OU426985.1, read as the reverse complement.
TGTGTAATCTGCGTCTAATTCATTATTATTTATCAGATTTATATCCTTTATTTATCAGATTTATAAAATTAAAAAAAAAAAAAAAAAAAAAAAAAAAAAAAAAAGAGGTTATATTAATTATTTCTGTAAATTAAAAACTTGCAGTTACATAGGCTCGATTATACATTCAAAATAATATCCTAAACCCGCTGTAATGATATCGTGTATGAGAACTGAACGATGTGGCAGAGGACTGGATGTTCCCGAGCCACCGGCGCCTTTTCGCGGTTTAGGTCCGTTTTCTATGGAACTAGTTGATATATTTTGAAATTTGACCACTGATTTTTAAAGAAGAATAATTGCTCCAGATGTTTTATTTCAGGGTGTTTTTCGTTAAAGATGGCCGTTTAATCACAAATTAACTTGAAATTTTAACTTTTACGCGAATGTCTTGAAAAAATTGACTTTGAAGGTATTTTATGTTATCAAGACTAATTATTTTAGAACGTTTGTTTATTTATTCTGAATCTAGAACTATCTAGCTTTAATAAAATACCAGTAATGGCGAAATTAAGCATAATGGTGAATGTCAGTAATAAAAAAACTAACTAAAATCAAATTCGTCATTCCGCCATGTTTGAACCCCATTTTCGGTTAGTGCGGCCACTTTTTTTTTTCTGGGAACATTGGCTTTTTCTTAATCTTTTATCACAAGGAACACAACGATATGCAATTTATAGGGATGTGGGGGGGGGGGGTGCACGGTAGGGGGGTCTGGCCCACCGTGTAATATACATGTGAAAAAAAACTTAAGTCTCTTTTCTTTTTTTTTTTTTTATGAGACCCAAATTACTAATTTAAGGACTGTATTCTTTTAATATTAAGTTATCATATATTCATAATAATTTTTCATTAATTTCAAATATTTTAAAATTTCAGTTTTTCTTTAAAAAAAATTTAAGCCCAAATTCAAATTTATACAATATTTTCTAAATTTTTCCCCAAAATTTATACAATTAAAATTCATTTTACAATACTTGGTTTAGTTTCGATGAGAAGTAGCTTCAAGAAATGTCTTGAAGGCAGGTTGATATCCTCGATGGGTGTTGATGGGTTGGTGTCCTTGGTGGTGGATGCATGGATGTGGGTGGATTCGATGATGGCCTGATGGTGATGATTAAGAGTTCTTGTAGCCTTAAAGTTGCAGAAGGAGGGCTCTGCTAACAGATCTAGATACATGACTGCAAGGTTGGCTTACTGCATTAAGTCAGGAACATCCTTATCAGGATCTGAAAATTTTTCCAGCGCTTAACCTTGTTCTCAGATATACCACAGAAAATAACTTTTGATGCACAGTAATTTCATCATAATATAAATTTCATCAAAGAATAATTTAATCAATGTCAATATAATCCCAATAATTCATTTTAAATAATATGAAAAAACATCATCATTGATATTCAAAATAACCTTCATCAATAATAATGACACCATTATACATATCAATATATATCAACATATTTCATACCAACTTATATTTATCAATTATTATTCCCATAAATGTATTTATTCAAACACCTTCATATCATATATTAATTTTCGAAGTACACTTGGCCATTTTATTTATGCTCAGTTGCGCATTATATAATCAACAAAATTACAACACAAACATGTAACATATTAAGGGGTTTACAAACATAAAACTTCCTTTCATTCAACAAAAATCATTTATTTAAACCAAATTCAAAAAATAAAAAATATCAAAATTCCTAAAAAAGAAAAAATATAAAAATACTTCTCTGTGGATATAAAATTAAAACCAAATCTTCTTGTTGTAATGATCTTCTTAAAATAAATACAAATTCACAATATCCATTCAAATCTAGAATTCACAAATCAATATTAATTTCAAAGTCATAAAAATGTATACATATTGAATTATTTTCAATGTTCTAAATATAAAAATTATTAATTGCAATACATTTCATATACACAAACAGAATATCAAAACAGGCCTCAAGTTATTATTGGTATATTCATTATAAAATATAAATTATTCAATTAAATTTTACAAAGGCCATATCACAATTATTATTTTTAAACAAAATAATTAGATTCAAACTTATCTCTGTGCATCATTCAATTTTTCCAATAATTTCCATCCAATAATAGTAATGTTACAGCCAAAATTAAAGTTGCTAGTATAGCTCTCTCTCTGGCCAAGTTCAAGGTCAAAACTTCTTAATATATAACAATTAATATCTGCAACTGAGCTTTACTATATAATTTAATTTTACTTAAAACAAAATGCTGCCTCAGGAAAGTGTTCAAGGATAGGCCATCCAAAATTTTTTTTTTTTTATTACATCATATATGTATATATATTCCACCATTATTTATAATCGCCATAAGATTATCATTAAAATATGCCAAGACCATTTTTATTCAATATTATCACCCATCAAATAAATAGAATATTACAACGTAATTTACAATAATTGTTCGCCATCTTATATCATTCAAATTACAAGAACACAATTTTTCCTAAACATCAATTATTATTACGACAATACGAAGACAATTTATAATTATACCATGGCCCACTCATTTTATTATTAAAAATATACCAATTATAATAAACATTCTGCCATCATAAACAATTATGATTCACCTTTACCGACTTCAATATGCTAAACGGAAAATAGCGTTTTTTATATTTGGAGTGCTTTAATGACATGTGAGATCCGAACTTGTTTATACTAAACCTAGCTATATATAGTCTTTAATATATAATATTTTCTTCTCGTAGCTCTTCAATTATTGATTCTATTTCGTTTTGGTGTCCTTCGTGACCAGCATGAGCGGAAGCTATTAACAGCTTTAGACGATTTACTAGCTCATTTGGATCGTTCCAATACTCATACAGAGGTTTATCGGCTCTCATAAGACCATGGCCCCTTTTGTGAGAACGGAGCTTCATTCTCGGAGCTGAGGAAGGGGCCTAGAGTTTTAAGGTTTCCGGTGGAAATAACTTGGATATTACATTTCTATATTTCTCAGATCTGTTTCTAAATACCCTTTGTTCTTCGCTATAGCCTTTCCTGTGTGCATTGGTCGAGATAAAAATATTCTTATAATTAGCTAATCCCCCTAAAGGCATGACTCTAATTCCATAACGATCGTCATATGCCTCATCATCTTTTTTTAAAATCTTATCCAAGTATTCCCTTTGCAGGTTTCCAAATTCGGCGAATTGTTCCTTCAATTCGGCTTCTCCTTGTGGAGTTTTAGCATATTCTTTGACTAGCTCTGATAGTGGTTCGCCAGTCACATACTCGTCCTCGCATTCTTCAGATGATAATACGGGAAAGGAAAAACTAGATAACGGTCTAGCTCTTTTGTAGTGAGGCGTTGTTTTCGGCAATAAAGTTGTGTTCGGTAAATACTAGCAGACTCGTTTTTATCTGGCGATTCGTCCCGCTCATTAACACCTTCTTTGGAAGTCTGTTCCGGTTTAGGTTTTAATGATTGTTTAATGTCTTCTAAAGGTTGAAGCACGGGTGTAAAAAATTCTTGACGACCCGTTTCAATATCCTGGAGGTTACGCTTCAATGCTCGAAATTTGTTTTTCAAAATCTCACTTGTTTTTATTATTTCACGAGTGACTTTCGGGTCCATGATTGTTAGTGATAATTACTGCCGAAATCGCTCTTTATATATCTACAATGTACCTATGTGTCGATTCCTTTTCTAAAACGTCCATCGTTCCTACCCCTACTTTTATCAATAACGAGATAGCCAAACGGTTCTTTCCAGCATAACGAGCACATGTCTTTTAAAAGAGTAAAACTTAAATCTGGCATGCTTACGTGTTCATCATAAATATGTTTTAAATTTAATTCATCTTGAGGAAAAACTATTAAAAAGTTAAAATTACACCTGATAAGATGTCTCGGGATACAAACATAACTTTGTGTTCAATAAAACTAATCGAGGTTCATATGACAGCCATAACTAAGGTATCGTTTAATTATATCCTGATCTTCCATGGTGACATCATCAAATATGCATACCGAATTTGATTCGACTTTTTGAGGCAATTCCTTTGCATCTTCAGATTCATATAATTTTATTTCAGGAACAAGATTTATGACGCTTTTTAAATACTGGTATTTAGGTTGATGTAAAGTTTTTCCAAACAGATACACATTTTTAAACTTTAAGCCGTTAGGGTTTAATAGCAATCCAATCATAATATTAGTCTTTCCACATCCGCTCGAGCCACATATCGAGGCTCGGATAGTGTTTGGTAATAATGAACTATGTCTCTCCTCCGATTGTCCTTTAACTGGGGAAAAGTTGGTAGTAGGGAAACATTGCACTTGTTTAACTAATTTCATTCTGAATGCAAACAACATCAAGACGGCTATATATACCCTATTGTTTCATTTTCTGACTACAGTATGAGTCACAGGGCTCGCAGAGGCAGAGGCTTGCTGAACAGTCTTATCAATAGGTTCCCGATTGAATTGCACCTTCCAGGATATAAATATTGCGGTCCCGGTACGAAACTAGAAAAACGCTTAGCTAGTGGTGATAGCGGAATATACGAGCTTGATAGAGCTTATAAAGAACACGATATAGCTTATAGCATAAATAAGGATATGGAGAGTCGTAAACAAGGGGACAAGATTCTTGCTGATAATGCTTGGAAACGGGTTAAAGCTCCAGATTCGTCATAGGGGGAAAAAGCCGCGGCTTGGTTAGTTACAAATGCCATGAAAGCAAAAAGGAAATTGGTTCGAGGCTGAGGAAGAAAAAGAAGAAGATTAGTTTTAAAGATTTGGTTAAATCGTCAAAAGTAGATGATGTATCATCCATTCTCAATGCATCAAGAGCGGCATATATAAAGGCTAAAATGCATTTAAGAGGTAAGGCAAAACCTTCACCGCCAAGAGTTCTTCCGCTGCCAAAACAGGGAGGTTTTCTCCAATTTCTTGTACCATTGATGGCAGGACTTTCCGCTGTGGGGTCTTTAGCAGGGGGAGCCGCGAGTGTAGCCAAGGCGATCAATGAAGCTAAAGAAGCCAAACTAAAATTGGATGAACAAAAGAGGCATAATTTGGCCATGGAAGGTCAAAAAGTTGGAAACGGACTTTATTTGAAACCGTATAAGAATGGTTACGGTCTATTTATAACCCGACAAAAAAGACCAAGAAAAATATGACTACCAAATAAACCATTATAAAAACTATAAAAAATATCCAAAAAAACTCGAGTCAGCTATTGTAAATTTAAATCCAAGTTCAGAACCTGGTTCTCATTGGGTCTGTTATGTAAAAAAAGATAATGTAGTGAAATACTTTGATTAATTTTTATATATGGTGTCAACCAATTCTTTTTGTTTAAACTATAATACCCTGTGAATTTTCGTAATTTTTACCCCCAGTTGTAAAGCTTGTTTTAAATTCACATAATGTACTATATAACGTGTTTTGGGTAGCAAAGAAGTTAATAATTTAACATTTTTAGTATTAGGTGGCTTATTTTTTTCAGGTAAAAAAGGTAGTTGAGAATGTTTATCATGAATTTCTATAGGGTATTCCATGTCAACATCTAGCTTCAGATGACAGATGTTCAGACAGAAACATAACCGGTTTCTGAATCGTTTTCTAGATCTAATACATTCAATTTTTCATCAGTCCACTCATATTCGGCATATGGTAAGGGAAGGTTCATAGCATAACCATAAAGATTGTAACGTCAACATATAATAAATAATTACAGGGTTTTGTGGAATCATACTCATTTAAATATTTATTGTTAACTGTAGTATACCGGGAAACGACTTGGCAAATACCTCCCCTTATCCCCGTTTCAAAAAACTGTACTATATCAATATCTTTTATTACGTCTAATTTTATTTTTGTATATTTTAACATTGCATTCCAAGACAACTGCGGTAAAGTAAAAAACCATGCAGGGTCAAGTTGATAAAGTTGTTGACAGAGAAGTCGGAAGGTTTCAAAAACTTCGCACAACAGAATTACATCTGTTTTTACATATAATTCTGCATAATCTTTTAATGTTTGGATTTTAAACGTTTCCCAGACTTTTTTGCATGATCATAATCTACATTGCTAATGGATTGTTTTGTTAAATCATTAAAAAATGAATTTTTAGAAGGTAGTTTTGTTTCATTTAGGCATTGAAACGAACTAAAATAATTATATGGAAATACACCTTTCCTTGTCAGGAATTTTACTTTGTTTTATCATTAATAATAATACTAGCCATATTTGGAAATATTTCACTAATTGATTTTGATTGATTTTTCAAGTTGTTTACTAATGTATCCAAACTTGATGAAAGAAATTAAAACGAGTCAACAAATCGTATTTTGGTTCTACACCCTTTAAATTTTATGCTAAAACTTATATATTTTTCAGTATTTCTGGGGATTACAAAAACATTTTCACAACGGTCTAAGAAAGGGATTATAAAATGAGAATCATAGCCTTGCAAGTTGTACATGAAAACGGGTATAAAATCAGGCTTTTTTGCCCTTAAATTGCATGCATTATGTGCTGGTCCAATAAATTTTCCTGTAAAGTGGCAATGATGACGCACGCGATCGTGTTCATCTAAAGGGTATTGACATAATATACAGTCTTTAGCAGAATAAAAGGCTGACTCTTCACTCATTTCTTCCATCGGAAGCGGATTAGCATATATATTATCCGCTTCAACAGCTATTTGTTCAAGTTTTTCTAAAAAAACTTGCATACAGTTTTCTCCTGTATAAACAAATGGTTTCAAATCAAACATATTAGACTGGACCAGAAGTGAAACGGAAAAGGCTCGATGCTCGTGTATAGCTTTGTTCCAAGGTGTTGACGGATTCGGAGAAGCTCATGAAATTGGTATTAAAAGAGATTCTATATCCGCATAAACGACAATTGGAATGGGTTGTGTATATTGCACATGTTTAAATTCAATTTTATCTTCTTTCGGAAAATCAGATCGAATTGGCTTATGATTACGACAAAATAATTCATGTTCTCGCTTTCGCTCATCGCCATTTTTTCCAAACTTGTTTACATACGTCTTTGGAAATGTGGTCAGACATCTACGACCTATCGTATATGCATGTTCTTACAACGATATTTGGGAACTTACTAATCGTGAAAGATTCGTAATCAAACAATAGTGAAAATTTTCCCCATTTTGTAAAACAATAAATCGAACATTTTATTATAATTTTCCTTTTTACTAATTTTAATTGGATACACATTATTTTTCTCGTCTAAGCCATAAACATTTATAGACACATTATTTAAATTTTCAAATCGCTTTACCTCCTTTATTGGAGTCGGGAACGATATCGAATCAAAGGAATATGTGGTTTGAATATTTTTGTATTCATTAAATTTATTTGATCTAATATCATCACTAAGTATAGCTAAACGGAAGCAATCATTAGTATTATTTTTTACATTTATAACACAACGTTTATCCTTAATTTTTTTAGGTAATTCAATATACTGGGATCCTCCAAATGGTCTATATTTTGTTAAATGTAAGCATATGTAGTTTGATGAAATATACTTCCAACCAGAACATTTTTTTTTCAAACTCGTCCTGTTCCGCTAAAATTTTACAAAAGTTGTTTCAACATAATTTTCAACATTTATGCTAACATCTATCGTATTACTTTTCGATTTAAAATTAAAATACGTTCTTTCACTAATAGTGTTTCCGTTTTTCTTAATATATGTACATTCTAACATTACATTTATTTTATACGATTTCCAATCTTCAACATAAAAATTTAATAAATTTACTAAGAGTTCTTTTTTATTGTTTGAAAATTCGGTAGCTACTAATTTTTTATTATCGTTAGGAATGTATATGTCCTCAACCGAATTTCCTAAAGAAGCTCTAATAATCCCGTTTTCTTCAGCAATCGCCTTCTCTCGCATCTGTCTATCAAACATGCTATATTTTCTTTTTTTATTCGGTATTTCCATTGTGCTCACGTTGAACGTACTATTACTACTGACCCCACTAACAACTTGACAGTTTATTTTATGACGTTCAAAATTGAACTTTCTATTAAATTCTTTCCCACAGCTTTGACAATAAAAAAACAAACATTTACATCTGTGTCATCTATTTGGAACCAATAACCCACATTGCTTACACAAATAATTGTTTTTATTATTCATTTTATTAAATCCTTAAATTATATTAAACAAAAATTATTACTAGGTCTAACACGATAGTAATATTTACATAAACGCTAATTCATATGAATTTTTCTTTTTCCCACAGTATTTAAATTTTAGCTGACCTAAAAACTTAAAACATCAATTAGCTAAGTATAGTAATGTTTTTACAACTTTATTAAGTATTTTAATAATAATTACCATCATACTGTGCTATATCTTCATCAGTTATAACGAACAGATATATTTCAACAAATATGTTCTTATCTGCCCCTCGTCAACTTCCAAGTTCTCAATAATGGCTTCAATGCTTAAAGCCATATTCTGTCTCATTTTTTCTTAATTTTATGTGTTTTCCTATAGTCAGTTCCCCAGTGTTTCATTCAATTTTTTAAGGAGAGAATATTTACAAAAATTAATAATATTTTGTCATCTTTATGCAAGTATTAGTTCAAACAAGTTAAAATGACTCACCTTTAGGCAAAACTGCACATTAGTCCAGGTTGTATTGGAAAAGTTTAATTATATCCTCACGCGGCGGCTGTTATCTGGGCGGCGTCCTTTCAAACAGATAACAGACTCGTCGACCCGCTCAAGGCTTTGATGATAAATATTGCTCAGTGGCGACGGGCGGCATCCTTTTAAATAGATAACAAGTAGCGAACGGCATCTCCCCACCACAGCATGTGGGCTATAAAAGAGCGACGCCGGGTTTATCAGTACTAGGACTATGACGAAGGCTTATGTATGAGGTGGGTGGCGCTTTAACTAAGCTTGATCAATGAATTCAATTGATAAATTATGAATGAAACAGCAGAGTAAATCAAGGTCACATATAGCCTTGCTAAAGCACGATATAAACAAAGCGCTGTTGCCACATCTACAATCCAACGTTGCCATGTTGGGCATCTCACATCCGTTGACCCCTTGAAACCTCATAACACACCTCAAGGACACCCCCCTTCACCCTAGAACAACACCCCCCTCGCCATCACAAGGTCGGTCAATGACCCTCAAGGTCACATATTGCTCTGCTACAGCACGCTCAAGGTCATTTCCTTCGTGCTCCTGCTCAACCGGCCAAATATAACTACTTTCCACTTAGAAATAGGTAGATAGATAGATAGATAAACACGTTTATTGGTACAATATACAATGCATAACATAATTTTCTTTTCTTAACGTATATAGACAATGGCCAGAGATTAGGCCCTCTGTCGAGTTGTCTACGGGTTGTTTTCCATTATGAAATAATAACAAAAGAAAGGAGCTCTTAGAAAATTAAAATTAAAATAAACTTTAGGAGTAGGGCATATATCGTAAACACATAAATTGAAAAACACAAAAGTAAGTTACTATTACAAAAAATAAATCTCAGTACGTTAAAAATTGAATTCTTTGATTAAGTAGTTTCTGTATCTTCCTGCGCTCTTTATAAAATTAATAAGTGTCTTCCAGTTTTTGCCGTTTAATATTTCTTTGAATTCTAATATATTGAGGGTATGTTTCTTGAAATATTTTGACCAGAATTCCTTTAAAACAGGGCATACTCCTATGAAATGAAAAGTGTCCTCTTTCGTTTTCATGTTGCATAGAGAACAGTTATTTCTTTTATTTATCCACGGTTGATAGTTCAGATTTAGCAAGTCTCCCCTAGCCTTAAAAATTAGTTGAATGTCATTTAGGTTGTTTAATCTAAAGTAAGTATTGCTATTGTAATCTAGGCTGGCATATGTTAGATGGTGTTCTGCATTTTGGGCTCTATCTATTATATTTTGTCTATGTCGTAGTTTGATGTGGCTGATTAGTTTATTTCTCCATTCGCTCAGCTCTGAATGAATGTTATTCTTATCTAGTGGCAGATTGTAATGATGACCCAGTTTATTTAAGTGCTGGAACCAGTTACTATTATTTTAAGGAGGTGCTTGGCTAAGACATGAGGAAATCTATCAGGACTCATTTTTAATACTTTTATTACATAGGAGAGATGTATATTTAATGTTTGGATATATAGGGGTTCTCGTGAAGTTTCCATGTACAACATATAATTAGGAGTATTGCTTGGAAGTCTTAGTGCTTTTTTCAAAAAAAAATTTTGCAACAGTTCCACTTGGTCGTATTCAATAAAACCCCAGACCTGCGCACCATAGCACATTACTAGTTTGACTGTTGAGCTGAAGACGTAATCTTTTTGGTTGACTGTTAAGTCTTTGTTGGTTATAAGTTGAGTCCACGCCATATTTAACAAGTTTTTACTAGCTGATAGTTTTTCTTTAAAATGAATTTTTAGGGATAGTGAAGGTGTAATTGTTATTCCGAGGTATTTATATTGATTTACAACTTGGATAGGCGCCCCCTTGTAATACCATATTTCGTTCTTATTCTTCCTTCCTCTTTTCTTGCAAATCATTATTTTGGATTTTTCCATATTTATTTCAAAATTCCATATCCTAGCATATTCTTCAAGATTATCAATCATTTTCTGAAGGGTATTTGGATCCTCTGCCATCAGTACAACATCATCAGCGTATAGCAACATGTTGATTTTTTCCCCTGCAATATTTAATCCTTCTCCTATAAAGTCTACTATATCATTGATAAATAAGGAAAATAAAATAGGACTCAAAAGACATCCTTGCTTCAAACCAGAATACGTTTCGAAGAGCTCTGATACTCCTTCTTTAGTCCAAACTGCAGAGTTAGTTTTTTGGTATAAACTTTTTATTATATTCAAAAATTTTGTAGACAATTTGAGACAGCTTAATTTATAAAACAGTGCACTTCTATCAACCGTATCAAACGCGGCTTTAAAATCAATAAAAAATAAATAGAGTTTCTGATTCTGATGTAATTTGTGATTGATTATGCCGAATAGGGTGAAGATGTTATCTATGGTAGAGTATCCAGGGCGGAAACCTGCTTGGTTTTCATACATTATTTTATTCGAGTTTACCCACTGTAGCATTCTGTTTAGCATTACGCCAGCAAAAACTTTGGAAATGCAATTCATAAGCGAGATACCTCTATAATTACTTGGGATGTTTATATCTCCTTTTTTATGCATTGGAAAGATGATAGCTTCTCTAAAGCTTTTAGGAACTTTTTCTTTGTGCCATATATTATTGAATATATTTTTTAAATTTTCTAAAAGAATTGTTGGTGCGTATTTTAAGAATTCATAGGGAATTCTATCAAAACCTGGGGCTTTATTATTTTTACTTTTGTTTAAAACACTTTGTATTTCTGTAAGAGTGAAGTCTTGGTCTAAGTACACATCTTCTATATATTCCTCAGCATATGATATATGGTGGGCTGGCATAGGGGGGTTCAGTAATGTTTGAAAATATGATAAAACATCTCGCGGTTTCATTTCTGCACCAGTTATAAATTTATGGTTTTTCATAGATTTGATAGCACTCCACAATTCTTTTGTTTCCTTATATTTTTTAATCTTCTCTATTATAGATATTTGAAAATCTCTCTTTTTTTTTACACATAACTTTTTGTATTCAGAATTAGCTATTAAATACAATTTCTTCACTGTGTCTGACCTGGTTTTTCTGAAGAGACTTAACAGATTAAAAGATTTTTTGCGAGCCTTGTAACAATGCCAATCGAACCATTTATTTATTTCAAATTTATAGTTGTTTAAAAGTTTCGATTTGTGGCATGACGTATTTATAATTTCACATAGTCTATGGACTCCCTCATCTGCATTATCTAATATCTGAAATTCCTTTTGCAATAGAGTGCTAATCTTAGATTTGTAATTTATTTCTTCTTCTTTTTTCCAGATTAGTTTAGGTAATAGAGGCATAAGAGTGAGTGAATCTTCATTAATATCAGTTTTCAACTGTGTTAGGATTGGCATGTGGTCCGAGAATGTTTCAGTCAGTACATGGAAATCTTTTATATATTGTAAACATTCCACAGTAGCGCAAGAAAAATCAATTACAGAACTTCCTTTTTCAGAAATATACGTTAAGTCTCCATCTCTATCTCCTGTTGTTCTTCCGTTCAGAATAACCAAGTTATTATTTTCACATAGCTCCAGAAATTGGCGTCCTCTTTTGTCAATCTTTCCATCCTGCGAGTTTCTGTTGTCTGTAATTGACTGGTTGATTATAATTTCACTGGTTAATACCTGTGAATTTGCTAAATGCCCATTTACATCACCCATTATAATTAATTTGTCAGAGCTACAAGAGTCAATAAAGTATTCTAGCTGATTGAAGTCTTGGTCCCAGTTACTATCTTTCAAATAAAAAGGCAGTATATAAATGTAATTATTATCAATAGTTAGGCGTACGACATCTTTGTTTCCCGTTTGATAGAATTTTGCCACATGAGGAATCAAATGTGTTTTTATACCGAGCAATAAGCCTCCACTTGCTCTTCCATATTTAGCTGTCTTTGTCGCAGGCTTCCATGTCAAATTGAATCCTTGAAATAATTTATTGTATTTATCGGCATCATCTTTCAGAACAAATGTTTCTACTAAAAAAAATATTTCGAATTTTCTTATAAAATCAAAAAAATTACAATCTGTTTTTTTAGTTAATCCCCTAATATTATAAAATAAAATATTAATCTGTTTAAATTTATTTGTGACAATACAATTATCATTTACTCGACAGACGGACCTACCTCAATTAGTTTTATTATGTTGTAGCTGGCTGTTGTGGTGTAAAGCAGTTCCATTGTTGGTTGTTGTGACTGCTGGCTTTCGTAGCAAGAGCAGTATCGCTTTCGTCCCAGAAATGACACACAATTAATTAACACTAGGTAATAATGAGGACTATTATAATAAAGGTAATGTAAGGAAAGTAGTATAGGATGCATTAATGCAAATCAGAATTGTCTAAGCGAGGATGTCAAAATTTTATCATATAATATTAATGGGCTAGTTAGGAGAAATATTTCTTTTTATAATTATGTAAATAATTTTGATATAATATTCCTTTTTGAGACACATACAGAGGAAAAAGATTTTAACATATATGAACAATATGATTTTGATAATTTTAATATAAAATGGATTCCTGCAACCCGACTATCAAAATTTGGGCGAGTGAGAGGTGGGTGTTTATATGGTATCAGTATGAAGTTACGGGATAAGTATAGGGCAAGCTTCCAACATACTGGGTATGAGGTAATACGACTGGGAACCGGAACCAGAACTGTTTACATTGTACCTGTTTACCTCAACGATTGGGAAAAGAACTTCCTAATCTTGGAAAATGATTATGACACACAGAAACTCAAAATTTGTGCTGTTAGGAGATTTCAACGGTGAATAACCGAGTTACAAGTTATTCCTAAACAGGCAATTAAAGGTAAACACATTCAAAGTCGTCATCCAAACCTATTCGAACCACATGCCCACCATAACATGCTGTAATCTGCAAATTAACAAAAATAACTATATTTTACAGCTTTTGCCAAAACTAAACTGGTCGCAACAAAATAAAAAATGTTACCAGCTAAAGTTAGACAACAATTTGCTGTTTTATTTTTTTTTTTCAGTTGGCACATTAGGCCTGATGAGACCTTTGGCCGCGCAGAGTGGTCTTCTTACAGACATTTGTTTTGCTTGCGGGAGAACATACAGCCTAGAGGGGTTAGCCTAAACATCACGTTGCCTCAAGCCATGGTCACCATGGTGCAGCGGCAGTCTGCCCATAGCTCCATAACCAATTCCATTGGGGCCAATTTGACAGTGGTCCACCAATGGCGTCAGCTCTATCGGATTGTCACAAGGACTGTGACAAACTGGTCTAGGTCCAAGGATTATGGTAGCTCAGAGTCAGCAGGCCCCGAGGACCTAAATTTCTTTCCCCGAAGCATACCATCCTTGAATCAAACCTCCGGGCGGTTACTGACATCATGGAAAACCACACCACGATTCTCGATGGGATACACGGGGAAGGTACATCACTCCTACGCCCGGTCGGTGTGAGTCGCCTCCAGTAGTCTGACGGCCTTACATACCCGGGGGTGAGGGTAGACTTGGACTGCGCGGCGTTCATTGGAATGCGCTCACTCGAATGGAGCGGTCACCCATCCAAGTACTAACCACGAAGGACGTTGCTTAATTTTGATTACCTATTGCAAGTAGGGATGCGACATCGATGTCGATGTTTCTGAAACATCGATGTTACGTAGCCGATGTTTTCGGATCATCGATGTTTGTGGGCCGATGTTAACATCAATGTTTTCTTTTTCTTTTTTTTTTTCAGCATTAACAAAAACTAATATGCTCTTAACATCGATGTTTAAACTATCAAGCTGTTTTTAAGATTGGTATTTTTGTCCAAAACATTGATGTTAAAACAGATTTGTTTTTGCAGAAGACATCGATGTTTTAAAAAAGTTATTTTTAACATCGATGTTTTTGACAAATATAAAAATGTTTTAACATCGATGTTTTGGACAAAAAACATCAATATATATGCTCTTAACATCGATGTTTTAGACAACATCAAATATTTAACATCGATGTTTTAACAATAACCAAGTTCTTTTTAATATCGATGTTTTAACAATAACCAAGTTCTTAATAACATTCGATATTATATAAAAAAAAAATATGCTCTTAAAATCGATATTTTTAACTATAACAGAGTTGTTTTTAACATCGATGTTTTTGTCCAAAACATCGATGAATACAGTTAAAAATTCGATGTTAAGAGCACATTTGTTTTTGTATATAACATTGATGTTAAAAAACAACTTCTATATTGTTCAAACATCGATGTTTAAACATATTTGTTTTTTGACTAAAACATCGATGTTAAAACATTTTTGTTTTTGCCGAAAACATCGATGTTAGAACCTTTTTGGTTTTTGACAAAAACATCGATGTTTTCTGCAAAAACTAATATGATTTAACATCGATGTTTTGGACAAAACCATCGATGTTAAGAGTATATATAATAAGAACTTGGTTATTGTTAAAACATCGATGTTAAAAAATATTTGATGTTCTCTAATCCATCGATGTTAAAAGCAACTTTTTTAAAAAATCGACGTAGTTTTAAACATCGCCGTTTTCTGTAAAAACAAATGTGATTTTACATCGATGTTTTGGACTTAAACATCGATGTTAAAAACACCTTTGTTATAGTTAGAACAGATGTTAAGAGTATATTTTTTTTGTATATAACATAGATGTTAAAAAGAACTTGGTTATTGTTAAAACATCCATGTTTAAACCTATTTGTTTTTGTCCAAAACATCGAAGTTAAAACATATTTGTTTTTGTCGAAAACATCGATGTTAAAACATTTTCGTTTTTGTCAAAAACATCGATTTTTAAAACAATTTTTTTAAAAACCTCGATGTTTTCTGCAAAAACAAATATGATTTAACATCGATGTTTTGGAGAAAAACATTGATGTTAAAAACAACTTTGTTATAGTTAGAATATCGATGTCAAGAGTATATTTGTTTTTGTATATAACATCGATGTTAAAACCTATTTGTTTTTGTCAAAAACATCGAAGTTAAAACATATTTGTTTTGGTCAAAACATCGATGTTAAAACATTTTCGTTTTTGTCAAAACATCGATGTTAAAACATTTTCGTTTTTGTCAAAAACATAGATGTTAAATACAATTTTTTTAAAACATCGATGTTTTGGACAAAAACATTGATGTTAAAAACAATTTTGTTATGGTTAGAACATCGATGTTAAGAGTATATTTGTTTGTGTATACAACATCGATGTTAAAAATAATTTTTTTTAAAACATCGATGTTTTTAACAAAAACAAAAATGTTTTAAAATCGATGTTTTGGACAAAAAACGTCAATATATATTCTCTTAATCTCATTGATGTTGAAACATGTTTTAACAATTATTTTTTTATTTAGGTACGACTGTTTACAACATTAAGTCATATGTCGTCCCCAATAATAAGCGCTCTCCATTTCTTTCGGTCTTCCCAGTCTCCCTCTCTTATCCCTCTGTTCATCATTCCTTCTTCCACTCCGTCATACCAGAGTTTTCTCGGGCGACCTCTTTTCCTTCTTCTTTCTGGTTTCCATTTCAGCAATTTTTTTGGCCATGCTCCTTCATTCATCCTCATAACATTTCCAAACCATTTTAAACTCATGATTTCTATACTATAGAGGATGTTTTCTTCTTTCCCAACCCGCCGTCTTATTTGTTCGTTGGGAATTTTTTGGATTCGGGACACTCCGCATGCTCGCCTCCAAAAATCCATTTCTAGGGCTAAGAGCCTACCTGCTTGTTTAGCTTTTAATGTCCACGCTTCTGCCGAGTAGAGGCTGACGCTTTCCAAAAAGGCTTTATACATTATTTTTTTTGTTTTCATGCTGAAATTCTTACTCCATAATACCGAGTTCAAGATCCCGATGATTTTTTTTCCTTGAACGACCTTTTCCTGGATGTCCAGATTGCTGGACCCTAGCGAGTCCAACCAGCTTCCTAAATACTTAAACTTGCATTGTGGCTCTAGATTCCATCCTTCCAGGATTAAATTACTCCCTGTTTCGTTAAAGGCCATGTAGACGGACTTTTCCTTGCTGACTTCTAGCCCCCAACTAGAATATTCCTGAAGGATCTTCCTTATCATGTACTCCACATCGTCTACTTCTGAAGCGATAATGACTTGGTCATCAGCGAACTGGAGATTGAAGAGGTAGTCACTACCAATCTTGATCCCCATACCTTGGCAATTTTTTTTCCAATTCATTAAAGCCATTTCCACATATATATTAAAAAGGAGAGGAGACAATGCGCATCCTTGCTTCAGACCTTTCGTTATAGGGAAGCATTTACTAATTGAACCCCTAATTTTAACGCAAGCCTTTGCCCCTTCGTATAAGCTTCTTATAGCACATATAAGGTAGGGACTTATATTGAAATAATGCAAGGCCTCCCAAAAGAGCTTTAATGGAACTGTGTCATAAGCTTTTTTCAGGTCCACAAAAATCAGGTGAACTTTCACATTATGCCCCATGGCCTTTTCCAGAAGCTGTCTAATTACGGTCAATGCATGACCGACCTGATCTGAATCCAGCTTGTTCTTCGGGAATGATTCTTGTACACTCTTGTTCTAGTCTCTGTTTTAGAATCCTGACATTTAGTCTACTCAAGCTACTTGTTACTGTTATCCCTCTATAGTTTGAGCATATCTTTTTACTTCCTACTTTATGGAGAGGAATAATATGTCCGATTTTCCATTCTTCTGGTATTTCGTTTCTTCTTAAGCATGTAGACATAAAATTTGAGAGAGCTAGCATTAATTCCTTTGGTCCATTTTTAAATAGTTCTATTGGAATATCTCCAGGGCCAGCAGCTTTATTGTTTTTTATTCCTTTAAGGGCCAAATTTATTTCTTCTACAGATATCGGAGGAATGTCCTCCTCTTTTATCACTTCTTCAAATTTAGCCACCATAAATTTGAAGAAGTGATGTTTTAACATCACTTGTTTTAACAATAAAAAGTTATTTTTAACATTGATGTTTTTGAAAAATATAAATATGTTTTAACATCGATGTTTTGGACAAAAAATATCAATATATATGCTCTTAATATCGATGTTTTAGACAACATCAAATATTATTTAACATCGATGATAAACTAGATTTGTTTTTTCAGAAGACATCGATGTTTTAGACAACATCAAATATTTAACATCGATGTTTTAACAATAACCAAGTTCTTTTTAACATCGATGTTTTTACAATAACCAAGTTCTTAATAACATCGATATTATATAAAAAAACAAATATGCTCTTAACATCGATGCTTTAACTATAACAAAGTTGTTTTTAACATCAATGGTTTTGTCCAAAACATCTATGTTAAATCATATTTGTTAAATTTATTTCTTCTACAGATATCGGAGGAATGTCCTCATCTTTTATCACTTCTTCAAATTTAGCCACCATAAATTTGAAGAAGTGATGTTTTAACATCACTTGTTTTAACAATGAAAAATTGTTTTAACATTGATGTTCTTGACAAAAACCAAAATGTTTTAACATAGATGTTTTGGACAATAAACATCAGTTCGTATGCTCTTAACATCTATCTTAAAAACATCGATGTTTTTACAATAAAAAGTGGTTTATACATCAATGACAAAAAAAAAAAATGTTTTAACATCGAATTTTGCAACATCGATGTTTTCTGCAAAAACAAATATGATTTAACACCGATGTTTTGGACAAAACCATCGATTTGTCCAACAACTATAACAACATTGTTACTGTAAAATTCGATGTTAAGGGCACATTTGTTTTTGTATATAACATCGAAGTTAAAACATTTTTGTTTTTGCCGAAAATATCGATGTTAAAACCTTTTTGGTTTTTGACAAAAACATCGATGTTTTCTGCAAAAACTAAAATGATTTAACATCGACGTTAAAACAACTTTGTTATAGTCAAAAATCGATGTTAAGAGTATATTTGTTTTAGTATATAACATCGATGATAAAAAATCTTTGATGTTGTCTAAAACATCGTTGTTAAGAGCATACAAATTGATGTTTTTTGTCCAAAACATCGATGTTAAAAACAACTTTATTTAAAACATCGATGTTTTCTGCAAAAATAAATATGTTTCAAAATATATTTGATGTTGTCCAAAACATCGATGTTAAGAGCATATGTATTGATATGCTTTGTGCTTTGTCCAAAACATCGATGTTAAAACATATTTATATTTTTCAAAAACAACGGTTTTTAAAACATCGATGTTGTTTCAATTATTGATTTTTTCCGCAAAAACAAATATTTTTTAACAATAAAAATTCCTTTTTAACATCGATGTGACAACTAAAATTAAGATTTTTAGGTCCTAGCAGTTGAATATTTAATAAATGATTACTAAAATGTAAAACTAACTATACAGAAAACCTCAATGTTTTTATATATTAATAATGAAAATTAAACATGCTTTACACTTAAACATCAATTTAAATACGTTTGGGCACTAATATGTTAATGTTTAAAGAACGTATAAATTAAAAGTTTAATCGATATCGATGTTTTGATTGTAAAAACATCCATGTTTTGCCGTCGATGTCGCATCTCTAATTGCAAGCGCCCTTGTCACGGTCGGTGTGAAGTTGGAAAATCATTTGGTGGAAACTCAAAAACTTTTGATAGTTCTTGTTTCCTACTGAATAGTTCTAGAGTTCCTGATAGTTTAAAATAAAAAAAATCGGACATTAAGGTACAAAGAAACCGTTGTAAAAAGTGATACGCCAATATATTATTTTCTAAAATAACTTATTTTCGGGGAGGAAAACCCACTAGGTTTTTAAGGAGTCTTTAGGTCTTAAGGAGGATTTGTACCTCCTTAAGAGTTCTACAATAATTTAAAATCGATAAAACAAACAAAAAATAATATTTTAATATAAAAAAAAAGCCACACCGCGATTATTTTTAAAAAAATAAATTAAATTAAAAACCGAAAATACGGACATCCACGATACCTAAGCAAATTTTTAAATTATAATACGTACATAGTAAGTGAGGAAACACATAAAATATAATTATAAACCATATAAAGTTTAAATAAAATAAAAACTATAACTAAGTGCACACATCCAAATAAAAAAAGGGCGGGACACTAAGCAATTCGCGGAGTTCTGGTGAAACTAAAACTCATACTATATAGCTAAGAGCACATATAAACAATATCTGAACAGTTCTATGCATTTACATTACTTTGCGATATTTAAAAAAAATAATTGTTATAAAACAATCTCGTTTTTCAAAAAGATTCAAGGGACGCTAAGCGATTCAAGGAGTTCTGGTGAAACTAAAACTCATATAAAAGCTAAGAGCACATATAAACAATACCTGAAGAGTTCTATGCATTTACAATACTGTTTCAACACCCAATACGTCTCACGTTATCGACGTGGAAAGGGAAGGTTGACAAGAAATAATTAAAAATTAAAGAAACTGTAAAGTTAGTTCTGCCGGAGTGCGGTGGTTGACAAAATGAGTTTTCTAAAATAAATTGTAAATAAATCAAGAACATATATTAATAATCAATGCCAATACAAAATAAAAGATAGATAAAAGTTCCCTGATAAATTTTAATATGATAATTATAAGAAGTATAAATTAAATTAATTCCATAAACATTTACCTTAACAACAGAAAAATAAACATGTGACAAAATTTATCATTTCAATATAACAGGCTAAACTAATATTTCTAATTCATTTATAATTAACATTAACGTTAAGCTAACTTCAATACAGATCTAAATCTAACCTTTTTTTTGTTAATTAAAAGTTTTTAATGATGTTCGTACAAACCCATTAGGGCAGGTAGTGATGGTAGACTATTTCTTCCAGATACATATAGATATGTTCCAAATAGATAGAATATATATACAGAATCAATCTTCCAGTCCTCTGTGCCTTCAATGAGTGGAGAAGTCAACTGAAGTTTGGTACTCGTTAGAGCGAAAGAGAGAAAGTGCCGGCCGGCTGTTAGCACTGAACTGAACGCAACTGAGATTTTTTTAATTAAAAACAATAGAAAAACATATGGTTAATTGTTCACTGACGCACATTCAAAAGAATAACATTTGTTCTTGTTAATAGAGCTATGATGTTGTATAAATTGAAAAATAAAAAAATCTTTTACATGTTAAATTTAAATGAAACATTACAAAAAAAATGTAAACTTAAAAATAAACCCAATTGATCAACTAATTTAACTATGCGGTTCGGTCCCGAACATTCCGCCCACCAAAATTTCCATGAGATATAATGGAAATTTGAATCTTCAAAGCTGTTCACCATTGTTAGAATTAAGAAGCGGAATTAACTTGACAACGGGACGCTTGAATTCCCCCTTATTTGTTTTAAGGGTGACTACTCTGACAACCTCGTCAGCACCTTTGTGTAAGGATGTTATGCGTGCTGTTGGCCGGGAAAAGGGGCGAAGCTGTTTTGTCGTGAATTAAAACCAAGTCACCAATTTGTGGCGAATACGGAGCTTGTTTGGTCCATTTAATTCTTTGCTGCAATGTGTTCAAATAATCATGGCGCCACTTCGTCCAAAAATGTTGTGTACGTTGCTGTATCAGTTGCCATCTGCTGAGGCGATACTCAGCCACATTTGTCCAGTCTTGAGTGGGACGAGACGTTAAACAGTCGCCTATTAAAAAATGACTTGGAGTTAGGTATTGGAAATCTTCTGGTTCAGATGATAGGGGATATAGAGGCCGCGAATTCAATATGGCTTCAATTTGTGCGACTATGGTGTAAAACTCCTCGAAGGTGTATGGAGTAGAAGATAAAGTTCTGGTTAGATGGTGTTTTACGGATTTAACCCCTGCCTCCCATATGCCTCCAAAGTGGGGAGCTGCAGGAAGGTTAAAATGCCATGCTATTTCTTTTCCTACTAGGTGATTTGCTATGGTATGTTGATTTGCAGGTACTCTAATCCATTCTGAAATTTCCTTTATCTCCCGAGCTGCTCCTACGAAATTGGTTCCACAATCGGAATAGATGTTAATAGGTTGGCCTCGCCTGGCTATAAAACGATCCAGTGAAGCTAGGAAGGCATCAGTGGTAAGACTTGAAACTATCTCCAGATGTAAAGCTCTTGTTTCTAAACATATAAATAAGCATACGTATCCTTTAGTGGTCAGGTAATTCTTTCTTGACGAACATTTCAACTGGAAGGGACCGGCATAATCCACTCCAACATTCAGAAAAGCTCTTCCACTGGTGAACCGAGCAGGCGGCAAATCTCCCATAAAGGGTTGCGAAGGTTTCGCCTTTAATTTAAAACACTTGGAGGAAAGAATCCAATATTCTGGCGTAAAGCGGATTGGATCATCTGTAAACCCCCATGAAATGTAATACGGTCGTAATGATAATTAGAAAGGTGACATTTGTGGGGTAGTAAAACAGGATGTTTTCCGTCGTAGGGTAGATCAGAATGACGAAGTCTGCCACCCACCCTTAGTAGTCCATCACCGTCAACAAAAGGTGAGAGTCGAGCTAATTCCTTCCCATTGCATAGCAGAGCTAGCTCGGCGAGATGTTTGGGAAAATATTGTTGCTGGGTCCATCGAATAATGTTGACCTCGGCGGCGTGAATTTCTGGAACAGTTAAGGCTCCCATCGTTTTGGAGTTGGATGGTTTTATGTTACGGATAAATCGAAAGAAATAAGCGAGTACTCTTAATAATTTAGCGAATGAAAAAAACCTCTCTAACCATGTACACCAATAATAAGTGCTAGTTTGAACGTTTGATGTCAGAAAAATGTTCTTTTCAAGTTTGATTTCAGGAAGTACAACATTCGTAGCAATATTGGCTGGCTTAGGCCATTCGGTTGTCGTTTGAAGTAGCCATTTAGGACCCGTCCACCATAGTGGGTATTTCAAAAAATTAGAAGGGGTCATGCCTCTGGAGGCACCATCAGCTGGATTATCAGATGAATCCACATGAAACCAATATGTCTGCTCAGTTTGCTCTAATATTTGTAGAACTCTATTTGCGATATAGATGTTCAGCTTATGGGGTAAAGTATTCAACCACCCTAAAACTATAGTCGAATCCGTGAACATGTAAATGTCAGCATTCAGACGCCTTACAAAATCTTTCATGGAGTCATACAGTAGTGCTAACAGGTGAGCTCCACACAGCTCGAGTCGAGGAATCGTGATGGTTTTAATGGGAGCAAGTTTTGTCTTAGCTTTAAGCAAAAAAACATGAACGTCACCATTAGCATGTTCGACCCGAAGAAAAAGCATAGAGGCGTATTCTCGTTCTGAGGCGTCACAGAAGCCTATTAATTGGGTGTTGACAGCTGTTTTTAGTTTAAGACTTCTTGGTATTTGAATGCTTGATATTGATCTTAATTCTTGAATAAGGGTTGACCACTTGTTGCTTATGTCGGTAGGTATAGGATCATCCCATTTCACCCGATTTTTCCAAAGTTCCTGCATGATCACTTTGGCATAAAACACTACGGGGGAGAGATAGCCTAACGGGTCGTAAATTCTGGCAATTGTGGATAGTATGGAGCGCTTAGTGGTAACTGTTGGTAGGTCATGGATATGATAAGAGAACATGTCATTGGATGGGTCCCAGTGCATCCCTAAAATTTTAATTGAAAAGTCATCTTTGGACTTCAATTTTACGCCCTGTTCATGATGATCTTCTGGAATCACGTTCAGAAGTTCTTCAGAGTTACTGGCCCACTTTCTGAGCTGAAATCCACCCCTTTCCATTATGTCGATTAACTGTTTCTGAATAATTAATGCTCCTTCTAGTGAATCCGATCCAGTGACTATATCATCAACGTACATGTCCTGCGACAATGCTTGCACCGCTTCAGGAAAACAACTGCCTTCATCCATTGTTAACTGTTTAATGACACGTAAGGCCAGGAATGGTGAAGCAGATATGCCATAGGTAACAGTCGTGAGCTCAAACTGTTTTAGCTCTTCGTTGGGAGTTGATCTCCAGAAAATATGTTGATAACAGCGATCATCCTTGTGTATTTCAATCTGCCGGTACATTTTGCAAATGTCAGCAGTGAAGGCAATTTCGTGGGTGCGAAAATTTAATAAGATGTCTGCTATGTCCACCTGCAGTTTTGGCCCCGTGTAAAGGAAATCATTCAATGAACTAAGTTTGCAACGCATTGAAGCATCGAAAACCACTCGAAGCTTAGTGGATGAGCTATCCTTTTTGACAACACCATGGTGTGGTGTTATATACTTGGCTTGATCGTTTGTTGGCCTCATGTGTCCCAATTGGCGATATTCTTCCATAAAGAGAGAATATGAATTTTTTAAATCTTGATTTTTTGAAAATTTTGATTCCAAGGAGAAAAAACGTTTTGAAGCCATTGTTGCCATCACGCATATCCGGAGGTGTACCTTTAAAGGGTAGTCGAACCCCATATCGTCCAGAAGGTAATCTATAATGAGTTTGTTCAAAATGAGCTTCACTAGCGAGATCTGCAGGATTCGATGGAATTTTCGAAGAAGCTGGTTCCTCAAGTTCCCAGAATTTTTCGATTAAATTGTCAATTGTTGGTGTGGTTAAAATATGCAACGAAGCTGTGTAACAAGGTTCAACATTGTGAAATCGTCCTAAAACAACCCATCCGAATACTGTGTTCATTAACGTGGCTTCAGCACCTTCGATTCGCCGTACTCCATTCCGAAGAATTTTCAAAATAAATCAGCTCCTAATAAAATGTCAATTTCTCGAGGCTCAAAGAAATTAGGATCAGCTAAAGCATATGATGCGATTTTGTGTTGGATATTACGGGGTACATGGCTTGTTGGCAGTTTACCAGTAATATTGGGCACAACGGTTGCTTGTGTGGATAATAAAGGACCGTGACTGTTTTTTGGCTTTAATATGCAATGAACTGTTCCTGTTCCCTCCGTTAGATGTTGCCCCACTCCTGAAAGATTTCTTTTACCTTTCTCTGTTGAATTTAATCGGAAAAGATGGAAAAAAAAAGAGGTGTCTTCATTGCATAATAACTTTTAATATTAACACTGAACACACATACAATAGAGAAGGATGACTAATAACATCTGTACATTTAATTAACAAAATAACAATTGCTTTAGAAATCTTTCAATGAAACATATGACATATGAAATCATTCATAAATTATTTCATATCTCAACATTCTCAACATGGAGATGAAAGGCATTCGCACATGATTGGGTGATCAATGTACACTGTGAACCGGAATCTAGGAGTATTCGAATTGGTTTAAACCTCGACTTATTGTCCTGCAAATGCACGATAGCCGTACTTAGCAATATATCACTGTTGTCTTGCCAGGCATGTGTCCTTACTGAAGGAGATGTTTCAGGTGGATTTTGATTGGCCACAAATGTTATGTCATCATTCGCTTGGCTATTAAATTGGTTGTTTTGGCTCGGAAAATGCAGCAGTCACTTGTGTGATTTTTGACAATATTTACAACATGTTTTATTTATACACTCTTGAGTTGAATGAGTTAAGGTGAGATAATAGCGACAACCTGGGTAATTTTTTAGCGATTCAAACCGCTCTCTGGCAGTCATTGCCTTAAAGCGAGGACAGCTAGATAAGTAATGGTTTTGTTTGCATAAAAAACAGGTGGGTAGTTGTCTATTCTCTTGAGAATTTGGTTGCTTTGCAACAACGAGGGACGTTAGGCGATTCGCGGAGTTCTGGTGATACTAAAATTCATTCTATATAGCTAAGAGCACATATAAACAATATCTAAAGAGTTCTATGCATTTAAATTACTTTGCGATATTTAACTTGCGTCCCTTGAATCTTTGAAAAAACGAGATTGTTTTATAACAATTCTTTTTTTTAAATATCGCAAAGTAATGTAAATGCATAGAACTCTTCAGATATTGTATATATGTGCTCTTAGCTATATAGTATGAGTTTTAGTTTTACCAGAACTCCGCGAATCGCTTAGCGTCCCTCGAATCTTTGAGAAAAACGAGTTTGTTTTATAACTATTATTTTTTTTAAATATCGCAAAGTAATGTAAATGCATAGAACTCTTTTGACATTGTTTATATGTGCTCTTAGCTATATAGCACGACTTTTAGTTTCACCAGAACTCCGCGAATCGCTTAGCATCCCTCGAATCTTTGAGAAATACGAGATTGTTTTATAACTATTATTTTTTTTAAGTATCGCAAAGTATTGTAAATGCATAGAACTCTTCAGATATTGTTTATTTGTGCTCTTAGCTGTATAGTATGAGTTTTAGTTTCACCAGAACTCCGCGAATCGCTTAGCATCCCTCGAATCTTTGAGAAATACGAGATTGTTTTATAACTATTATTTTTTTTAAATTTCGCAAAGTATTGTAAATGTATAGAACTCTTCAGACATTGTTTATATGGTCTCTTAGCTGTATAGTATGAGTTTTAGTTTCACCAGAACTCCGCGAATCGCTTAGTGTCCCGCCCTTTTTTGATTTGGATGTACTTAGTTATAGTTTTTATTTTATTTAAACTTTATATGGTTTATAATTATATTTTGTGTGTTTGCTCACTTTTATTTGCGTATTATGATTTAAAAATTTGCTAAGGTTTCGTGGATGTCTGTATTTTCGGTTTTTAATTTAATTTATTTCATAAAAAATAATCGGGGTGTGGCTTTTTTTTTATTTCAAAATATTATTTTTTGTTTGTTTTATCGATTTTATATTATTGTAGAACTCTTATGGAGTTACAAATCTAACACCTAGTGGGTTTCCCTCTCCGAAAATAAGTTATTTTAGAAAATGATATGCTAGCGTGAAGTTGGCGTATCACTTTTTACAACGGTTTCATTGTACCTTAATGTCCAATTTTTTTATTTTAAACTATCAGGAACTCTAGAACTATTCAGTAGGAATAACCAGAAACCAGAACTCTCAAAAGTTTTTGAGTTTCCACCAAATGATCTTCCAACTTCACACCGACGAGGAATGCTCATTAAAGACAGAAGAGTAAAGATATTAGCTTATGCGGACGACATGGTATTGCTGGCACAAGATCCCAAAACATTTCAAATCACGATTAATGACTTCACAAAATACTGCGAGAAATGGAATTCAAAAATTAATTTGGATAAATCGAAGGTGGTAATATTAAAAATGGGGGAAAATTAAGCCGCATGGAAAGGTGGGTCATGAATAATAACGAAATAGAAATCGTAAACGATTACAAATATCTGGGCGTCATTCTAAGCAGTAAACTGTCACTTCAAAAACATTTTGAATCAAAATCAGAGAAATCGAAAGTAGCAATTAACTTAGTGTGGAAGGATCTCTTAGACAGCAATCAGATAACATACGCTTCAAAATTACAATTTTTTAATTCTGTCATTAGATCTGTTGTTACATATGCTGCTCAGGTCTGGGGAGCAGCAAGCAAAAAGAATATTACAAAATAGGACAAGTGATTTACTACTTTATTAATAAAGTGTTCAATCTGCCCAAATATACGCCCAACTATATTATACATTTAGAAACAGAAATACAACCACTATTTTTATATACCCTCAAATTACACTACGACTATATAATTAAAGTACTAAATTCACCACAAGAAAGATTGACCAATTTCTTAGCTATAAAAATAATTAAAAATGATATATTTTGGTATATATTAAATTTTCGTGGGTGCGAAAATTTAATAAGATGTCTGCTATGTCCACCTGCAGTTTTGGCCCCGTGTAAAGGAAATCATTCAATGAACTAAGTTTGCAACGCATTGAAGCATCGAAAACCACTCGAAGCTTAGTGGATGAGCTATCCTTTTTGACAACACCATGGTGTGGTGTTATATACTTGGCTTGATCGTTTGTTGGCCTCATGTGTCCCAATTGGCGATATTCTTCCATAAAGAGAGAATATGAATTTTTTAAATCTTGATTTTTTGAAAATTTTGATTCCAAGGAGAAAAAACGTTTTGAAGCCATTGTTGCCATCACGCATATCCGGAGGTGTACCTTTAAAGGGTAGTCGAACCCCATATCGTCCAGAAGGTAATCTATAATGAGTTTGTTCAAAATGAGCTTCACTAGCGAGATCTGCAGGATTCGATGGAATTTTCGAAGAAGCTGGTTCCTCAAGTTCCCAGAATTTTTCGATTAAATTGTCAATTGTTGGTGTGGTTAAAATATGCAACGAAGCTGTGTAACAAGGTTCAACATTGTGAAATCGTCCTAAAACAACCCATCCGAATACTGTGTTCATTAACGTGGCTTCAGCACCTTCGATTCGCCGTACTCCATTCCGAAGAATTTTCAAAATAAATCAGCTCCTAATAAAATGTCAATTTCTCGAGGCTCAAAGAAATTAGGATCAGCTAAAGCATATGATGCGATTTT
Source organism: Aelia acuminata (assembly GCA_911387785.2). NCBI lineage: Eukaryota > Metazoa > Arthropoda > Insecta > Hemiptera > Pentatomidae > Aelia > Aelia acuminata. The sequence goes on along the minus strand of OU426985.1, from coordinate 1,905,963 downwards.
GTGTTGGATATTACGGGGTACATGGCTTGTTGGCAGTTTACCAGTAATATTGGGCACAACGGTTGCTTGTGTGGATAATAAAGGACCGTGACTGTTTTTTGGCTTTAATATGCAATGAACTGTTCCTGTTCCCTCCGTTAGATGTTGCCCCACTCCTGAAAGATTTCTTTTACCTTTCTCTGTTGAATTTAATCGGAAAAGATGGAAAAAAAAAGAGGTGTCTTCATTGCATAATAACTTTTAATATTAACACTGAACACACATACAATAGAGAAGGATGACTAATAACATCTGTACATTTAATTAACAAAATAACAATTGCTTTAGAAATCTTTCAATGAAACATATGACATATGAAATCATTCATAAATTATTTCATATCTCAACATTCTCAACATGGAGATGAAAGGCATTCGCACATGATTGGGTGATCAATGTACACTGTGAACCGGAATCTAGGAGTATTCGAATTGGTTTAAACCTCGACTTATTGTCCTGCAAATGCACGATAGCCGTACTTAGCAATATATCACTGTTGTCTTGCCAGGCATGTGTCCTTACTGAAGGAGATGTTTCAGGTGGATTTTGATTGGCCACAAATGTTATGTCATCATTCGCTTGGCTATTAAATTGGTTGTTTTGGCTCGGAAAATGCAGCAGTCACTTGTGTGATTTTTGACAATATTTACAACATGTTTTATTTATACACTCTTGAGTTGAATGAGTTAAGGTGAGATAATAGCGACAACCTGGGTAATTTTTTAGCGATTCAAACCGCTCTCTGGCAGTCATTGCCTTAAAGCGAGGACAGCTAGATAAGTAATGGTTTTGTTTGCATAAAAAACAGGTGGGTAGTTGTCTATTCTCTTGAGAATTTGGTTGCTTTGCAACAACGAGGGACGTTAGGCGATTCGCGGAGTTCTGGTGATACTAAAATTCATTCTATATAGCTAAGAGCACATATAAACAATATCTAAAGAGTTCTATGCATTTAAATTACTTTGCGATATTTAACTTGCGTCCCTTGAATCTTTGAAAAAACGAGATTGTTTTATAACAATTCTTTTTTTTAAATATCGCAAAGTAATGTAAATGCATAGAACTCTTCAGATATTGTATATATGTGCTCTTAGCTATATAGTATGAGTTTTAGTTTTACCAGAACTCCGCGAATCGCTTAGCGTCCCTCGAATCTTTGAGAAAAACGAGTTTGTTTTATAACTATTATTTTTTTTAAATATCGCAAAGTAATGTAAATGCATAGAACTCTTTTGACATTGTTTATATGTGCTCTTAGCTATATAGCACGACTTTTAGTTTCACCAGAACTCCGCGAATCGCTTAGCATCCCTCGAATCTTTGAGAAATACGAGATTGTTTTATAACTATTATTTTTTTTAAGTATCGCAAAGTATTGTAAATGCATAGAACTCTTCAGATATTGTTTATTTGTGCTCTTAGCTGTATAGTATGAGTTTTAGTTTCACCAGAACTCCGCGAATCGCTTAGCATCCCTCGAATCTTTGAGAAATACGAGATTGTTTTATAACTATTATTTTTTTTAAATTTCGCAAAGTATTGTAAATGTATAGAACTCTTCAGACATTGTTTATATGGTCTCTTAGCTGTATAGTATGAGTTTTAGTTTCACCAGAACTCCGCGAATCGCTTAGTGTCCCGCCCTTTTTTGATTTGGATGTACTTAGTTATAGTTTTTATTTTATTTAAACTTTATATGGTTTATAATTATATTTTGTGTGTTTGCTCACTTTTATTTGCGTATTATGATTTAAAAATTTGCTAAGGTTTCGTGGATGTCTGTATTTTCGGTTTTTAATTTAATTTATTTCATAAAAAATAATCGGGGTGTGGCTTTTTTTTTATTTCAAAATATTATTTTTTGTTTGTTTTATCGATTTTATATTATTGTAGAACTCTTATGGAGTTACAAATCTAACACCTAGTGGGTTTCCCTCTCCGAAAATAAGTTATTTTAGAAAATGATATGCTAGCGTGAAGTTGGCGTATCACTTTTTACAACGGTTTCATTGTACCTTAATGTCCAATTTTTTTATTTTAAACTATCAGGAACTCTAGAACTATTCAGTAGGAATAACCAGAAACCAGAACTCTCAAAAGTTTTTGAGTTTCCACCAAATGATCTTCCAACTTCACACCGACGAGGAATGCTCATTAAAGACAGAAGAGTAAAGATATTAGCTTATGCGGACGACATGGTATTGCTGGCACAAGATCCCAAAACATTTCAAATCACGATTAATGACTTCACAAAATACTGCGAGAAATGGAATTCAAAAATTAATTTGGATAAATCGAAGGTGGTAATATTAAAAATGGGGGAAAATTAAGCCGCATGGAAAGGTGGGTCATGAATAATAACGAAATAGAAATCGTAAACGATTACAAATATCTGGGCGTCATTCTAAGCAGTAAACTGTCACTTCAAAAACATTTTGAATCAAAATCAGAGAAATCGAAAGTAGCAATTAACTTAGTGTGGAAGGATCTCTTAGACAGCAATCAGATAACATACGCTTCAAAATTACAATTTTTTAATTCTGTCATTAGATCTGTTGTTACATATGCTGCTCAGGTCTGGGGAGCAGCAAGCAAAAAGAATATTACAAAATAGGACAAGTGATTTACTACTTTATTAATAAAGTGTTCAATCTGCCCAAATATACGCCCAACTATATTATACATTTAGAAACAGAAATACAACCACTATTTTTATATACCCTCAAATTACACTACGACTATATAATTAAAGTACTAAATTCACCACAAGAAAGATTGACCAATTTCTTAGCTATAAAAATAATTAAAAATGATATATTTTGGTATGATGACCTGGTTAATGTTATTAAAGCCAGGAATATGGATATAGAGATAAATTCAGATGACACCGGTGTATTTAAACAACAATTAAGTAACATGAGAGACACAGTCACATAAATGGATTTTTAAAGCTAGAGGAGAACATTTAAATTTAAATTACAAAGTATACAGCTCTGATAATGCCGAACTGTGTTCTCTGTGTAACCTAAATGAAGTTGAAAACATTTATCATTTCTTAGCAATATGCCCCATCTTATCAGAATTTAGAAAAAATTGTTTTAATAAAAATAAGCTGTCTAATGAGGAATTATTACAATACCTAAAGGGAAAAAATTGGGAAGCATTAATAAAATATTGTAAACTATCTTGGAGATACAGATATAATTTAAAAAAAGAATTTAACTACTCCTGAATTGGATTGTTTAACTGAGGAATACTATATCAATAACTGATATTTATCACGTTAATGCTGTAAAGTAACCTGTTATTCTGTTATGCTGTAAACTGTTATTCTAAATATTTGTGTAAGAAAATCTCAATGAAACTCAAATTATGTTTACTAAGGAAAATTGATTAAATTATTAATTATAAAGTTCAGTATAAATATTAGTAGTATATATATGTATATATGTATGTGTGTGGGTATGAATATATATAATTTATTTATTTTATTTTCCTTAAATGTTGTTGTGTTAATTTAGAGGTTTCGTTTTGTTTTCTCAATGCTTTTTTTTTCATTTGTTATTTTATTTGTTTATTTAATTTTTTTTTTTTAAGCATTATTAATATAAAAGTATAATTATATTTCTGATGCAAAAACAGCTAATTCCGAGCTGACGGCCGTAAGTGCCAAGCTACCATAATATTCGTTTTTATTTTAAATTTGTAAATAATTGTATTTTTATTTTAAATAAACCTTATTATTATTATTATGAGATTTTCATCATTCATTTCCGCTCATATCTATCTCTCTCTTGTTGTTTATCACCTCATTGTTCTTTTATCTGGCCTACTCTTTACCTATCTTTTTTCCATTTGGTGCTGATTAGCTGAGTCGTCGATGAAAGAGTTCGTCTAGTGCGCTCAAGGAAAACATGTTTTAATTGTCTTCAACCAGATCACAGGTCTCTTGATTGCAAATCGCGAATAAAGTGGCACACGTGCAAGAGAAGGCATCATACGATGCTGCATCAAGACAACGAATCAAGGAGGGAAAACAGACAGCTGGATACAACAATAAAGCAGGAAACCCGCAAGGTGCCACAAGCTGAAAATCAAGCTTCCTCCCAACCATCTGTGGTCACCCTTGGTACTTACAACATGCGTCGGTTACCGGTTATGGCATTTTGAGAAGCAAGTGTATTTATTGCCAAGAGTGTAGTATTCATTGAGGAACGAAATTTTACTGATGGATGTATTGCAGTTCAGCTTGAAGAATGAAATGACGTGATCGAATCTATTAACAAGAATCCTTGTTATATTGTTTAAAATTAAGACAAAGAGGAGGAAGGAGACGAAGATGAAGAGGCTTTGATAAGAAGCTCGAGAAATAGGACGCCTCCTACTTGGTTGGAAGATTTTGACATTAAGTTAGCCAAGGTCAATATCGTTGATCCAGATTTAAGAAAAATAACCCGAACTTACGAAGCAGCTGTAAAGGATAAAGGTTGGAGAAGCCATCCAACGGGGGCTCCAGGCTCATCTGGAGATGGGAACCTGGTCACCAGCCAAGATGCCCCCCCGAGCAGGAGATATCAAGAGGTTAAAGATATCAACTAGATGGGTGTTCACCGAAAAAGAAAATGGAGTGAAGAAAGCTCGATTGGTAGCCAGAGGCTTCCAGGAACCAGCTAGTGACATATTGAATAAACCATATTCTCCGGTTTGCCGAATGTCATCGGTAAGATTTCTTTTATCCATGACTGTACAAACCAATGCTCGCTAAGGCAGCTATATATCCCGACAGCCTTTTTGAACAGATATTTGGACAAGGATACTTATATCGACACACCTGAAGGACTGGATAGTGAATCGGGTGTAGTGAAGTTGAAGAAAGCTCTTTATGGACTGAGGCATTCACCGAAATGTTGGAACAAGAGGTTTGATGACTTTATGATTCAACAAGATTTTAAAAGGTCCAGATATGATCTATGGATGTATTATAAAGATAATATTCTATAGGAAATCATGTTGATGATAGTTTAATTTCTGTGGATGTAATATTAATAGTTAATCGATGCTATGAAAAAGGAATTTAGAGTTCAGAGAGTTTCTGGGGATCATTTTTAGGGATATACTCATAGATCGAGGTTAAGCCTGATTGCAATGAGTTCCCCCTCGGTTTGAACAATTTTTATGAAATTTTCACTGTTATATTGTGAGCATATGCATAGATCAAATGCCCAGTTTTATCAAAATATTTAAAGCTGTTTTGAGAAAAACGAAAAAAAAAATAAAAATGGGGAAAAAGTATATATAAAGTGCCCCCTCCGTTTGATCAAATTCTATGAAATTTATACTGTTACATCTCGGGCAAATACATATAAAAAAATACCCAATTTCAGGTTCTTACGGTTTATAGTTTTTGAGCTAGTCTGTTCGCACACACACAGACCATTTCGCGGGACTTGGTTATTTGGACTTATGGGACCCCAAAACGTGTATTTCCGTTGAAAACCGGAAGTCGAAATTTTTCACGATCACAATACTTTCCCTTACTATATATAAATTTCATATATAGGTAAGGGAAAGTAAAAAAATATTATGATATAATGGATATGGGATGAAATGTGACAATCATCATCGTATAATTTATTACTTCTCAAAGCCTTTATTTTGATGGTATGCCATAACTTCCTTAATACTTCATCAAACTTCATGAACGAGGCTCATTTTAAAGGTTTCAATACCGCTACACCGGAAAAAAATACAAATCACTCATTTGGCCTTCGATTTGTGAGTTATATTCGCAAAACCGCGGTTTTTGTCAGAAAATGGTCGTAGAGGTTTCTTAATGGTGTCAATCTTCTCAGGTTTTCAAGGAAAACATTTTTCTGTCATATACATTTTTTCGATTAATCCCTTCGTCCAGCGAGCAAACAATCACAGATGACCATATCGTAACTTCAAACATAGCGTTCAAAGAGTGATGAACAAGAAGGTTTGAGGTTTTCGAGTGAAAATGAAATTAATAAGCTAAACGATTTAGTTGCTGCAAATCTCTCCGATTTTGTTGCTGCTTTACTGAGCTCCGCGAGGTCTAGTCTGAGCCTTCGAAGGGTGAACATCGCGGAGTCTTTTCTTTGAAGTGTCGGTCTTCTTTGTTGTGTCGGCATTGTTTATAGTGTTGGCTTTGTTTGTTGCGTTGGCTTTCCAGGAAGTAAACCAACAGTGATTGTGTTATATACCCGTGATCTCTGTAGGCTAAACAATTTTCAAAACTTCAATTATTGCAAGTGCTGGTCAAAACATTAATACTGTCCACTGGCGAGAGGAGACGCCGTGAGCTCGTCAATATTTGATTACCTGGGCAAGTTAGCTCTTGCCCAGCAGATAAGTGTTTAGTTTTAGTTTATTTAAATAATTATGTTTTTTTAATTCTAATTTATCTTTTAAAATTTATTCAAATACTTTATAAGATTAGTTATTATTTTTTTTTTAACAAAAGACTTCAGTAGCGTGTTTTAAAAGTAATTTTTATTTTTATCATTTTATTTCTCTCTCATATTTTTGTGTATTTTATTTTAAAGTGTAGGGTATATTTTTCAACCTATCAATTATGAATAGGTCTCCTGGCATACAGCCTGTAGATCGTGAACGATTAAAAATGAACAGAAGTGACTTAAGTGAGGGCAATAAAAGTAATGAATCTAGATTATCCCCTAATAAAAATAGATTTTTAATTATTGAAAGGGAAGGAGAGAGAGATTTAAAGAAACTCTCTACTTTTTTGATACATAAAACCATAAAAAGTTTATGCGATGAGCCTAAGATTATAAAAAAATTGAAAAATGGTACCATCCTAATAGAGACTAATACTAAGAACCAAACAGATAAACTATTAAAACTAACAAATTTTGGAGAAATTAAAATTCGGGTTAAGTCCCATGAAAAATTAAATTTAAGTAAAGGAGTTATTTTTTGTCCTGATTTAAATGATTTAGATGAACAGGAAATTTTAGAAGAATTGAAAGACCAAAACTTCAAAGAAATTAAAAGGATTGTCTCTAGAAAGGCAGGGATTGAAAGGAAAACCAGTTTATACATACTAACATTCTCACTCCCCACTCTCCCTGAAGATATCGATATAGGGTTTTATAAAATTAAAATTAAAATGTACCTCCCTAATCCTGTAAGGTGTCGGAAATGTTTAAAAATAGGACATTTTTCAAACGCATGCACTAAAGACCCTATTTGTGAGTTTTGTGCCAAGCCTGCCCACATAGGTACACCGTGCGACACGGTCATTCCAAGTTGTGTGAATTGTAAAGAAAATCACCCCAGTTTAGATTTTAAATGCCCTCGTTTTATAGAAGAAAAAGGAATAAAGGCCATTCAGTTTAAAGACAAAGTACCTTATTGTACACCATAAAACACGTGGTGACTCCTCTATGTTATTCTATACTCTATGGTTATACCATTACAACGAGCGAGCAGTGTCCATGCATATTGCACATTCTTCTGATACGGTGGCTTCTTTTTCCTAAATTTGCAATGCATGTTCTTCCGGGGCCACGGGCTTTTCCCGAATGCCTTCTTTAGCCTATCCTTCAAGACAGACCATGGTGTGTCCTCATCAGCTTGTATCATTTATCTGACCATTTACTAGGTTTCTTTTAACACGACATAACAATGTAGCCTTTAATGAATTCGCGTCCGTTGGATCTATGATATTTTGAGCAGATATAGCTTCCATTTGCGCCATCTCACGGTCGCCTCCCATGATGAAATGATTCCACCATCTAACCTTCCAAATCCGACTATGTCGTTCTTACATCTTGAGGTGTTGACCTTAAATCATGCCATTCAAATTTGCGTGTGCTGCCATTCAAATCGACAGGCTTATCACTCCTTCAGACATTTCGAAATATTGGAATGATCGTCACTGTACAAGTAAAACCGAGAGAGGAGATGAAAAAATGTATAATGAAATTGAACTCACCTTCTCGGGTTTCGGCACGACTTATAACCGTTAAGGCGAAGAATAGTAAAAAATTACGTAATGTTATGAAATGAAACACTCACAAGCTAGAAAAAGCCTGATTTATTCAATAATATAATTCTTCATTTATAACATTAGAAATTATTAACATTGTGAGTATAGGACCAAATACAATATTTTTCTAGGTTGTTGGATTGAAAATGAAATGAAAATTCAAACTTGAATCAATCTTCTTGAATTCTTCGAAATGAAAAGGAATTAAAAGTCATATGATTAGTTTAGAATAATGGTATAGTAGAGTCTTTGATATTGGTTCTTGATATTAATTTTTTGTACATTTATAATTTTACAATGGCAGTTTTAGTCATCTACAAATTTATCTGGTCTTCTAATCTTGAATCAATGGGTTCCCGTGGCAATCCTTCGTGCTATGGTAAATACTCAAATATATACCGCGTATGCTTATTCTAAAAAAATTTTTAACGTGGACTGTCTGATGCCACGAACTGATGCGTTTAAAAGAATATATGTTCTGACTAAAAAGAATATGTTTGACTTCCAAAATGGCTTGTCGACATTCACCTTTCCTAGGTATAGAAATAATAACTGGACGAATGTCTTCTTTTGGGTAAGTCCGTAATTTTGGGCCGCTAAATAGGACACTATATTAGTTATGTTTATTTCTAGTTCTCTGTTTTTATTATAGGTTGCAATTTTGGGCTCTATTTTGTCAATTCCTTACATTTAATTAAACTTAAAATTTTCATAATATATTCAACTTTATCTAAATCTTGAGGAGTGTCTGGTATTATTATTAATGAACCAGACTTAGTTTTGTTTAGTTTTCGAAAATAGATCTGCATGTCTTAAACATAAACACCTTTTTTTACTTTCTAAGGCAATTAATTAGTAGGTCATTCTTTATGTGTAATGATTGCTTTAAAAGTCGCATTACACTTATTCTAAGAAACCGTATTTCAAGATAAAAAGTCGCGGAATGGGAGAAAACTATCAGCTTTACAAATTTGGCATCGAAAAATAACGCTATGTACTTTAACGCCATTAATGAATTTGCGCAACTTATCAATGCCTAACGTTCGATGGGAACAAATGACATAGTTGGATATAAAATAAATTTTGAATTTAGTATTTGGAAATGCAAACGTCTTACTAGAGTTAAGCACATCAAATATCCAGATGATTTTCGCTCAAATCAGATTGGGACTACTCGAGTGTCTTTTCCACTCATGTCCACTCAAGGGCCTAAAAGGCTAAACATTCTTGAAGATCTACTACAATACTACTATAGAGAGAACCATAAATATACAATGGCTCCATACGCTTCTGCAAGAACATCCTCCCAGGATACTGCAAAGCCTGTATGTTAAGAGTGCAGAGCCTTCGTTAATGATTAGAATATTGTTTCCCTTCGGGGAACAAACATCAGACACGATCTAGCGGCGCACAGCTGGTAGCAGTAGTGGAACAGCGCTCGGTTCGCGATCTGCAAACTGACCAACTCTGAAAAAAGGCACATCTTTTTCGTTCGAAGTTTTTCTAATTAAATTCCATGGAATAGAGAATAGAGGCATCCCGCGTGTGCGGGAGATGATTGGAAGATGGGGAGCGGCCGCAGTGAGTCGAAAACACTAGTAGAACATAAACTTTACAAAACCGCAGTGAGTGAAATAATCCTACTCTGTTCCAGACATTTATTTCTTTGGTTTTTCTGCATATCATCTTCATCAATAAATAGATTAAAGAATATCATTATAATTGCATCTATTATTGTTTAGTCTCAACACACATAAGCAACAAATTCAAATCTAGCTGGAATTCGCGCCTTTCCAGGGCTTCCACCTTCTATGTTGTAGTAGATGTATCTAGCCTATAATTCGAGATAGCATTGTAATTCAGGAGGCACTGGAAACAGCTGTCGGATTTCAACCGCTACGTGTGCGGTTCATCCCCACCATTCTTCACTCTGCTCTCGAGGCTGGAGCTGAACGCATCCACACTGCATTCTACCATTGGAGCTAAATGCACGACTTCCCGTCTGGTTCTGCATTGCACCTCTCCCAGATCTGAAGTAGTATGCTCGCTAATCTCAAGAGTTCGATTGCTAGCCAAATCCGTGCGTAATCTTTAACTTTCTTCAGAATAATCCAGGAGCATATCTTCTAGTTGTTTTGTTCGCCAGCAAAGCGTTCACTTATATGAGAGTTTATTTCGCCAATGAGGTCTCTTTATCACCGGATAAGGGAAGGTGCTTGTTTTGTTCGCCTATACTTAAAGACAATTGAATCGAACTATCATTCATATTTCATTGTGGTGGCCATCCACTCTTTTGTCATTCTCTTCGTTACTTTTTTAAATGTTATTGAAAAGGCCTTTTAATTGTAAATATTTTTTGTTTTTAAAAAAAAAAAAAAATATATATATATATATATATATAAGTTCTCTGATTTCATTTCTCTTATTGACTTTATTATTAATTTACGTAAGTCATTTTATTTTCTTTATTTAAGGTATAGATATATAAGTATTGTTCTTTTCTTATTTTTTTCTATTTGTTTTCTTAACCATTCAACTAAATCATTTCAATGTTTCTGTTTCTTTTATTCTATAATAGATATGTGCTTTATGTATGTTTATCAGCAATCTTTTGGTTTAATTTCACCCTATTCTTACCTTCATCATTTCTTTTATCATTAAAATATTAATCTGTCATTTAACAATTATAAAATTGATTCAATGACTTGTTGCTATCATCACTTTGTCCTAGTGAATAACATGCAATTATTGTTTATTCCTTAATATATATCAGTAGTAGATAATAAGCAACAAATTAATACAGTTTAGTGAGATATTTACCTTAAGGCAATGTCTAAATTTATGTAAAGCCTTCATTTTCGCAAAGTTAAAGCTCTAAACTCATTACTTATCAAATAGTCTCAAGTTAAAGATTTTATCATTGTTTTAGCTTTTCAAACCTTATTTTTCATTGTTTTTAAACTGATAATATACAAAGAAAGCAGTTATAAACCATCAAACATGAACATGTAAGTCAAATAAACAAATCGCATTTTAAGGATGAAACATTTATTTAATATTTTATACACATGCAAACCAAAAACACGCCAACAAACATTTTCTTCAGGTTAATAAGACCAGTTGAACCGCTGCACCACAACAGAGGTAAGACGCCATGTTATACAAATTATCTTTAAACATTTCACAAATAATCAATGCACCTTCTCTTATTTCCGGAAGATCCAATAATAAATCTATATCACATCTATGTTGAAATCGTCAGGCAAGCACTAACTAATTGAATTAAAACCTCTTCTGAGCCTACAATAAATTCGACCTTGTATTGTCGACCTGTATCATCAAATAATTAGTTGCAATAAGCGCATTTATATGTCTATATGTATATATATAATATATATATATATATATATATATATATATATATATATATATATATATATATATATATATGGGCCGGGATGGCCGAGTGGACAAAGGCGTTTGCAATAGGTAATCAAAGTTAAGCAACGTCGAGCGTGTTTAGTACTTGGATGGGTGACCGCTCCATTCGGGTAACCACGCGCCAATGAACGCCACGCAATCCAAGCCTACCCCACCCCCGGGTATGTGAGACCCGTCAGACTACTGGAGGCGACTCACACCGTCCGGGCGTAGGAGTGATGTACCTTCCCCGTGTATCCCATCGAGAATCGTGGTGTGGTTTTCCAGGATATCAATAACCGCCCGGAGGTTTGGTTCAAGGACGGTATGCTCAGGAAAAGAAATATAGGTCCTCGGGGCCTCCTGACTCTGGGCCACCATAATCCTTGAACCTAGACCAGTTTGCCACTGTCCTTGAACCCGAGAAGTGGGAAGGACACTGCCAAATTGGCCCCAAAGGGATTATGGAGCTATGGGCAGTCTGCCGCTGCACCATGGTGACTATGGTTTGCAGCAACGTGAGGTTTGGGCTACCCCCTCCAGGCTGTCTGTGCTGCTGTAAGCACTACAAATATCTGTAAGAAGACCATACTGCGCGGCCAAAGGTCTCATTGGGCCTAATGCGCCAACCGAAAAAAAAAATATATATATAGTAAGCAATAGTAGTAAGCGCCCGCCAGGTATATAACTATTAAAAATTACAATTTCCCGATCGGTAAACATTTTAAACTGCACGTTCTCCTCTTAAAAAGTAATTTTTAATATCACATTTCCAATATTTTGTACATAATTAAAAATATTTGTGATGGCATTTAATAATATAAGTTTTGATTTAGTCTTGTTGGTCAGGATCATTTTTTTATTTTGGGTATATTCTGAATTTTTTTTATTGATCCTTGAAGTCCTAGCCGCGAAGCATTTTCACTTGTGCTTTTATGGCACGAGGTTACTATTGCAGCAAATGTTCTTTGAATCTAGCAGGTAATGTTTTTAAATTTACAATGCAATTTTCAGTTATTGGCTAGATTTCCAGACATGTTTCGTTTCGGTTAGGCTTGACCTCACTACGTCATGTTCCTTTAATTTTTTAATCACCTTCATTCTTATCATAATCCGTTACAGATTAATTAGTAAGTTTAGTTATCATCGGTATACTACTTTCTGCTAATGTGTGAGTTGCTATCATCACTCCTCAGATGCTGCAAGCAGGTCTTCTTACATGAGCCCCAACCATTTTTGGGGATGTAATACCAGTTTCGTTCTTCAAATTTCTCTAATCGAAGAATGTTTCTATCTTTTCCTGATCTTTAACGGAAGTTAAGCAAGCTTTAACGATTTGGCAGTCTAAAATCTGCTAATTGCATTTCCCCTGAAGATGGTTGGGGCAATTAGTATTTTCTTAATACCTCAAAGCCTTCTGGAAAATTTGTTGTCTTCCACTCACCGGTCCTCCCAACATTTCAAATTACCTCGTACTGGACAAAACCAGGTTTCGTCAACATTTCTTCGGTTTCTAGAACATTTATTTCCTCTTAGCTCTCAGCTCTACGAAGATATAAAGCTTTCATAAGCCATTATGAAAAGCTTGGTCGTATGACACTGTCCTCCAATTCGAAATCCTTTCTGTTCCCAAATAGTCCAGTTCTTGAGGGTAAGTTAAGGGTCGTATTTCGCAGTGCTCTTTCTCCACCCTCAATGATCAGCTCTTATCCGACCAGATGTTAGGGACATCCTTTTTAGGTTCCGACTAATCTTGCAGTAACAAGGCTGTTTGGCCTGGGACACTATGTAGTGGCTCACGTTTCATACAGATTAGTTACCATCACTCTGACCTTGCTAATTACAAGGTTACGAATTATATAATATGGTGGCAAGTGAATAGCATAAAAAATATGCTGATAAGAGGATAGCGTAAACAAATATTGTGGTAAGTGAATAGCAAGTTCAGAGTAATGGGGACTTTATAAGTAAGTGATGTGATTGTAGTAAACTATAATTTCAAATCTCCCAAAAATAATGTATAAAAAGGTTATTAATTATTTTTTAATATAAAAATATGGCTGTAAGTAAAAATCATCTTCAAATTAATTTAGTAAGCTATAATTTCAAAGAATAATGAAAGTTAAGTGTATTAATTATGTTTTTAATTTATAGACAGATGATATATTGTCGCTATCAGATGCATTAGTACGGCGGTCATTTAAGGATGGCGAATTGATCATTCATCAAGGGAGTGTGCCTGATGGTATGTATTTTATCAGAAAAGGCAATGTTCGGGTTTGTGTTTTAGATGAATTTGAAGAGGAAAAAGAGGTAAGGTTAGACATTTTGAAGAGTTTAAATAGCAACTGAATACTTGGGACACTGTATTTTTAACAACTAGATATCTTTTTGTATTGGATAAACATCCCCTAGACTAAAATTTTTCAAGCTTATATTCCATTTAGTAACTTCAAATAACTGGGTAGGCTTTTTATAATATTTATATTACATTATTTACTGTAAAAAATTAAAAATTACTGTTAAGGTATTTACGATAGGTAGATTAATTAATTAGACCAATATCAAAACCATATTTAATTAAGTCAATATCAATTGATATAGTAATAGTCAATATCAAATCGATATAGTAATAGTCAATATCAAAACCATATTTAATTAAGTTATAATGATTAGATATAATGTCTTAATGTTCAAGCCATTAGGGGTTCTTTGTAAATAAATAAATTAAGTATAATAAAAAAATATACTAAGCCAAGTCAAGTGTGAAACAGATGTCGAAATAACGCATTACACTCTAACTGTAGATACTTGTTTCAACTAAATCTTCCGTAGATATATAGAGGGCGCCATATATACATTTTTGACTTGTCTATCGAGTTGTTCACCCACTCTCCTTGTGTTTGATCACCTTTGGAGTAACATCTCTGTTCAAGGCTTTTCCCTTCCGGTTGGTCTTCCAGGTTTTTATTCAAGCTTATCTTTTTCTACTCTTAATTGTTTTTCATGTCAAACGACTTTTCTACGCCCTTTGCTTGTAAATATGTGTGAATTCAGTCAAAAGATCTGATGTAATCTCTCACCTAATTGGTTTAACTCTCTCGAAAGACACCCCCAAGCTTTCTCTGGTGCGGACAAATACCTTTCGAAGTCCGTATTTCACCTAGTTGAATTGCAAGTTTTACCGGTGCCTTCTATGATCTCCACCTTGGTATTATTTGGTTTAGATTCCAATTTCTATTTATTCTATTTTATAATTGCGAGGCTTTTTCAAGCAATTTTGAATACAGTCCACAAACCAGAGTATAATTCTAGTTCAGAAGAAGTCATGATCCAGTTCAAATCATTCAAATCTTATTTCATTTTCTTTTCTTTCAATTTACTGTGAATTGTTGGTCTGAATGTGTTAATATTGATTGTTGTACCGAATATTGTTAATTGTTAATTCATAAATTAACAAACATGTGTCATAAATGTAATCAATTGGCTTAGAATAAAATAGTTATTAGCTGTGTGAAATTGAATTTTATTGCTCAAGATTAAAAACTAAAACATGGTGTCAGGTATCACAGCTTATTAACCATGGAACTTTATACAACATTACTTAAATATGACAGAATTTATCAGACCGCCGGAAACCCTGTATGAGGAGAATCCTAATTGGAATCTGAGGAAACAGAAATTTAATTTGTATATGGTGGCGAAAAATAAGATAAAATAAAAAGGTGAAAGGAAAAAATCAATACAACTAACAAGTATGGGTCATATATAAATTGAGATTTGTAATCATGGCATTAATTTGGATGAAGGTGAGTCACTTGACGATTTATCATAAGATTTATTAGATAAGCTAGACATTTATTTTAAAGAAAAGGAAAATCTGTTGATGGAAACATTTAAATTTCACAAGTTGGCGCAAATGAATTATCATTAGAAACTTTTATTAGAGAGCTTCGAAAACAAGTCTCAAAATATGATTTCAAGTGTTCTGGATGTGATTCCCCATACTCTGATCGAATGATTAGAGAGGGGCTGGTACTTGGAGTTCAGGATAGAGCACTGCAGCAGGCGCTACTCAAAGATCCTAGCCTCGTTTTGGATAAAGCCGTTAAATTATCTAAAAACTATGAAGAAAGCAAAGCTAATGTTAGGAAACTTTCAGCTCAGTCCTTTGACGTCAATGCAGTCGGTACCATTACTGAGTTAAGAGGTAAACAAATTTTATGGCTCTTTACATTTATTTGGGAGGAGTAGGTGCCCAGCATTTGGTCGGATATGCTCAAAGTGCAAAAAAGAAAATCACTTTGGTCGAGTATGCTCCCTACCTGCTCGCCGGAATGTAAAATTAGTGGAACTGACTGACAGCAACCAGAATGGACAACAGGGAGAGCCTGAAGAGAGGCTGAACTTCACGAAGATCACGGGACATGGTGAAGCCAGCTGGTTCGAAAACCTGGTTATTGATAAGAAGGTAATCAAATTTAAAATTGACATTGCAGCTGAATGTTCAATCATTTCCAAAGATACTTACAAACCGTTGTCAAACATACCCTTAAAACAAGTTAATTTAAAATTAATTTCCTTTGTAAATTATGAGATTACACCCTTAGGTGAAACAACTCTAAACTGTACTTTTAAAAATACTAATGCTGATGTTAGATTTATAGTGGTCTCAAATAACTGCACATCTATCCTAGGTTTGAAAGATTGACTTCGGTTCGGTCTGGTTCAACGAGCCCAGGAATTAATGAGCGATGATAATATTAGAGGTAAGGAATTTATGTTCGTTAATTTAAAAAAGTTTTGAAGGTCTTGGCACAATTCCTGGAACTTATATCGTTAGAAAATGGTGCGCAGCCTATCGTGCAGCCAGTTAGGAGAATCCCATTCACCCTTTTGCCTAAACTAAAGTCAACTATTAAAAATGTAGAAAAACAAAATCTTCTTCTTCTTCCGCTCAACAACCCGCTAGCAAGTCGAGGGCTCTTCAATCAGTTGTTCCGGTCGAATATGGCCGCTTTCCAGTTTCGAGATGTCGTGTCACACTCCATCCAACCATCTCAGCTTCGGTCTTCCGCGCCGCCTCGTCCAATGCAGTATCTCTCCTAGGACCTTCTTGGGGATGGCAGAGTGCTCCATTCTTATAAAATGGTCCGCCCAGCGGAGCCTACCCAGCCTGATGAAGGTCACGGCATCCATATCCTTGTAAAGGTGAGCCACTTCTCTGTTGGTACTCAGTCTCCATACTCCGCCGTCCTGCACTTCCTCATAGATACTCCGGAGGACAGGTCTCTCAAACATGAGGACCGCATGCATATCGCTCCTTGTTATCGTCCATGCCTCAGAACCATAGCACAATACTGGTCGTATGAGGGTCTTGTACATCAGCTTTTTGGTTGACCTCGTGATGAGGTTACTTCTGAGCTGTGGCCTTAGTCCAAAGAAGCATCTGTTAGCAGCTGTTATTCTCTTCTTAACCTCTGATGTTTTGCTGATATTTACAACCGAACCGAGATATGTGAATTCGTTGACCTTCTCGAAGAATTATTCCCCGAATTTTGCTCTCTCCAGGCTCCAGGAACGACAGGTTGCTCCGTAACCATGTACTTGGTCTTACCTTCATTGACCAGCAATCCTAATCTTCTTGCTTCTTACTTTCAGACGTACAAAGGCTTTTTTTGACTCAACTGCTTATTTAGACCTTCCGACAATATCCAAATCGTCCGCATACCCCAACAGAAGCACACTCCTGTTGAAGAAAAACAAAATATCATTTCTAAAATAGAATATTCTACAAACTGGGTTCAATACTTTTTGATAGTAAAAAAACCAAATCGTAACCTGAGACTTTGCTTAGATCCGGAGCACTACTTATTATCCGGATTATTCATAAATGAATATATCCTGAGATAAATTAAATATTAAACCGACTTCGAAACTAACCTGTAAAAATAAATGCACAAAAAAGTATGAAATAATAATCTTTCGATTTTTATGATTACATTCTAAAAATTGAAAATGGTATAAAAAAAAACGAATGAATTGCTACAAAAATAGTAATTTCGTTTTAATTCATACGGACTCATTAACTTTCAGTGAATATGGTTAAAATGAAACATTAACTACCATGTTAAATATAACACAATATTTTCGGAGGCGGCGCATAATGGAAAATTTTTGGGACTGGAAATTATGGAAATCCTAAAATTCCTCTTATTCACATTGATGCCTATTATCCCTAATATATTTAATTTGTAAGATTTTCAAATTTGCGCCGCCTCCGAAAATATTGTGTTATATTTAACATGGTAGTTAATATTTCATTTTAACCTTATTCACTGAAAGTTAATGAGTTCGTATAAATTAAAACGAAATTATTATTTTTTTAGCAATTCATTCGTTTTTTTTTAAATATTTTCAATTTTTGGAATGTAATCATAAAAATCAAAAGATTATTATTTCATACTTTTTTGTGCATTTATTTTTACAGGTTAGTTTCGAAGTCGGTTTAATTTTTTTTTTTTTATAAAATGTTTTTATTTCATACTTTTTAGTGGCGGGAACAGAATTTGTAGAACAGGTTGGTTTTTTCGATCTTATTTTTCGGTCTTGGATCATAGGCTACCTTGCCATTACTACTTATCTATCACACATTTCTTGTGAAATTGGCACATCCATATAAAGAACCGTTATTTAGAGCATTCATGTTGTCTGAGCCTGGCGGATGGCTTAATGATTCCTGGGAGATATCAGTTACGAATTAACTGAAGATTAATTTATTAGTAAATTCCGACCAGTAGGAAGTGTCCCAACGAAATCTTTAATTATTGGAAAAATATATAACATAACCATTATTTATTCCACCTCTATTTGATGGGTGCGACCATTACAAAAAAAAAGTTAACAATAGCTAGTAGGTATGATCCAACAAGCACTTTAAACTGAATGGCACCATACAGACTGCGCATGTCCATCCCTCACTTTTTCTATTCTAATTTTGAATCATGGGTTTTGAAAAAAACTAAACACTCCATAAATCGAATGGGAAAATTAACCAATCTGATTTATCATCAATAGTGTGTGGGAATTACATGCACAGTCTGTTAGTTGTCAATGTATTTTAGGTGCTTGTTACAACAAACCTTTTATAATATTAGAACTACTTCACTGGTCTCCCTGGAAACCAGGCACATTTATGTTTTACATGAATACTGTTATCTTCACTGGGTAGGTTTTTGATGCTGCTTCAATACTGCGATTTGTTTTTTGATACTGCTTCAATATTTGTAAGTAGATAATTTTAAATACTGTTATCATCAGTGGATTAGTTTATTTATATTACATCGTTATTCTCAGTAAGTAGATGATTTTTTTTTCTTTCATTACTTTATAAAGTGATTTCTTTAGTTTATTATTGTTGTATGTAATTTGGTTTTCTTTAATTCATTCCTTTATTCCTTTAAGTTTATTTATATATAGAATAAAGTTAAGCGATTTCATCTGTTTATTATTGTTGCATTTAATTTGGTTTTCATTAGTTCATTCCTTTATTTGAGTTTATTTATATATAGTATAAGGTTAAGGGATTTCTTTAGTATATTATTGTTGCATATAATTTGGTTTTCATTAGTTCATTCCTTTATTTGAGTTTATTTATATATAGTATAAGGTTAAGCGATTTCTTTAGTATATTATTGTTGCATATAATTTGGTTTTTATTAGTTCATTCCTTTATTTAAGTTTATTTATATATAATAATAAGTTAAGTTATTTCTTTAGTTCATTATTTTTGCATATAATTTGGTTTTCATTAATTAATTCCTTTAGTAAAGTTTATTTATATATAAAATTAAGTTAATTATTATCATAATTGGTGAAACAAAAATTACGCTGATATGGGCAGACCTACAAAGGGTGCATTACGAAAGAGGAAGGTTAGATCAGACGAATCTAAGGAAGATAACCAAGTCCGTACTAGCAAAAATAGGATAAGAAATGCAACGAGATATAATGAGACCAGTGAGGAACGACAATCAAGATTATCAGCTATGCGAGAATATGCTAAAACCATAATCTCAAGTGAAACCAAAGAGGCGGAGAATCGTCGCTTTCGCAATATTCATAATCGATTAAAGAACAACACTCCTGAAGAACGTGCACGAAGAATCGAAACAGTCCAACGGCGTTTAAATAACCAATCTGCAAAGGAGCGGGAACGCCGTTTGAGATTAATCCACAAACGTTTGGCTAACGAAACAACCAAATTACGAGCTCGTCGTTTAGGGTTAATCCACAAACGTTTAGCTAACGAAACAACAGAGTTACGAGCTCGTCGATTAGGATTAATCCACAAACATTTAGCTAACGAAACAGCCGAGTTACGAGCTCGTCGTTTAGGATTAATCCACAAACGTTTAGCTAACGAAACATCCGAGATACGAGCTCGTTGGTTAAGGTTAATCCGCAAACGTTTAGCAAACGAAACAGACGATATACGCGCACATCGGTTGAGATTGATTCGTGAACGTTTGTGTCTCGAACCAAATGAAGAACGTTCGAACCGTCTAATGGTAAAAAGAAATCGCAAGCGGGAAGTACTTCTACAAGAAAGGGTCGAATCGAGGAATAAGCGTTTAATAAATATGAGGGAACTAGCAAAAAACGTAAGAAAACAACGCATCCTTCAGGAAAACTACTTTAACTCAGCAATTAAAATTTTCGCTAATGAACCATGTGCGGTGTGTCACAAAACATTATATCCGCAGCAACGTTACACTTTACAAACACAGCCTATCACTCTACTACTTCCAGCAAGTCTAAAGGAATCTGAAAAAATAATAACCTCCTCTCGTTGCCTAAATCACTTGAAAAAACACAAAGTTCCAGCTCAGGCATTCTGGAATAAAATAAAACTAATGCTTGTACCTGAAGAGCTGGAAACATTATCGGAAATTGAGGAACAAATGTTAAGCCGTATAGTTCCATTTCTGAAAATTATGAAAATTCAAAATCGCTTCAGCCAGGATTGGTGCAAAGTACAGTTAGTTTTGTTTGCCCGCGATGTATTGGAAGTGGCCGAGCAGCTTCCGGTCAGATTAGACCAAACCGGTATAATGATCGTAACAGAAAGTCTTGAAAATTTGGAGCGACAAAAACAATTTGAAATAGATATAAATAAACTTCAAACAGCTTTACGATGGCTATTAAGAAATAATGCCCTATACAAAGATGTGCGAACATGTTTCTCTAATATCACCAACAGCATTATAGAAATAGTTCACGTCAGCGAAGAGCCTGTTGATCTCACCAAGGAAAATACAGCCAAAGAAACAAAAAGTGACAGTAACACCAGATTTATAAACGTTAGCCATAATGTAGCTCTTTTGCGAGGCTCATGCCATCAAGCTAGCGAGCGCTTTAGTATAGAATCTCGCGGTAAGCAATGTACTGCCATTGAGTAATTGCTTATGTTGCGTTTAACTTAATCGATACAACCATATGTCACTAATAATTTGCATAGCTACAATACTCAGAAACTCGTTATAAAGAAGGGGGTTTGTTGGGGTGAGTGTTTTCTCTCGGTATGGCAAGTAGAAGGATTCAAGTGTACTTTAATGCAAAAACATCTACCAGACTAAGCCCGACAATACAACATTAAGTCACTAATAATTTGCATAGCTAAAATATTCAAAAAACCGTTATTAAAAAAATGGGGGTAATGGGTGAATTCATTCTTGCGGTATGGTAAGAAAAAGGATTCAACATTACATTGATGCAAAAACATCTACCAAAATAAGCCCGACAATATAACGTAAAATCACTAATTATTTGCATAGCTAAAATACTCAGAAAATCCTTATTAAATAAAGGGGGTTTGTTGGGGTGAGTTTTTTTTTTTGTTTTCGGTATGGATAAGTAGAAGGAATCAACTTTACTTTGATGCAAAAACATCTACCAGACTAAGCCTGACAATACAACATTAAGTTACTAATTACATTACTTTACATTGACGCAAAAACATCTACCAGACTTAGCCCGACAATTCAACATTAAGTCACTAACTACTTGCATAGCTACAATACTCAGAATTTCGTTATTAAAAGAAGAGGGTTTGTAAGAGTGAGGTTTTTTTTTTGCGGTATGGCAAGTAGAAGGATTCAAGTGTACTTTAATTCAAAAACATCTACCAGACTTAGGCCGACAATTCAACATTTAGTTTCTAGAAACTTGCATAGCTACAATACTAAGAATTTCGTTATTAACAAAAGGGGGGTGTTGGGGTGAGTGTTTTCTCTCGGTATGGCAAGTAGAAGGATTCAACTTTACATTGATGCAAAAATATCTACCAGACTTAGCCCGACAATACAACATTAAGTTACTAATTACTTGCATAGCTAAAATACTCAGTAACACGTTATTAAAAGAAGAGGGTTTGTTAGGGTAAGGTTTTTTTTGAGGTATGGCAAGTAGAAGGATTCAAGTGTACTTTAATGCAAAAACATCTACCAGACTAAGCCCTACAATACAACAATATGTCACTAATAATTTGCATAGCTACAATACTCAGAAACTCGTTATAAAGAAGGGGGTTTGTTGGGGTGAGTGTTTCTTCTCGGTATGGCAAGTAGAAGGATTCAAGTGTACTTTAATGCAAAAAAATCTACCAGACTAAGCCCGACAATACAACATTAAATCACTAATTACTTGCATAGCTACAATACTCAGAAAATCGTTATTAAAAAAAAGGGGGGTATTGGGGTGAGTGTTTTCTCTCGGTATGGCAATTAGAAGGATTCAACTTTACATTGAGGCAAAACATCTACTAGACTTAGCACGACAATACAAAATAAGTCACTAATTATTTGCATAGCTACAATACTCAGAATATCGTTATTAAAAAAAGGGGGGTGTTTTCTCTCGGTATGGCAAGTAGTAGGATTCAACTATACATTGATGCAAAAACATCTACCAGACTAAGCCCGACAATAAAACATTAAGTTACTAATTACTTGCATAGTTAAAATACTCAGTAACACGTTATTAAAAGAAGAGGGTTTGTTAGGGTAAGGTTTTTTTTTGAGGTATGGCAAGTAGAAGGATTCAAGTGTACTTTAATGCAAATACATCTACCAGACTAAGCCCGAAAATTCAACATTAAGTTACTAATTCCTTGCATAGTTACAATACTCAGAAAATCTTTATAAACAGGAGGGGGGTGTTTGTTTTCTCTCGGTATGGCAAGCAGAAGGATTCAAGTTTACATTAATGAAAAAACATCTACCAGACTAAGCCCGACATTACAACACTAGGTTACTACATAACCTAGACTACATGATTGGCTGAAATACTCAGAAACTCGTTTTTAAAAGAAGGGGGTTTTTTAAGTTGAGTTTTTTTTTTGCAGTATGGTAAGTAGAAGGATTCAAATTTACATTGATGCAAAAACATCTACCAGACTTAGCCCGACAATACAACATTGTCACTAATTACTTGCATAGCTAAAATACTCAGAATTTCGTTATTAAAAGAAGAGGGTTTGTTAGGGTGAGGTTTTTTTTTTTGGCGGTTTTGCAAGCAGAAGGATCACCTTTACGTTAATACTAAAACATCTACCAGACTTAGCCCGAAAATACAACATTAAGTTACTAATTACATTACTTTACATTGACGCAAAAACATCTACCAGACTTAGCCCGACAATTCAACATTAAGTCACTAACTACTTGCATAGCTACAATACTCAGAATTTCGTTATTAAAAGAAGAGGGTTTGTAAGGGTGAGGTTTTTTTTTTGCGGTATGGCAAGTAGAATATCTACTAAATAGAAAAATATCTACTAGACCAACCCCGACAATACAACATTGTCACTAATTAATTGCATACCTAAAATACTCAGAAACTAATTATTAAAAGTAGGGGGTTTGTTGGGGTAGGTTTTTTTTTTTTTTTTGAGGTATGGTAAGTAGAAGGATTCAACTTTACATTGATGCAAAAACATCTACCAGACTAAGCCTGACAATACAACATAAAGTTACTAATTACTTGCATACCATAGCTAAAATACTCAGAAAATCGTTATTAAAAAAAGGGGGGTGTTAGGGTGAGTGTTTTCTCTCGGTATAGCAAGTAGAAGGATTCAACTTTACATTGAGGCAAAAACATCTACCATACTTAGCCCCACAATTCAACATTAAGTTACTAATTACTTGCATAGCTACAATACTCATAAAACCGTTATTAAAAAAATGGGGGTAATGGGTGAGTTCTTTCTTGCGGTATGGTAAGTAGACGGATTCAACTTTACGTTAATACTATAACATCTACCAGACTTAGCCCGACAATACAACATTAAGTTACTAATTACTAACATACCTAAAATACTCAGAATTTCGTTATTAAAAGAAGAGGGTGTGTTAGGGTGAGGTTTTTTTTTTTTTTTTTTGCGGTTCTGAAAGCAGAAGGATCAACTTTACGTTAATACTAAAACATCTACCGGACTAAGAACGACAATACAATATTGTCACTAATTACTTGCCTAGCTACAATACTCAGAAAGTCGTTATTAAAAGAAGGGGGTTTTTTGCGGTGAGGTTTTTTTTTTGCGGTATGGCAAACAGAAGGATTCAACTTTACATTAATACAAAAATATCAACCAGACTAAGTCCGACAATTCAACATTAAGTTACTAAATCCTTGCATAGCTACAATGCTCTGAAAAGCTTTATAAACAGACGGGGGGGTGTTGGGGTGAGTGTTTTCTCTCGGTATGGCAAGTAGAAGGATTCAAGTGTACTTTAATGCAAAACATCTACCAGACTAAGCCCGACAATACAACATTAAGTTACTAATTACTTGCAAAGCTAAAATACTCAGAAAATCGTTATTAAAAAAAGGGGGTATAATAGGTGAGTTTTTTCTTGCGGTATGGCAAGTAGAAGGCTTTAACTTTACATTGGTGTGAAAACATCTACCAGACTTAGCCCGACAATTCAACTTTAAGTTACTAATTACTAACATACCTAATTTACTCAGAATTTCGTTATTAAAAGAAGAGGGTTTGTTAGGGTGAGGTTTATTTTTTTTTGCGGTTTTGCAAGCAGAAGGATCAACTTTACGTTAATACTAAAACATCTACCAGACTAAGCCTGACAATACAACATAAAGTTACTAATTACTTGCATACCATAGCTAAAATACTCAGAAAATCGTTATTAAAAAAAGGGGGGTGTTAGGGTGAGTGTTTTCTCTCGGTATAGCAACTAGAAGGATTCAACTTTACATTGAGGCAAAAACATCTACCATACTTAGCCCCACAATTCAACATTAAGTTACTAATTACTTGCATAGCTACAATACTCAGAAAACCGTTATTAAAAAAATGGGGGTAATGGGTGAGTTCTTTCTTGCGGTATGGTAAGTAGACGGATTCAACTTTACGTTAATACTATAACATCTACCAGACTTAGCCTGACAATACAACATTAAGTTACTAATTACTAACATACCTAAAATACTCAGAATTTCGTTATTAAAAGAAGAGGGTGTGTTAGGGTGAGGTTTTTTTTTTTTTTTTTGCGGTTCTGAAAGCAGAAGGATCAACTTTACGTTAATACTAAAACATCTACCGGACTAAGAACGACAATACAATATTGTCACTAATTACTTGCCTAGCTACAATACTCAGAAAGTCGATATTAAAAGAAGGGGGTTTTTTGCGGTGAGGTTTTTTTTTTGCGGTATGGCAAACAGAAGGATTCAACTTTACATTAATACAAAAATATCAACCAGACTAAGTCCGACAATTCAACATTAAGTTACTAAATCCTTGCATAGCTACAATGCTCTGAAAAGCTTTATAAACAGACGGGGGGGTGTTGGGGTGAGTGTTTTCTCTCGGTATGGCAAGTAGAAGGATTCAAGTGTACTTTAATGCAAAACATCTACCAGACTAAGCCCGACAATACAACATTAAGTTACTAATTACTTGCAAAGCTAAAATACTCAGAAAATCGTTATTAAAAAAAGGGGGTTTAATGGGTGAGTTTTTTCTTGCGGTATGGCAAGTAGAAGGCTTTAACTTTACATTGATGCGAAAACATCTACCAGACTTAGCCCGACAATTCAACATTAAGTTACTAATTACTAACATACCTAATATACTCAGAATTTCGTTATTAAAAGAAGAGGGTTTGTTAGGGTGAGGTTTTTTTTTTTTGCGGTTTTGCAAGCAGAAGGATCAACTTTACGTTAATACTAAAACATCTACCAGACTTAGCCCGACAATACAACATTAAGTTACTAATTACTTGCCTAGCTACAATAGTCAGAAAATCTTTATTAACAGGAGGGGGGTGTTGGGGTGAGTGTTTTCTCTCGGTATGGCAAGTGGAAGGATTCAAGTGTACTTTAATGCAAAAACATCTACCAGACTTAACCCGACAATTCAACATTAAGTTACTAATTACTTGCATAGCTAAAATATTCAAAAAACCGTTATTAAAAAAATGGGGGTAATGAGTGACTTCATTCTTGCGGTATGGTAAGAAAAAGGATTCAACATTACATTGATGCAAAAACATCTACCAAAATAAGGCCGACAATACTACGTAAAGTTAGGGTGAGTTTTTCTTTTGCGGTAGGGTAAGTAGAAGGATTCAACTTTACAATGAATCAAAAACATCTACCATTCTAAGCCCGACAATACAACATTAAGTCACTAATTTCTTGCATAGCTACAATACTCAGAATTTCGTTATTTAAAGAAGAGGGTTTTTTGAGTAGAGGTTTTTTTTGCGGTATAGCAAGTAGAGGGATTCAGGATAACATTAATGAAAAAACATCTACCAGACTAAGCCCGACATTGCAACACTTAGTTACTAACTACATGCATACCTGAAATACTCAGAAACTCGTTATCAAAAGAAGGGAGTTTTTTGAGTTGAGATTTTTTTTACGGTATGGTAAGTAGAAGAATTCAACTTTACAATGATGCAAAAACATCTACCAGACTTAGGCCGACAATTCAACATTTAGTTTCTAGAAACTTGCATAGTTACAATACTAAGAATTTCGTTATTAACAAAAGGGGGGTGTTGGGGTGAGTGTTTTCTCTCGGTATGGCAAGTAGAAGGATTCAACTTTACATTGATGCAAAAATATCTACCAGACTTAGACCGACAATACAACATTAAGTTACTAATTACTTGCATAGCTAAAATACTCAGTAACACGTTATTAAAAGAAGAGGGTTTGTTAGGGTAAGGTTTTTTTTGAGGTATGGCAAGTAGAAGGATTCAAGTGTACTTTAATGCAAAAACATCTACCAAAATAAGGCCGACAATACAACAATATGTCACTAATAATTTGCATAGCTACAATACTCAGAAACTCGTTATAAAGAAGGGGGTTTGTTGGGGTGAGTGTTTTTTCTCAGTATGGCAAGTAGAAGGATTCAAGTGTACTTTAATGCAAAAAAATCTACCAGACTAAGCCCGACAATACAACATTAAATCACTAATTACTTGCATAGCTACAATACTCAGAAAATCGTTATTAAAAAAAGGGGGGTATTGGGGTGAGTGTTTTCTCTCGGTATGGCAAGTAGAAGGATTCAACTTTAAATTGAGGCAAAAACATCTACTAGACTTAGCCCGACAATACAAATTAAGTCACTAATTATTGGCATAGAAACAATACTCAGAATATCGTTATTAAAAAAAGAGGGGTGTTTTCTCTCGGTATGGCAAGTAGTAGGATTCAACTATACATTGATGCAAAAACATCTACCAGACTAAGCCCGACAATAAAACATTAAGTTACTAATTACTTGCATAGCTAAAATACTCAGTAACACGTTATTAAAAGAAGAGGGTTTGTTAGGGTAAGGTTTTTTTTTGAGGTATGGCAAGTAGAAGGATTCAAGTGTACTTTAATGCAAATACATCTACCAGACTAAGCCCGAAAATTCAACATTAAGTTACTAATTCCTTGCATAGTTACAATACTCAGAAAATCTTTATAAACAGGAGGGGGGTGTTTGTTTTCTCTCGGTATGGCAAGCAGAAGGATTCAAGTTTACATTAATGAAAAAACATCTACCAGACTAAGCCCGACATTACAACACTAGGTTACTACATAACCTAGACTCAATGCATAGCTGAAATACTCAGAAACTCGTTTTTAAAAGAAGGGGGTTTTTTAAGTTGAGTTTGTTTTTGCAGTAATGTAAGTAGAAGGATTCAAATTTACATTGATGCAAAAACATCTACCAGACTTAGCCCCACAGTACAACATTGTCACTAATTACTTGCATAGCTAAAATACTCAGAATTTCGTTATTAAAAGAAGAGGGTTTGTTAGGGTGAGGTTTTTTTTTTTGGCGGTTTTCAAGCAGAAGGATCACCTTTACGTTAATACTAAAACATCTACCAGACTTAGCCCGAAAATACAACATTAAGTTACTAATTACATTACTTTACATTGACGCAAAAACATCTACCAGACTTAGCCCGACAATTCAACATTAAGTCACTAACTACTTGCATAGCTACAATACTCAGAATGTCGTTATTAAAAGAAGAGGGTTTGTTAGGGTGTGGTTTTTCTTTGCGGTATGGTAAGTAGAAGGATTTAACTTTACAATGATGCAAAAACATCTACCAGACTAAGCCCGACAATACAACATTATGTCACTAATTACTTGCATAGCTGAAATACTCAGAAGCTCGTTAGTAAAAGAATTGGGTTTGTAAGGGTGAGGTTTTTTTTTTGCGGTATGGCAAGTAGAATATCTACTAAATAGAAAAATATCTACTAGACCAACCCCGACAATACAACATTGTCACTAATTAATTGCATACCTAAAATACTCAGAAACTAATTATTAAAAGTAGAGGGTTTGTTGGGGTAGGTTTTTTTTTTTTTTTTTTTTGAGGTATGGCAAGTAGAAGGATTCAACTTTACAATGATGCAAAAACATCTACCAGACAAAGCCCGACAATACAACATAAAGTTACTAATTACTTAGATAGCTAAAATACTCAGAAAATCGTTATTAAAAAGGGGGGGTGTTAGGGTGAGTGTTTTCTCTCGGTATAGCAAGTAGAAGGATTCAACTTTACATTGAGGCAAAAACATCTACCAGACTTAGCCCCACAATTCAACATTAAGATACTAATTACTTGCATAGCTAAAATACTTAGAAAACCGTTATTAATGTACATTATTAATGTACATGTAAGTATGTACATGTATGTATTAATGTACATTATTAATGTACATTATTAATGTACATTATTAATGTACATTATTAATGTACATGTAAACCGTTATTAATTACATTATAAAATGGGGGTAATGGGTGAGTTCTTTCTTGCGGTATGGTAAGAAGAAGGATTCAACTTTACATTGATGCAAAAACATCTACCAGACTAAGCCCGACAATACAATATTGTCACTAATTACTTGCCTAGCTACAATACTCAGAAAGTCGTTATTAAAAGAAGGGGGTTTTTTGCGGTGAGGTTTTTTTTTGCGGTATGGCAAACAGAAGGATTCAACTTTACATTAATACAAAAATATCAACCAGACTAATCCCGACAATTCAACATTAAGTTACCAATTCCTTGCATAGCTATAATGCTCTGAAAATCTTTATAAACAGACGGGAGGTGTTGGGGTGAGTGTTTTCTCTCGGTATGGCAAGTAGAAGGATTCAAGTGTACTTTAATTCAAAAACATCTACCAGACTAAGCCTGACAATACAACATAAAGTTACTAATTACTTGCATAGCTAAAATACTCAGTAACACGTTATTAAAAGAAGAGGGTTTGTTAGGGTAAGGTTTTTTTTTGAGGTATGGCAAGTAGAAGGATTCAACTTTACATTAATACAAAAATATCAACCAGACTAATCCCGACAATTCAACATTAAGTTACCAATTCCTTGCATAGCTATAATGCTCTGAAAATCTTTATAAACAGACGGGAGGTGTTGGGGTGAGTGTTTTCTTTCGGTATGGCAAGTAGAAGGATTCAAGTGTACTTTAATTCAAAAACATCTACTAGACTTAGCCCGACAATACAAATTAAGTCACTAATTATTGGCATAGAAACAATACTCAGAATATCGTTATTAAAAAAAGAGGGGTGTTTTCTCTCGGTATGGCAAGTAGTAGGATTCAACTATACATTGATGCAAAAACATCTACCAGACTAAGCCCGACAATAAAACATTAAGTTACTAATTACTTGCATAGCTAAAATACTCAGTAACACGTTATTAAAAGAAGAGGGTTTGTTAGGGTAAGGTTTTTTTTTGAGGTATGGCAAGTAGAAGGATTCAAGTGTACTTTAATGCAAATACATCTACCAGACTAAGCCCGAAAATTCAACATTAAGTTACTAATTCCTTGCATAGTTACAATACTCAGAAAATCTTTATAAACAGGAGGGGGGTGTTTGTTTTCTCTCGGTATGGCAAGCAGAAGGATTCAAGTTTACATTAATGAAAAAACATCTACCAGACTAAGCCCGACATTACAACACTAGGTTACTACATAACCTAGACTACATGCATAGCTGAAATACTCAGAAACTCGTTTTTAAAAGAAGGGGGTTTTTTAAGTTGAGTTTGTTTTTGCAGTAATGTAAGTAGAAGGATTCAAATTTACATTGATGCAAAAACATCTACCAGACTTAGCCCCACAGTACAACATTGTCACTAATTACTTGCATAGCTAAAATACTCAGAATTTCGTTATTAAAAGAAGAGGGTTTGTTAGGGTGAGGTTTTTTTTTTTGGCGGTTTTCAAGCAGAAGGATCACCTTTACGTTAATACTAAAACATCTACCAGACTTAGCCCGAAAATACAACATTAAGTTACTAATTACATTACTTTACATTGACGCAAAAACATCTACCAGACTTAGCCCGACAATTCAACATTAAGTCACTAACTACTTGCATAGCTACAATACTCAGAATGTCGTTATTAAAAGAAGAGGGTTTGTTAGGGTGTGGTTTTTCTTTGCGGTATGGTAAGTAGAAGGATTTAACTTTACAATGATGCAAAAACATCTACCAGACTAAGCCCGACAATACAACATTATGTCACTAATTACTTGCATAGCTGAAATACTCAGAAGCTCGTTAGTAAAAGAATTGGGTTTGTAAGGGTGAGGTTTTTTTTTTGCGGTATGGCAAGTAGAATATCTACTAAATAGAAAAATATCTACTAGACCAACCCCGACAATACAACATTGTCACTAATTAATTGCATACCTAAAATACTCAGAAACTAATTATTAAAAGTAGAGGGTTTGTTGGGGTAGGTTTTTTTTTTTTTTTTTTTGAGGTATGGCAAGTAGAAGGATTCAACTTTACAATGATGCAAAAACATCTACCAGACAAAGCCCGACAATACAACATAAAGTTACTAATTACTTAGATAGCTAAAATACTCAGAAAATCGTTATTAAAAAGGGGGGGTGTTAGGGTGAGTGTTTTCTCTCGGTATAGCAAGTAGAAGGATTCAACTTTACATTGAGGCAAAAACATCTACCAGACTTAGCCCCACAATTCAACATTAAGATACTAATTACTTGCATAGCTAAAATACTTAGAAAACCGTTATTAATGTACATTATTAATGTACATGTAAGTATGTACATGTATGTATTAATGTACATTATTAATGTACATTATTAATGTACATTATTAATGTACATTATTAATGTACATGTAAACCGTTATTAATTACATTATAAAATGGGGGTAATGGGTGAGTTCTTTCTTGCGGTATGGTAAGAAGAAGGATTCAACTTTACATTGATGCAAAAACATCTACCAGACTAAGCCCGACAATACAATATTGTCACTAATTACTTGCCTAGCTACAATACTCAGAAAGTCGTTATTAAAAGAAGGGGGTTTTTTGCGGTGAGGTTTTTTTTTGCGGTATGGCAAACAGAAGGATTCAACTTTACATTAATACAAAAATATCAACCAGACTAATCCCGACAATTCAACATTAAGTTACCAATTCCTTGCATAGCTATAATGCTCTGAAAATCTTTATAAACAGACGGGGGGTGTTGGGGTGAGTGTTTTCTCTCGGTATGGCAAGTAGAAGGATTCAAGTGTACTTTAATTCAAAAACATCTACCAGACTAAGCCTGACAATACAACATAAAGTTACTAATTACTTGCATAGCTAAAATACTCAGTAACACGTTATTAAAAGAAGAGGGTTTGTTAGGGTAAGGTTTTTTTTTGAGGTATGGCAAGTAGAAGGATTCAACTTTACATTAATACAAAAATATCAACCAGACTAATCCCGACAATTCAACATTAAGTTACCAATTCCTTGCATAGCTATAATGCTCTGAAAATCTTTATAAACAGACGGGAGGTGTTGGGGTGAGTGTTTTCTTTCGGTATGGCAAGTAGAAGGATTCAAGTGTACTTTAATTCAAAAACATCTACTAGACTTAGCCCGACAATACAAATTAAGTCACTAATTATTGGCATAGAAACAATACTCAGAATATCGTTATTAAAAAAAGAGGGGTGTTTTCTCTCGGTATGGCAAGTAGTAGGATTCAACTATACATTGATGCAAAAACATCTACCAGACTAAGCCCGACAATAAAACATTAAGTTACTAATTACTTGCATAGCTAAAATACTCAGTAACACGTTATTAAAAGAAGAGGGTTTGTTAGGGTAAGGTTTTTTTTTGAGGTATGGCAAGTAGAAGGATTCAAGTGTACTTTAATGCAAATACATCTACCAGACTAAGCCCGAAAATTCAACATTAAGTTACTAATTCCTTGCATAGTTACAATACTCAGAAAATCTTTATAAACAGGAGGGGGGTGTTTGTTTTCTCTCGGTATGGCAAGCAGAAGGATTCAAGTTTACATTAATGAAAAAACATCTACCAGACTAAGCCCGACATTACAACACTAGGTTACTACATAACCTAGACTACATGCATAGCTGAAATACTCAGAAACTCGTTTTTAAAAGAAGGGGGTTTTTTAAGTTGAGTTTGTTTTTGCAGTAATGTAAGTAGAAGGATTCAAATTTACATTGATGCAAAAACATCTACCAGACTTAGCCCCACAGTACAACATTGTCACTAATTACTTGCATAGCTAAAATACTCAGAATTTCGTTATTAAAAGAAGAGGGTTTGTTAGGGTGAGGTTTTTTTTTTTGGCGGTTTTCAAGCAGAAGGATCACCTTTACGTTAATACTAAAACATCTACCAGACTTAGCCCGAAAATACAACATTAAGTTACTAATTACATTACTTTACATTGACGCAAAAACATCTACCAGACTTAGCCCGACAATTCAACATTAAGTCACTAACTACTTGCATAGCTACAATACTCAGAATGTCGTTATTAAAAGAAGAGGGTTTGTTAGGGTGTGGTTTTTCTTTGCGGTATGGTAAGTAGAAGGATTTAACTTTACAATGATGCAAAAACATCTACCAGACTAAGCCCGACAATACAACATTATGTCACTAATTACTTGCATAGCTGAAATACTCAGAAGCTCGTTAGTAAAAGAATTGGGTTTGTAAGGGTGAGGTTTTTTTTTTGCGGTATGGCAAGTAGAATATCTACTAAATAGAAAAATATCTACTAGACCAACCCCGACAATACAACATTGTCACTAATTAATTGCATACCTAAAATACTCAGAAACTAATTATTAAGAGTAGAGGGTTTGTTGGGGTAGGTTTTTTTTTTTTTTTTTTTTGAGGTATGGCAAGTAGAAGGATTCAACTTTACAATGATGCAAAAACATCTACCAGACAAAGCCCGACAATACAACATAAAGTTACTAATTACTTAGATAGCTAAAATACTCAGAAAATCGTTATTAAAAAGGGGGGGTGTTAGGGTGAGTGTTTTCTCTCGGTATAGCAAGTAGAAGGATTCAACTTTACATTGAGGCAAAAACATCTACCAGACTTAGCCCCACAATTCAACATTAAGATACTAATTACTTGCATAGCTAAAATACTTAGAAAACCGTTATTAATGTACATTATTAATGTACATGTAAGTATGTACATGTATGTATTAATGTACATTATTAATGTACATTAATAATGTACATTAATAATGTACATTATTAATGTACATGTAAACCGTTATTAATTACATTATAAAATGGGGGTAATGGGTGAGTTCTTTCTTGCGGTATGGTAAGAAGAAGGATTCAACTTTACATTGATGCAAAAACATCTACCAGACTAAGCCCGACAATACAATATTGTCACTAATTACTTGCCTAGCTACAATACTCAGAAAGTCGTTATTAAAAGAAGGGGGTTTTTTGCGGTGAGGTTTTTTTTTGCGGTATGGCAAACAGAAGGATTCAACTTTACATTAATACAAAAATATCAACCAGACTAATCCCGACAATTCAACATTAAGTTACCAATTCCTTGCATAGCTATAATGCTCTGAAAATCTTTATAAACAGACGGGAGGTGTTGGGGTGAGTGTTTTCTCTCGGTATGGCAAGTAGAAGGATTCAAGTGTACTTTAATTCAAAAACATCTACCAGACTAAGCCTGACAATACAACATAAAGTTACTAATTACTTGCATAGCTAAAATACTCAGTAACACGTTATTAAAAGAAGAGGGTTTGTTAGGGTAAGGTTTTTTTTTGAGGTATGGCAAGTAGAAGGATTCAACTTTACATTAATACAAAAATATCAACCAGACTAATCCCGACAATTCAACATTAAGTTACCAATTCCTTGCATAGCTATAATGCTCTGAAAATCTTTATAAACAGACGGGAGGTGTTGGGGTGAGTGTTTTCTTTCGGTATGGCAAGTAGAAGGATTCAAGTGTACTTTAATTCAAAAACATCTACCAGACTAAGCCTGACAATACAACATAAAGTTACTAATTACTTGCATACCATAGCTAAAATACTCAGAAAATCGTTATTAAAAAAAGGGAGGTGTTAGGGTGAGTGTTTTCTCTCGATATAGCAAGTAGAAGGATTCAACTTTACATTGAGGCAAAAACATCTACCATACTTAGCCCCACAATTCAACATTAAGTTACTAATTACTTGCATAGCTACAATACTCAGAAAACCGTTATTAAAAAAATGGGGGTAATGATTGAGTTCTTTCTTGCGGTATGGTAAGTAAAAGGATTCAACTTTACGTTAATACTATAACATCTACCAGACTTAGCCCGACAATACAACATTAAGTTACTAATTACTTGCCTAGCTACAATAGTCAGAAAATCTTTATAAACAGGAGGGGGGTATTGGGGTGAGTGTTTTCTCTCGGTATGGCAAGTAGAAGGATTTAACTTTACATTGAGGCAAAAACATCTACTAGACTTAGCCCGACAATACAAATTAAGTCACTAATTATTTGCATAGATTCAATTCATATTCAGAATATCGTTATTAAAAAAAGGGGGGTGTTTTCTCTCGGTATGGCAAGTAGTAGGATTCAACTATACATTGATGCAAAAACATCTACCAGACTAAGCCAGACAATAAAACATTAAGTTACTAATTACTTGCATAGCTAAAATACTCAGTAACACGTTATTAAAAGAAGAGGGTTTGTTAGGGTAAGGTTTTTTTTTGAGGTATGGCAAGTAGAAGGATTCAAGTGTACTTTAATGCAAATACATCTACCAGACTAAGCCCGAAAATTCAACATTAAGTTACTAATTCCTTGCATAGTTACAATACTCAGAAAATCTTTATAAACAGGAGGGGGGTGTTTGTTTTCTCTCGGTATGGCAAGCAGAAGGATTCAAGTTTACATTAATGAAAAAACATCTACCAGACTAAGCCCGACATTACAACACTAGGTTACTACATAACCTAGACATGCATAGCTGAAATACTCAGAAACTCGTTTTTAAAAGAAGGGGGTTTTTTAAGTTGAGTTTTTTTTTGCAATATGGCAAACAGAAGGATTCAACTTTACATTAATACAAAAATATCAACCAGACTAATCCCGACAATTCAACATTAAGTTACCAATTCCTTGCATAGCTATAATGCTCTGAAAATCTTTATAAACAGACGGGAGGTGTTGGGGTGAGTGTTTTCTCTCGGTATGGCAAGTAGAAGGATTCAAGTGTACTTTAATTCAAAAACATCTACCAGACTAAGCCTGACAATACAACATAAAGTTACTAATTACTTGCATAGCTAAAATACTCAGTAACACGTTATTAAAAGAAGAGGGTTTGTTAGGGTAAGGTTTTTTTTTGAGGTATGGCAAGTAGAAGGATTCAACTTTACATTAATACAAAAATATCAACCAGACTAATCCCGACAATTCAACATTAAGTTACCAATTCCTTGCATAGCTATAATGCTCTGAAAATCTTTATAAACAGACGGGAGGTGTTGGGGTGAGTGTTTTCTTTCGGTATGGCAAGTAGAAGGATTCAAGTGTACTTTAATTCAAAAACATCTACTAGACTTAGCCCGACAATACAAATTAAGTCACTAATTATTGGCATAGAAACAATACTCAGAATATCGTTATTAAAAAAAGAGGGGTGTTTTCTCTCGGTATGGCAAGTAGTAGGATTCAACTATACATTGATGCAAAAACATCTACCAGACTAAGCCCGACAATAAAACAT
This sequence comes from Aelia acuminata, assembly GCA_911387785.2. Lineage (NCBI taxonomy): Eukaryota > Metazoa > Arthropoda > Insecta > Hemiptera > Pentatomidae > Aelia > Aelia acuminata. The sequence goes on along the minus strand of OU426985.1, from coordinate 1,869,801 downwards.
TAAGTTACTAATTACTTGCATAGCTAAAATACTCAGTAACACGTTATTAAAAGAAGAGGGTTTGTTAGGGTAAGGTTTTTTTTTGAGGTATGGCAAGTAGAAGGATTCAAGTGTACTTTAATGCAAATACATCTACCAGACTAAGCCCGAAAATTCAACATTAAGTTACTAATTCCTTGCATAGTTACAATACTCAGAAAATCTTTATAAACAGGAGGGGGGTGTTTGTTTTCTCTCGGTATGGCAAGCAGAAGGATTCAAGTTTACATTAATGAAAAAACATCTACCAGACTAAGCCCGACATTACAACACTAGGTTACTACATAACCTAGACTACATGCATAGCTGAAATACTCAGAAACTCGTTTTTAAAAGAAGGGGGTTTTTTAAGTTGAGTTTGTTTTTGCAGTAATGTAAGTAGAAGGATTCAAATTTACATTGATGCAAAAACATCTACCAGACTTAGCCCCACAGTACAACATTGTCACTAATTACTTGCATAGCTAAAATACTCAGAATTTCGTTATTAAAAGAAGAGGGTTTGTTAGGGTGAGGTTTTTTTTTTTGGCGGTTTTCAAGCAGAAGGATCACCTTTACGTTAATACTAAAACATCTACCAGACTTAGCCCGAAAATACAACATTAAGTTACTAATTACATTACTTTACATTGACGCAAAAACATCTACCAGACTTAGCCCGACAATTCAACATTAAGTCACTAACTACTTGCATAGCTACAATACTCAGAATGTCGTTATTAAAAGAAGAGGGTTTGTTAGGGTGTGGTTTTTCTTTGCGGTATGGTAAGTAGAAGGATTTAACTTTACAATGATGCAAAAACATCTACCAGACTAAGCCCGACAATACAACATTATGTCACTAATTACTTGCATAGCTGAAATACTCAGAAGCTCGTTAGTAAAAGAATTGGGTTTGTAAGGGTGAGGTTTTTTTTTTGCGGTATGGCAAGTAGAATATCTACTAAATAGAAAAATATCTACTAGACCAACCCCGACAATACAACATTGTCACTAATTAATTGCATACCTAAAATACTCAGAAACTAATTATTAAAAGTAGAGGGTTTGTTGGGGTAGGTTTTTTTTTTTTTTTTTTTTGAGGTATGGCAAGTAGAAGGATTCAACTTTACAATGATGCAAAAACATCTACCAGACAAAGCCCGACAATACAACATAAAGTTACTAATTACTTAGATAGCTAAAATACTCAGAAAATCGTTATTAAAAAGGGGGGGTGTTAGGGTGAGTGTTTTCTCTCGGTATAGCAAGTAGAAGGATTCAACTTTACATTGAGGCAAAAACATCTACCAGACTTAGCCCCACAATTCAACATTAAGATACTAATTACTTGCATAGCTAAAATACTTAGAAAACCGTTATTAATGTACATTATTAATGTACATGTAAGTATGTACATGTATGTATTAATGTACATTATTAATGTACATTATTAATGTACATTATTAATGTACATTATTAATGTACATGTAAACCGTTATTAATTACATTATAAAATGGGGGTAATGGGTGAGTTCTTTCTTGCGGTATGGTAAGAAGAAGGATTCAACTTTACATTGATGCAAAAACATCTACCAGACTAAGCCCGACAATACAATATTGTCACTAATTACTTGCCTAGCTACAATACTCAGAAAGTCGTTATTAAAAGAAGGGGGTTTTTTGCGGTGAGGTTTTTTTTTGCGGTATGGCAAACAGAAGGATTCAACTTTACATTAATACAAAAATATCAACCAGACTAATCCCGACAATTCAACATTAAGTTACCAATTCCTTGCATAGCTATAATGCTCTGAAAATCTTTATAAACAGACGGGAGGTGTTGGGGTGAGTGTTTTCTCTCGGTATGGCAAGTAGAAGGATTCAAGTGTACTTTAATTCAAAAACATCTACCAGACTAAGCCTGACAATACAACATAAAGTTACTAATTACTTGCATAGCTAAAATACTCAGTAACACGTTATTAAAAGAAGAGGGTTTGTTAGGGTAAGGTTTTTTTTTGAGGTATGGCAAGTAGAAGGATTCAACTTTACATTAATACAAAAATATCAACCAGACTAATCCCGACAATTCAACATTAAGTTACCAATTCCTTGCATAGCTATAATGCTCTGAAAATCTTTATAAACAGACGGGAGGTGTTGGGGTGAGTGTTTTCTTTCGGTATGGCAAGTAGAAGGATTCAAGTGTACTTTAATTCAAAAACATCTACCAGACTAAGCCTGACAATACAACATAAAGTTACTAATTACTTGCATACCATAGCTAAAATACTCAGAAAATCGTTATTAAAAAAAGGGAGGTGTTAGGGTGAGTGTTTTCTCTCGATATAGCAAGTAGAAGGATTCAACTTTACATTGAGGCAAAAACATCTACCATACTTAGCCCCACAATTCAACATTAAGTTACTAATTACTTGCATAGCTACAATACTCAGAAAACCGTTATTAAAAAAATGGGGGTAATGATTGAGTTCTTTCTTGCGGTATGGTAAGTAAAAGGATTCAACTTTACGTTAATACTATAACATCTACCAGACTTAGCCCGACAATACAACATTAAGTTACTAATTACTTGCCTAGCTACAATAGTCAGAAAATCTTTATAAACAGGAGGGGGGTATTGGGGTGAGTGTTTTCTCTCGGTATGGCAAGTAGAAGGATTTAACTTTACATTGAGGCAAAAACATCTACTAGACTTAGCCCGACAATACAAATTAAGTCACTAATTATTTGCATAGATTCAATTCATATTCAGAATATCGTTATTAAAAAAAGGGGGGTGTTTTCTCTCGGTATGGCAAGTAGTAGGATTCAACTATACATTGATGCAAAAACATCTACCAGACTAAGCCAGACAATAAAACATTAAGTTACTAATTACTTGCATAGCTAAAATACTCAGTAACACGTTATTAAAAGAAGAGGGTTTGTTAGGGTAAGGTTTTTTTTTGAGGTATGGCAAGTAGAAGGATTCAAGTGTACTTTAATGCAAATACATCTACCAGACTAAGCCCGAAAATTCAACATTAAGTTACTAATTCCTTGCATAGTTACAATACTCAGAAAATCTTTATAAACAGGAGGGGGGTGTTTGTTTTCTCTCGGTATGGCAAGCAGAAGGATTCAAGTTTACATTAATGAAAAAACATCTACCAGACTAAGCCCGACATTACAACACTAGGTTACTACATAACCTAGACATGCATAGCTGAAATACTCAGAAACTCGTTTTTAAAAGAAGGGGGTTTTTTAAGTTGAGTTTTTTTTTGCAATATGGTAAGTAGAAGGATTCAAATTTACATTGATGCAAAAACATCTACCAGACTTAGCCCGACAATACAACATTGTCACTAATTACTTGCATAGCTAAAATACTCAGAATTTCGTTATTAAAAGAAGAGGGTTTGTTAGGGTGAGGTTTTTTTTTTTTGGCGGTTTTGCAAGCAGAAGGATCACCTTTACGTTAATACTAAAACATTTACCAGACTTAGCCCGACAATTCAACACTAAGTCACTAACTACTTGCATAGCTACAATACTCAGAATTTCGTTATTAAAAGAAGAGGGTTTGTTAGGGTGTGGTTTTTCTTTGCGGTATGGTAAGTAGAAGGATTTAACTTTACAATGATGCAAAAACATCTACCAGACTAAGCCCGACAATACAACATTATGTCCCTAATTACTTGCATTGCTGAAATACTCAGAAGCTCGTTATTAAAAGAAGAGGGTTTGTAAGGGTGAGGTTTTTTTTTGCGGTATGGAAAGTAGAATATCTACTAAATAGAAAAATATCTACTAGACCAACCCCGACAATACAACATTGTCACTAATTAATTGCATACCTAAAATACTCAGAAACTAATTATTAAAAGTAGGGGGTTTGTTGGGGTAGGTTTTTTTTTTTTTTGAGGTATGGCAAGTAGAAGGATTCAACTTTACAATGATGCAAAAACATCTACCAGACTAAGCCCGACAATACAACATAAAGTTACTAATTACTTAGATAGCTAAAATACTCAGAAAATCGTTATTAAAAAAAGGGGGGTGTTAGGGTGAGTGTTTTTTCTCGGTATAGCAAGTAGAAGGATTCAACTTTACATTGAGGCAAAAACATCTACCAGACTTAGCCCCACAATTCAACATTAAGATACTAATTACTTGCATAGCTAAAATACTTAGAAAACCGTTATTAAAAAAATGGGGGTAATGGGTGAGTTCTTTCTTGCGGTATGGTAAGTAGAAGGCTTCAACTTTACATTGATGCAAAAACATCTACCAGACTTAGCCCGACAATACAACATTAAGTCACTAATTACTTGCATAGCTAAAATACTCAGAATTCCGTTATTAAAAGAAGAGGGTTTGTTAGGGTGAAGTTTTTTTTTTTTTTTTTTTTTGCGGTTTTGCAAGCAGTAGGATCAACTTTACGTTAATACTAAAACATCTACCAGACTTAGCCCGACAATTCAACATTAAGTTACTAATTCCTTGCATAGCTACAATGCTCTGAAAATCTTTATAAACAGACGGGGGGTGTTGGGGTTAGTGTTTTCTCTCGGTATGGCAAGTAGAAGGATTCAAGTGTACTTTAATTCAAAAACATCTACCAGACTAAGCCTGACAATACAACATAAAGTTACTAATTACTTGCATACCATAGCTAAAATACTCAGAAAATCGTTATTAAAAAAAGGGGGGTGTTAGGGTGAGTGTTTTCTCTCGGTATAGCAAGTAGAAGGATTCAACTTTACATTGAGGCAAAAACATCTACCATACTTAGCCCCACAATTCAACATTAAGTTACTAATTACTTGCATAGCTACAATACTCAGAAAACCGTTATTAAAAGAAGAGGGTTTGTAAGGGTGAGGTTTTTTTTTGCGGTATGGCAAGTAGAATATCTACTAAATAGAAAAATATCTACTAGACCAACCCCGACAATACAACATTGTCACTAATTAATTGCATACCTAAAATACTCAGAAACTAATTATTAAAAGTAGGGGGTTTGTTGGGGTAGGTTTTTTTTTTTTTTGAGGTATGGCAAGTAGAAGGATTCAACTTTACAATGATGCAAAAACATCTACCAGACTAAGCCCGACAATACAACATAAAATTACTAATTACTTAGATAGCTAAAATACTCAGAAAATCGTTATTAAAAAAAGGGGGGTGTTAGGGTGAGTGTTTTTTCTCGGTATAGCAAGTAGAAGGATTCAACTTTACATTGAGGCAAAAACATCTACCAGACTTAGCCCCACAATTCAACATTAAGATACTAATTACTTGCATAGCTAAAATACTTAGAAAACCGTTATTAAAAAAATGGGGGTAATGGGTGAGTTTTTTCTTGCGGTATGGCAAGTAGAAGGCTTTAACTTTACATTGATGCGAAAACATCTACTAGACTTAGCCCGACAATTCAATATTAAGTTACCAATTACTAACATACCTAATATACTCAGAATTTCGTTATTAAAAGAAGAGGGTTATTAGGGTGAGGTTTTTTTTTTTTGCGGTTTTGCAAGCAGAAGGATCAACTTTACGTTAATACTAAAACATCTACCAGACTTAGCCCGACAATACAACATTAAGTTACTAATTACTTGCCTAGCTACAATAGTCAGAAAATCTTTATAAACAGGAGGGGGGTGTTGGGGTGAGTGTTTTCTCTCGGTATGGCAAGTGGAAGGATTCAAGTGTACTTTAATGCAAAAACATCTACCAGACTAAGCCCGACAATACAACATTAAGTTACTAATTACTTGCAAAGCTAAAATACTCAGAAAATCGTTATTAAAAAAAGGGGGGTAATGGGTGAGTTTTTTATTGCGGTATGGCAAGTAGAAGGTTTTAACTTTACATTGATTCGAAAACATCTACCAGACTTAGCCCGAAAATTCAACATTAAGTTACTAATTACTAACATACCTAAAATACTCAGAATTTCGTTATTAAAAGAAGAGGGTTTGTTAGAGTGAGGTTTTTTTTTTTTGCGGTTTTGCAAGCAGAAGGATCAACTTTACGTTAATACTAAAACATCTACCAGACTTAGGCCGACAATACAACATTAAGTTACTAATTACTTGCCTAGCTACAATAGTCAGAAAATCTTTATTAACAAAAGGGGGGTGTTGGGGTTAGTGTTTTCTCTCGGTATGGCAAGTAAACGGATTCAACTTTACATTGATGAAAAAACATCTACCAGACTTAGCCCGACAATTCAACATTAAGTTACTACTAAGATTTTCTGACTATTGTAGCTAGGCAAGTAATTAGTAACTTAATGTTGTATTGTCGGGCTAAGTCTGGTAGATGTTTTAGTATTAACGTAAAGTTGATCTTTCTGCTTGCAAAACCGCAAAAAAAAAAACCTCACCCTAACAAACCCTCTTCTTTTAATAACGAAATTCTGAGTATTGTAGCTATGCAAATAATTAGTGACTTTATATTGTATTATCGGGCTTAGTCTGGTAGAGGTTTTTGCATCAAAGTACACTTGAATCCTTCTACTTGCCATACCGCATGAAAAAACTCACCCATTATACCCCCTTTTTTTAATAACGATTTTCTGAGTATTTTAGCTTTGCAAGTAATTAGTAACTTAATGTTGTATTGTCGGGCTTAGTCTGGTAGATGTTTTTGCATTAAAGTACACTTGAATCCTTCTACTTGCCATACCGAGAGAAAACACTCACCCCAACACCCCCCTCCTGTTTATAAAGATTTTCTGAGTATTGTTGCTATGCATGTAATAAGTAACTTAATGTTGAATTGTCGGGCTAAGTCTGGTAGATGTTTTTTCATCAATGTAAAGTTGAATCCTTTTACTTCCCATACCGAGAGAAAACACTAACCCCAACACCCCCCTTTTGTTAATAAAGATTTTCTGACTATTGTAGCTAGGCAAGTAATTAGTAACTTAATGTTGTATTGTCGGGCTAAGTCTGGTAGATGTTTTAGTATTAACGTAAAGTTGATCCTTCTGCTTGCAAAACCGCAAAAAAAAAACCTCACCCTAACAAACCCTCTTCTTTTAATAACGAAATTCTGAGTATTTTAGGTATGTTAGTAATTAGTAACTTACTGTTGAATTGTCGGGCTAAGTCTGGTAGATGTCTTCGCATCAATGTAAAGTTAAAACCTTCTACTTGCCATACCGCAATAAAAAACTCACCCATTACCCCCCTTTTTTTAATAACGATTTTCTGAGTATTGTTGCTATGCATGTAATTAGTAACTTAATGTTGAATTGTCGGGCTAAGTCTGGTAGATGTTTTTTCATCAATGTAAAGTTGAATCCTTTTACTTGCCATACCGAGAGAAAACACTAACCCCAAGACCCCCCTTTTGTTAATAAAGATTTTCTGACTATTGTCGCTAGGCAAGTAATTGGTAACTTAATGTTGTATTGTCGGGCTAAGTCTGGTAGATGTTTTTTCATCAATGTAAAGTTGAATCCTTTTACTTGCCATACCGAGAGAAAACACTAACCCCAACACCCCCCTTTTGTTAATAAAGATTTTCTGACTATTTTAGCTAGGCAAGTAATTAGTAACTTAATGTTGTATTGTCGGGCTAAGTCTGGTAGATGTTTTAGTATTAACGTAAAGTTGATCCTTCTGCTTGCAAAACCGCAAAAAAAAAACCTCACCCTAACAAACCCTCTTCTTTTAATAACGAAATTCTGAGTATTTTAGGTATGTTAGTAATTAGTAACTTACTGTTGAATTGTCGGGCTAAGTCTGGTAGATGTCTTCGCATCAATGTAAAGTTAAAACCTTCTACTTGCCATACCGCAATAAAAAACTCACCCATTACCCCCCTTTTTTTAATAACGATTTTCTGAGTATTGTTGCTATGCATGTAATTAGTAACTTAATGTTGAATTGTCGGGCTAAGTCTGGTAGATGTTTTTTCATCAATGTAAAGTTGAATCCTTTTACTTGCCATACCGAGAGAAAACACTAACCCCAACACCCCCCTTTTGTTAATAAAGATTTTCTGACTATTGTAGCTAGGCAAGTAATTAGTAACTTAATGTTGTATTGTCGGGCTAAGTCTGGTAGATGTTTTTTCATCAATGTAAAGTTGAATCCTTTTACTTGCCATACCGAGAGAAAACACTAACCCCAACACCCCCCTTTTGTTAATAAAGATTTTCTGACTATTTTAGCTAGGCAAGTAATTAGTAACTTAATGTTGTATTGTCGGGCTAAGTCTGGTAGATGTTTTAGTATTAACGTAAAGTTGATCCTTCTGCTTGCAAAACCGCAAAAAAAAAAACCTCACCCTAACAAACCCTCTTCTTTTAATAACGAAATTCTGAGTATTTTAGGTATGTTAGTAATTAGTAACTTAATGTTGAATTGTCAGGCTAAGTCTGGTAGATGTCTTCGCATCAATGTAAAGTTAAAACCTTCTACTTGCCATACCGCAATAAAAAACTCACCCATTACCCCCCTTTTTTTAATAACGATTTTCTGAGTATTGTTGCTATGCATGTAATTAGTAACTTAATGTTGAATTGTCGGGCTAAGTCTGGTAGATGTTTTTTCATCAATGTAAAGTTGAATCCTTTTACTTGCCATACCGAGAGAAAACACTAACCCCAACACCCCCCTTTTGTTAATAAAGATTTTCTGACTATTGTCGCTAGGCAAGTAATTGGTAACTTAATGTTGTATTGTCGGGCTAAGTCTGGTAGATGTTTTTTCATCAATGTAAAGTTGAATCCTTTTACTTGCCATACCGAGAGAAAACACTAACCCCAACACCCCCCTTTTGTTAATAAAGATTTTCTGACTATTTTAGCTAGGCAAGTAATTAGTAACTTAATGTTGTATTGTCGGGCTAAGTCTGGTAGATGTTTTAGTATTAACGTAAAGTTGATCCTTCTGCTTGCAAAACCGCAAAAAAAAAACCTCACCCTAACAAACCCTCTTCTTTTAATAACGAAATTCTGAGTATTTTAGGTATGTTAGTAATTAGTAACTTACTGTTGAATTGTCGGGCTAAGTCTGGTAGATGTCTTCCCATCAATGTAAAGTTAAAACCTTCTACTTGCCATACCGCAATAAAAAACTCACCCATTACCCCCCTTTTTTTAATAACGATTTTCTGAGTATTGTTGCTATGCATGTAATTAGTAACTTAATGTTGAATTGTCGGGCTAAGTCTGGTAGATGTTTTTTCATCAATGTAAAGTTGAATCCTTTTACTTGCCATACCGAGAGAAAACACTAACCCCAACACCCCCCTTTTGTTAATAAAGATTTTCTGACTATTGTCGCTAGGCAAGTAATTGGTAACTTAATGTTGTATTGTCGGGCTAAGTCTGGTAGATGTTTTTTCATCAATGTAAAGTTGAATCCTTTTACTTGCCATACCGAGAGAAAACACTAACCCCAACACCCCCCTTTTGTTAATAAAGATTTTCTGACTATTTTAGCTAGGCAAGTAATTAGTAACTTAATGTTGTATTGTCGGGCTAAGTCTGGTAGATGTTTTAGTATTAACGTAAAGTTGATCCTTCTGCTTGCAAAACCGCAAAAAAAAAAAAACCTCACCCTAACAAACCCTCTTCTTTTAATAACGAAATTCTGAGTATTGTAGCTATGCAAATAATTAGTTTCTTTATATTGTATTGTCGGGCTTAGTCTGGTAGAGGTTTTTTCATCAATGTAAAGTTGAATCCTTTTACTTGCCATACCGACAGAAAACACTAACCCCCCTCCTGTTTATAAAGATACCTAAAATACTAAGAAAATGGTTATTATAAGAAGGGAGTGTGTTTTTATTTTTTTTGCAGTATGGTAAGTAGAGGGATTCAAATTTACATTGATGCAAAAACATCTCCCAGACTTAGCCCGACAATACAACATTAAGTCATTAGTTACTTGCATAGCTAAAATACTTAGAATTTCGTTATTAAAAGAAGAGGGTTTGTTAGGGTGAAGTTTTTTTTTTTTTTTTTTTTTTTTTGCGGTTTTGAAAGCAGAAGTATCAACTTTACGTTAATACTAAAACATCTACCAGACTTAGCCCGACATTACAACACTGGGTTACTAACTACATGCATAGCTGTAACACTCAGAAAGTCGTTATTGAAAGAAGGGGGTTTTTTGCGGTGGGGTTTTATTTTGCGGTATGGTAAGTAGAAGTATTCAACTTTACATTGATGCAAAAACATCTACTAGACTAAGCCCGACAATACAACATAAAGTCTTTAATTATTTGCATAGCTACAATACTCAGAAAATCTTTATAAACAGGAGGGGTGAGTTGGGATGAGTGTTTTCTCTCGGTATGGCAAGTAGAAGGATTCGAGTGTACTTTAATGCAAAAACATCTACCAGACTTAGCCCGACAATACAACATTAAGTTACTAATTACTTGCATAGCTAAAATACTCAGAAAATCGTAATTAAAGAAAGGGGGGTAAAGGGTGAGTTTTTTCTTGCTGTATGGCAAGTAGAAGGCTTTAACTTTACATTGATGCGAAAAAATCTACCAGACTTAGCCCGACAATACAACATTAAGTTACTGATTACTAACATACCTAAAATACTCAGAATTTCGTTATAAAAAGAAGAGGATTTGTTAGGGTAAGGTTATTTTTTTTTGCGGTTTTGCAAGCAGAAGGATCAACTTTACGTTAATACTAAAACATCTACCAGACTTAGCCCGACAATACGACATTAAGTTACTAATTACTTTCCTAGCTACAATACTCAGAAAATCTTTATTACCAAAAAGGGGGTGTTGGGGTTAGTGTTTTCTCTCGGTATGGCAAGTAGAAGGATTCATCTTTACATTGATGAAAAAACATCTACCAGACTTAGCCTGACAATTCAACATTAAGTTACTAATTACATGCATAGCAAAAATACTTAGAACAACTTTATTAACAAAAGGGGGGTGTAGGGGTGAGTGTTTTCTCTCGGTATGGCAAGTAGAAGGATTCAAGTGTACTTTAATGCAAAAACATCTACCAGACTAAGACCGACAATACAACATAAAGTTACTAATTACTTGCATAGCTAAAATACTCAGAAAATCGTTATTAAAAAAAGGGGGGTGTTAGGGTGAGTGTTTTCTCTCGGTATAGCAAGTAGTAGGATTCAACTTTACATTGAGGCAAAAACATCTACCAGACTTAGCCCCACAATTCAACATTAAGTTACTAATTACTTGCATAGCTAAAATACTCAGAAAACCGTTATTAAAAAAATGGGGGTAATGGGTGAGTTCTTTCTTGCGGTATGGTAAGTAGAAGGATTCAAGTGTACTTTAATGCAAAAACATCTACCAGACTAAGCCCGATAATACAACATAAAGTCACTAATTATTTGCATAGCTACAATACTCAGAAAACCGTTATTAAAAAAATGGGGGTAATGGGTGAGTTCTTTCTTGCGGTTTTGCAAGCAGAAGGATCAACTTTACGTTAATACTAAAACATCTACCAGACTTAGCCCGACAATACGACATTAAGTTACTAATTACTTTCCTAGCTACAATACTCAGAAAATCTTTATTAACAAAAGGGGGCTGTTGGGGTTAGTGTTTTCTCTCGGTATGGCAAGTAGAAGGATTCATCTTTACATTGATGAAAAAACATCTACCAGACTTAGCCTGACAATTCAACATTAAGTTACTAATTACATGCATAGCAAAAATACTTAGAAAAACTTTATTTACAAAAGGGGGGTGTAGGGGTGAGTATTTTCTCTCGGTATGGCAAGTAGAAGGATTCAACTTTACATTGATGCAAAAACATCTACCAGGCTAAGCCCGACAATACAACATTAAGTTACTAATTACTTGCATAGCTAAAATACTAAGAATATGGTTATTATAAGAAGGGAGTGTGTTTTTATTTTTTTTGCAGTATGGTAAGTAGAGGGATTCCAATTTACATTGATGAAAAAACATCTACCAGACTTAGCCCGGCAATACAACATTAAGTCACTAATTACTTGCATGGCTAAAATACTCAGAATTTCGTTATTAAAAGAATAGGGTTTTTTAGGATGAGGTTTTTTTTTTTTTTGTGCGGTTTTGCAAGCAGAAGGATCAACTTTACGTTAATACTAAAACATCTACCAGATTTAGCCCGAGTAACAACATTAAGTTACTAATTACTTGCATAGCTACAATACTCAGAAAACATTATTAACAAAAGGGGGCTAAGCCCGACATTACAACATTGGGTTACTAACTACATGCATAGCTGAAATACTCAGAAACTCGTTATTAAAAGAATAGGATTTTTTGCGGTGAGGTTTTTATTTGCGGTATGGCAAACAGAAGGATTCAACTTTACATTAATACAAAAATATCAACCAGACTAAGCCCGACAATTCAACATTAAGTTACTAATTCCTTGCATAGCTACAATACTCAGAAAATCTTTATAAACAGGAGAGGGGTGTTGGGGTGAGTGTTCTCTCTCGGTATGGCAAGTAGAAGGATTCAACTTTACATTGATGCAAAAACATCTACCAGACTAAGCCCGACAATACAATATTGTCACTAATTACTTGCCTAGCTACAATACTCAGAAAGTCGTTATTAAAAGAAGGGGGTTTTTTGCGTTGAGGTTTTATTTTGCGGTATGGCTAACAGTAGGATTCAACTTTACATTAATACAAAAATATCAACCAGACTAAGCCCGACAATTCAACATTAAGTAACTAATTCCTTGCATAGCTACAATGCTCTGAAAATCTTTATAAACAGGAGAGGGGTGTTGGGGTGAGTGTTTTCTCTCGGTATTGCAAGTAGAAGGATTCAAGTGTACTTTAATGCAAAAACATCTACCAGACTAAGCCCGACAATACAACATAAAGTTACTAATTACTTAGATAGCTAAAATACTCAGAAAATCGTTATTAAAAAAAGGGGGGTGTTAGGGTGAGTGTTTTTTCTCGGTATAGCAAGTAGAAGGATTCAACTTTACATTGAGGCAAAAACATCTACCAGACTTAGCCCAACAATTCAACATTAAGTTACTAATTACTTGCATAGCTAAAATACTCAGAAAACCGTTATTAAAAAAATGGGGGTAATGGGTGAGTTCTTTCTTGCGGTTTGGTAAGTAGAAGTATTCAACTTTACATTGATGCAAAAACATCTACTAGACTAAGCCCGACAATACAACATAAAGTCTTTAATTATTTGCATAGCTACAATACTCAGAAAATCTTTATAAACAGGAGGGGTGAGTTGGGATGAGTGTTTTCTCTCGGTATGGCAAGTAGAAGGATTCGAGTGTACTTTAATGCAAAAACATCTACCAGACTTAGCCCGACAATACAACATTAAGTTACTAATTACTTGCATAGCTAAAATACTCAGAAAATCGTAATTAAAGAAAGGGGGGTAAAGGGTGAGTTTTTTCTTGCTGTATGGCAAGTAGAAGGCTTTAACTTTACATTGATGCGAAAAAATCTACCAGACTTAGCCCGACAATACAACATTAAGTTACTGATTACTAACATACCTAAAATACTCAGAATTTCGTTATAAAAAGAAGAGGATTTGTTAGGGTAAGGTTATTTTTTTTTGCGGTTTTGCAAGCAGAAGGATCAACTTTACGTTAATACTAAAACATCTACCAGACTTAGCCCGACAATACGACATTAAGTTACTAATTACTTTCCTAGCTACAATACTCAGAAAATCTTTATTACCAAAAGGGGGGTGTTGGGGTTAGTGTTTTCTCTCGGTATGGCAAGTAGAAGGATTCATCTTTACATTGATGAAAAAACATCTACCAGACTTAGCCTGACAATTCAACATTAAGTTACTAATTACATGCATAGCAAAAATACTTAGAACAACTTTATTAACAAAAGGGGGGTGTAGGGGTGAGTGTTCTCTCTCTGTATGGCAAGTAGAAGGATTCAACTTTACATTGATGCAAAAACATCTACCAGACTAAGCCCGACAATACAACATTAAGTCACTAATTACTTGCATAGCTAAAATACTAAGAATATGGTTATTATAAGAAGGGAGTGTGTTTTTATTTTTTTTTGCAGTATGGTAAGTAGAGGGATTCAAATTTACATTGATGCAAAAACATCTACCAGACTTAGCCCGACAATACAACATTAAGTCACTAGTTACTTGCATAGCTAAAATACTCAGAAAGTCGTTATTAAAAGAAGGGGGTTTTTTGCGGTGAGGTTTTATTTTGCGGTATGGCAAACAGAAGGATTCAATTTTACATTAATACAAAAATATCAACCACACTAAGCCTGACAATTCAACATTAAGTTACTAATTCCTTGCATAGCTACAATACTCAGAAAATCTTTATAAACAGGAGGGGGGTGTTGGGGTGAGTGTTTTCTCTCGGTATGGCAAGTAGAAGGATTCAACTTTACATTGATGCAAAAACATCTACCAGACTAAGCCCGACAATACAATATTGTCACTAATTACTTGCCTAGCTACAATACTCAGAAAGTCGTTATTAAAAGAAGGGGTTTTTTTGCGGTGAGGTTTTATTTTGCGGTATGGCAAACAGAAGGATTCAACTTTGCACTCATACAAAAATATCAACCAGACTAAGCCCGACAATCCAACATTAAGTAACTAATTCCTTGCATAGCTACAATGCTCTAAAAATCTTTATAAACAGGAAGGGGGTGTTGGGGTGAGTGTTTTCTCTCGGTATGGCAAGAAGAAGGATTCAAGTGTACTTTAATGCAAAAACATCTAGCAGACTAAGACCGACAATACAACATAAAGTTACTAATTACTTGCATAGCTAAAATACTCAGAAAATCGTTATTAAAAAAAGGGGGGTGTTAGGGTGAGTGTTTTCTCTCTGTATAGCAAGTAGTAGGATTCAACTTTACATTGAGGCAAAAACATCTACCAGACTTAGCCCCACAATTCAACATTAAGTTACTAATTACTTGCATAGCTAAAATACTCAGAAAACCGTTATTAAAAAAATGGGGGTAATGGGTGAGTTCTTTCTTGCGGTATGGTAAGTAGAAGAATTCAACTTTACATTGATGCAAAAACATATACCAGACTAAGCCCGATAATACAACATAAAGTCACTAATTATTTGCATAGCTACAATACTCAGAAAACCGTTATTAAAAAAATCGGGGTAATGGGTGAGTTCTTTCTTGCGGTATGGTAAGTAGAAGGATTCAACTTTACATTGATGCAAAAACATCTACTAGACTAAGCCCAACAATACAACATAAAGTCACTAATTATTTGCATAGCTACAATACTCAGAAAATCTTTATAAACAGGAGGGGGGTGTTGGGATGAGTGTTTTCTCTCGATTTGGCAAGTAGAAGGATTCGAGTGTACTTTAATGCAAAAACATCTACTAGACTAAGCCCGACAATACAACATTAAGTTACTAATTACTAACATACCTAAAATACTCAGAATTTCGTTATTAAAAGAAGAGGATTTGTTAGGGTAAGGTTTTTTTTTTTTTTTGCGGTTTTGCAAGCAGACGGATCAACCTTACGTTAATACTAAAACATCTACCAGACTTAGCCAGACAATACGACATTAAGTTACTAATTACTTTCCTAGCTACAGTACTCAGAAAATCGTTATTAACAAAAGGGGGCTAAGCCCGACATTAAAACACTGGGTTTCTCACTACATGCATAGCTGTAATACTCAGAAACTCGTTATTAAAAGAAGGGGGTTTTTCGCGGTTAGGTTTTTTTTTTGCGGTATGGCACACAGAAGGATTCAACTTTACATTAATACAAAAATATCAACCAGACTAAGCCCGACAATTCAACATTAAGTTACTAATTCCTTGCATAGCTACAATAATCAAAAAATCTTTATAAACAGGAGAGGGGTGTTGGGATGAGTGTTTTCTCTCGGTATGGCAAGTAGAAGGATTCAAGTGTACTTTAATGCAAAAACATCTACTAGACTTAGCCCGACAATACAACATTAAGTTACTGATTACTTGCCTAGCTACAATACTCAGAAAATCGTTATTAAAGAAAGGGGGGTAATGGGTGAGTTTTTTCTTGCGGTATGGCAAGTAGATGGCTTTAACTTTACATTGATGCGAAAACATCTACCAGACTTAGCCCGACAATACAACATTAAGTCACTAGTTACTTGCATAGCTAAAATCCTCAGAATTTCGTTATTAAAAGAAAAGGGTTTGTTAGGGTGAGGTTTTTTTTTTTTTTTTTGCGGTTTTGCAAGCAGAAGGATCAACTTTACGTTAATACTAAAACATCAACCAGACTAAGCCCGACAATCCAACATTAAGTAACTAATTCCTTGCATAGCTACAATGCTCTAAAAATCTTTATAAACAGGAAGGGGGTGTTGGGGTGAGTGTTTTCTCTCGGTATGGCAAGTAGAAGGATTCAAGTGTACTTTAATGCAAAAACATCTACCAGACTAAGACCGACAATACAACATAAAGTTACTAATTACTTGCATAGCTAAAATACTCAGAAAATCGTTATTAAAAAAAGGGGGGTGTTAGGGTGAGTGTTTTCTCTCTGTATAGCAAGTAGTAGGATTCAACTTTACATTGAGGCAAAAACATCTACCAGACTTAGCCCCACAATTCAACATTAAGTTACTAATTACTTGCATAGCTAAAATACTCAGAAAACCGTTATTAAAAAAATGGGGGTAATGGGTGAGTTCTTTCTTGCGGTATGGTAAGTAGAAGAATTCAACTTTACATTGATGCAAAAACATATACCAGACTAAGCCCGATAATACAACATAAAGTCACTAATTATTTGCATAGCTACAATACTCAGAAAACCGTTATTAAAAAAATCGGGGTAATGGGTGAGTTCTTTCTTGCGGTATGGTAAGTAGAAGGATTCAACTTTACATTGATGCAAAAACATCTACTAGACTAAGCCCAACAATACAACATAAAGTCACTAATTATTTGCATAGCTACAATACTCAGAAAATCTTTATAAACAGGAGGGGGGTGTTGGGATGAGTGTTTTCTCTCGGTTTGGCAAGTAGAAGGATTCGAGTGTACTTTAATGCAAAAACATCTACCAGACTAAGCCCGACAATACAACATTAAGTTACTAATTACTAACATACCTAAAATACTCAGAATTTCGTTATTAAAAGAAGAGGATTTGTTAGGGTAAGGTTTTTTTTTTTTTGCGGTTTTGCAAGCAGACGGATCAACCTTACGTTAATACTAAAACATCTACCAGACTTAGCCCGACAATACGACATTAAGTTACTAATTACTTTCCTAGCTACAGTACTCAGAAAATCGTTATTAACAAAAGGGGGCTAAGCCCGACATTACAACACTGGGTTTCTCACTACATGCATAGCTGTAATACTCAGAAACTCGTTATTAAAAGAAGGGGGTTTTTCGCGGTGAGGTTTTTTTTTGCGGTATGGCACACAGAAGGATTCAACTTTACATTAATACAAAAATATCAACCAGACTAAGCCCGACAATTCAACATTAAGTTACTAATTCCTTGCATAGCTACAATACTCAGAAAATCTTTATAAACAGGAGAGGGGTGTTGGGGTGAGTGTTCTCTCTCGGTATGGCAAGTAGAAGGATTCAACTTTACACTCATACAAAAATATCAACCAGACTAAGCCCGACAATCCAACATTAAGTAACTAATTCCTTGCATAGCTACAATGCTCTAAAAATCTTTATAAACAGGAAGGGGGTGTTGGGGTGAGTGTTTTCTCTCGGTATGGCAAGAAGAAGGATTCAAGTGTACTTTAATGCAAAAACATCTAGCAGACTAAGACCGACAATACAACATAAAGTTACTAATTACTTGCATAGCTAAAATACTCAGAAAATCGTTATTAAAAAAAGGGGGGTGTTAGGGTGAGTGTTTTCTCTCTGTATAGCAAGTAGTAGGATTCAACTTTACATTGAGGCAAAAACATCTACCAGACTTAGCCCCACAATTCAACATTAAGTTACTAATTACTTGCATAGCTAAAATACTCAAAAACCGTTATTAAAAAAATGGGGGTAATGGGTGAGTTCTTTCTTGCGGTATGGTAAGTAGAAGAATTCAACTTTACATTGATGCAAAAACATATACCAGACTAAGCCCGATAATACAACATAAAGTCACTAATTATTTGCATAGCTACAATACTCAGAAAACCGTTATTAAAAAAATCGGGGTAATGGGTGAGTTCTTTCTTGCGGTATGGTAAGTAGAAGGATTCAACTTTACATTGATGCAAAAACATCTACTAGACTAAGCCCAACAATACAACATAAAGTCACTAATTATTTGCATAGCTACAATACTCAGAAAATCTTTATAAACAGGAGGGGGGTGTTGGGATGAGTGTTTTCTCTCGGTTTGGCAAGTAGAAGGATTCGAGTGTACTTTAATGCAAAAACATCTACCAGACTAAGCCCGACAATACAACATTAAGTTACTAATTACTAACATACCTAAAATACTCAGAATTTCGTTATTAAAAGAAGAGGATTTGTTAGGGTAAGGTTTTTTTTTTTGCGGTTTTGCAAGCAGACGGATCAACCTTACGTTAATACTAAAACATCTACCAGACTTAGCCCGACAATACGACATTAAGTTACTAATTACTTTCCTAGCTACAGTACTCAGAAAATCGTTATTAACAAAAGGGGGCTAAGCCCGACATTACAACACTGGGTTTCTCACTACATGCATAGCTGTAATACTCAGAAACTCGTTATTAAAAGAAGGGGGTTTTTCGCGGTGAGGTTTTTTTTTGCGGTATGGCACACAGAAGGATTCAACTTTACATTAATACAAAAATATCAACCAAACTAAGCCCGACAATTCAACATTAAGTTACTTATTCCTTGCATAGCTACAATACTCTAAAAATCTTTATAAACAGGAAGGGGGTGTTGGGGTGAGTGTTTTCTCTCGGTATGGCAAGAAGAAGGATTCAAGTGTACTTTAATGCAAAAACATCTAGCAGACTAAGACCGACAATACAACATAAAGTTACTAATTACTTGCATAGCTAAAATACTCAGAAAATCGTTATTAAAAAAAGGGGGGTGTTAGGGTGAGTGTTTTCTCTCTGTATAGCAAGTAGTAGGATTCAACTTTACATTGAGGCAAAAACATCTACCAGACTTAGCCCCACAATTCAACATTAAGTTACTAATTACTTGCATAGCTAAAATACTCAGAAAACCGTTATTAAAAAAATGGGGGTAATGGGTGAGTTCTTTCTTGCGGTATGGTAAGTAGAAGAATTCAACTTTACATTGATGCAAAAACATATACTAGACTAAGCCCAACAATACAACATAAAGTCACTAATTATTTGCATAGCTACAATACTCAGAAAATCTTTATAAACAGGAGGGGGGTGTTGGGATGAGTGTTTTCTCTCGGTTTGGCAAGTAGAAGGATTCGAGTGTACTTTAATGCAAAAACATCTACCAGACTAAGCCCGACAATACAACATTAAGTTACTAATTACTAACATACCTAAAATACTCAGAATTTCGTTATTAAAAGAAGAGGATTTGTTAGGGTAAGGTTTTTTTTTTTTTGCGGTTTTGCAAGCAGACGGATCAACCTTACGTTAATACTAAAACATCTACCAGACTTAGCCCGACAATACGACATTAAGTTACTAATTACTTTCCTAGCTACAGTACTCAGAAAATCGTTATTAACAAAAGGGGGCTAAGCCCGACATTACAACACTGGGTTTCTCACTACATGCATAGCTGTAATACTCAGAAACTCGTTATTAAAAGAAGGGGGTTTTTCGCGGTGAGGTTTTTTTTTGCGGTATGGCACACAGAAGGATTCAACTTTACATTAATACAAAAATATCAACCAAACTAAGCCCGACAATTCAACATTAAGTTACTTATTCCTTGCATAGCTACAATACTCTAAAAATCTTTATAAACAGGAAGGGGGTGTTGGGGTGAGTGTTTTCTCTCGGTATGGCAAGAAGAAGGATTCAAGTGTACTTTAATGCAAAAACATGTAGCAGACTAAGACCGACAATACAACATAAAGTTACTAATTACTTGCATAGCTAAAATACTCAGAAAATCGTTATTAAAAAAAGGGGGGTGTTAGGGTGAGTGTTTTCTCTCTGTATAGCAAGTAGTAGGATTCAACTTTACATTGAGGCAAAAACATCTACCAGACTTAGCCCCACAATTCAACATTAAGTTACTAATTACTTGCATAGCTAAAATACTCAGAAAACCGTTATTAAAAAAATGGGGGTAATGGGTGAGTTCTTTCTTGCGGTATGGTAAGTAGAAGAATTCAACTTTACATTGATGCAAAAACATATACCAGACTAAGCCCGATAATACAACATAAAGTCACTAATTATTTGCATAGCTACAATACTCAGAAAACCGTTATTAAAAAAATCGGGGTAATGGGTGAGTTCTTTCTTGCGGTATGGTAAGTAGAAGGATTCAACTTTACATTGATGCAAAAACATCTACTAGACTAAGCCCAACAATACAACATAAAGTCACTAATTATTTGCATAGCTACAATACTCAGAAAATCTTTATAAACAGGAGGGGGGTGTTGGGATGAGTGTTTTCTCTCGGTTTGGCAAGTAGAAGGATTCGAGTGTACTTTAATGCAAAAACATCTACCAGACTAAGCCCGACAATACAACATTAAGTTACTAATTACTAACATACCTAAAATACTCAGAATTTCGTTATTAAAAGAAGAGGATTTGTTAGGGTAAGGTTTTTTTTTTTTTGCGGTTTTGCAAGCAGACGGATCAACCTTACGTTAATACTAAAACATCTACCAGACTTAGCCCGACAATACGACATTAAGTTACTAATTACTTTCCTAGCTACAGTACTCAGAAAATCGTTATTAACAAAAGGGGGCTAAGCCCGACATTACAACACTGGGTTTCTCACTACATGCATAGCTGTAATACTCAGAAACTCGTTATTAAAAGAAGGGGGTTTTTCGCGGTGAGGTTTTTTTTTGCGGTATGGCACACAGAAGGATTCAACTTTACATTAATACAAAAATATCAACCAGACTAAGCCCGACAATTCAACATTAAGTTACTAATTCCTTGCATAGCTACAATACTCAAAAAATCTTTATAAACAGGAGAGGGGTGTTGGGATGAGTGTTTTCTCTCGGTATGGCAAGTAGAAGGATTCAAGTGTACTTTAATGCAAAAACATCTACCAGACTTAGCCCGACAATACAACATTAAGTTACTGATTACTTGCCTAGCTACAATACTCAGAAAATCTTTATTAACAAAAGGGGGGTGTTGGGGTTAGTGTTTTCTCTCGGTATGACAAGTAGAAGGATTCAACTTTACATTGATGCAAAAACATCTACTAGACTAAGCCCGACAAAACAACATAAAGTCACTAATTATTTGCATAGCTACAATACTCAGAAAATCGTTATTAAAGAAAGGGGGGTAATGGGTGAGTTTTTTCTTGCGGTATGGCAAGTAGATGGCTTTAACTTTACATTGATGCGAAAACATCTACCAGACTTAGCCCGACAATACAACATTAAGTCACTAGTTTCTTGCATAGCTAAAATACTCAGAATTTCGTTATTAAAAGAAGAGGGTTTGTTAGGGTGAGGTTTTTTTTTTTTTTTTTTTGCGGTTTTGCAAGCAGAAGGATCAACTTTACGTTAATACTAAAACATCTACCAGACTTAGCCCGACAATACAACATTAAGTTACTAATTACTTGCATAGCTACAATACTCAGAAAATCTTTATTAACAAAAGGGGGTTAAGCCCGACATTACAACACTGGGTTTCTCACTACATGCATAGCTGTAATACTCAGAAACTCGTTATTAAAAGAAGGGGGTTTTTCGCGGTGAGGTTTTTGTTTGCGGTATGGCACACAGAAGGATTCAACTTTACATTAATACAAAAATATCAACCAGACTAAGCCCGACAATTCAACATTAAGTTACTAATTCCTTGCATAGCTACAATACTCAAAAAATCTTTATAAACAGGAGAGGGGTGTTGGGATGAGTGTTTTCTCTCGGTATGGCAAGTAGAAGGATTCAAGTGTACTTTAATGCAAAAACATCTACCAGACTTAGCCCGACAATACAACATTAAGTTACTGATTACTTGCCTAGCTACAATACTCAGAAAATCTTTATTAACAAAAGGGGGGTGTTGGGGTTAGTGTTTTCTCTCGGTATGACAAGTAGAAGGATTCAACTTTACATTGATGCAAAAACATCTACTAGACTAAGCCCGACAAAACAACATAAAGTCACTAATTATTTGCATAGCTACAATACTCAGAAAATCGTTATTAAAGAAAGGGGGGTAATGGGTGAGTTTTTTCTTGCGGTATGGCAAGTAGATGGCTTTAACTTTACATTGATGCGAAAACATCTACCAGACTTAGCCCGACAATACAACATTAAGTCACTAGTTTCTTGCATAGCTAAAATACTCAGAATTTCGTTATTAAAAGAAGAGGGTTTGTTAGGGTGAGGTTTTTTTTTTTTTTTTTTTGCGGTTTTGCAAGCAGAAGGATCAACTTTACGTTAATACTAAAACATCTACCAGACTTAGCCCGACAATACAACATTAAGTTACTAATTACTTGCATAGCTACAATACTCAGAAAATCTTTATTAACAAAAGGGGGTTAAGCCCGACATTACAACACTGGGTTTCTCACTACATGCATAGCTGTAATACTCAGAAACTCGTTATTAAAAGAAGGGGGTTTTTCGCGGTGAGGTTTTTTTTTGCGGTATGGCACACAGAAGGATTCAACTTTACATTAATACAAAAATATCAACCAGACTAAGCCCGACAATTCAACATTAAGTTACTAATTCCTTGCATAGCTACAATACTCAAAAAATCTTTATAAACAGGAGAGGGGTGTTGGGATGAGTGTTTTCTCTCGGTATGGCAAGTAGAAGGATTCAAGTGTACTTTAATGCAAAAACATCTACCAGACTTAGCCCGACAATACAACATTAAGTTACTAATTACGTGCATAGCTACAATACTCAGAAAATCTTTATTAACAAAAGAGGGGTGTTGGGGTGAGTGTTTGAGTGTTTTCTCTCGGTATGGCATGTAGAAGGATTCAACTTTACATTGATGCAAAAACATCTACCAGACTTAGCTCTACAATTCAACATTAAGTTCATAATTTCTTGCATAGCTGAAATACTCTAAAACTCGTTATTAAAAGAAAGGGGTTTGTTGGGGTGAGTTTTTCTATTGCGGTATAGAACGATGAAGGATCAACTTTACATTAATACAAAAATATCTACTAGACTAAGCCCGAAAATACAACATTGTCACTAATTACTTGCATAGCTATAATACTCCGAAAATCGTTATTAAAAAAAGGGGGGTGTTGGGGTGAGTGTTTTCTCTCGGTAGGCAAGTAGAAGGATTAAACTTTACATTGATGCAAAAACATCTACCAGACTTAGCCCGATAATTCAACATTAAGTTACTAATTACTTGCATAGCTACAATACTCAGAAAATCTATATTAACAAAAGGGGGTTTGTTGGGGTGAGGTTTTTTTTTACGGTATGGCAAGCAGAAGGATTCAACTTTACATTAATACAAAAACATCTACCAGACATAGCCCGACAATACAACATTAAGTTACTAATTACGTGCATAGCTACAATACTCAGAAAATCTTTATTAACAAAAGAGGGGTGTTGGGGTGAGTGTTTGAGTGTTTTCTCTCGGTATGGCATGTAGAAGGATTCAACTTTACATTGATGCAAAAACATCTACCAGACTTAGCTCTACAATTCAACATTAAGTTCATAATTTCTTGCATAGCTGAAATACTCTAAAACTCGTTATTAAAAGAAAGGGGTTTGTTGGGGTGAGTTTTTCTATTGCGGTATAGAACGATGAAGGATCAACTTTACATTAATACAAAAATATCTACCAGACTAAGCCCGAAAATACAACATTGTCACTAATTACTTGCATAGCTATAATACTCCGAAAATCGTTATTAAAAAAAGGGGGGTGTTGGGGTGAGTGTTTTCTCTCGGTAGGCAAGTAGAAGGATTAAACTTTACATTGATGCAAAAACATCTACCAGACTTAGCCCGATAATTCAACATTAAGTTACTAATTACTTGCATAGCTACAATACTCAGAAAATCTATATTAACAAAAGGGGGGTGTTGGGGTGAGTGTTTTCTCTCGGTATGGCATGTAGATGGATTCAACTTTACATTGATGAAAAAACATCTACCAGACTTAGCCCGATAATTCAACATTTAGTTACTAATTGCATGCATAGCTACAATACTCAGAAAATTTTTATTAACAAAAGGGGGGTGTAGGGGTGAGTTTTTTCTCTCGGTATGGCATGTAAAAGGATTCAACTTTACATTGATGCAAAAACATCTACCTGACTTAGCCCTACAATTTAACATTAAGTTCATAATTTCTTGCATAGCTGAAATACTCTAAAACTCGTTATTAAAAGAAAGGGGTTTGTTGGGGTGAGTTTTTCTATTGCGGTATGGAAAGATAAAGGATCAACTTTACATTAATACAAAAATATCTACCAGACTAAACCCGAAAATACAACATTGTCACTAATTACTTGCATAGCTATAATACTCCGAAAATCGTTATTAAAAAAAGGGGGGTGTTGGGGTGAGTGTTTTCTCTCGGTATGGCAAGTAGAAGGATTCAACTTTACATTGAGGCAAAAATATCTACCAGACTAAGCCCGACAATACAACATTAAGTTACTAATTACTTGCAAAGCTAAAATACTCAGAAAATCGTTATTAAAAAAAGGGGGGTAATGGGTGAGTTTTTTATTGCGGTATGGCAAGTAGAAGGTTTTAACTTTACATTGATTCGAAAACATCTACCAGACTTAGCCCGAAAATTCAACATTAAGTTACTAATTACTAACATACCTAAAATACTCAGAATTTCGTTATTAAAAGAAGAGGGTTTGTTAGAGTGAGGTTTTTTTTTTTTGCGGTTTTGCAAGCAGAAGGATCAACTTTACGTTAATACTAAAACATCTACCAGACTTAGGCCGACAATACAACATTAAGTTACTAATTACTTGCCTAGCTACAATAGTCAGAAAATCTTTATTAACAAAAGGGGGGTGTTGGGGTTAGTGTTTTCTCTCGGTATGGCAAGTAAACGGATTCAACTTTACATTGATGAAAAAACATCTACCAGACTTAGCCCGACAATTCAACATTAAGTTACTACTAAGATTTTCTGACTATTGTAGCTAGGCAAGTAATTAGTAACTTAATGTTGTATTGTCGGGCTAAGTCTGGTAGATGTTTTAGTATTAACGTAAAGTTGATCTTTCTGCTTGCAAAACCGCAAAAAAAAAAACCTCACCCTAACAAACCCTCTTCTTTTAATAACGAAATTCTGAGTATTGTAGCTATGCAAATAATTAGTGACTTTATATTGTATTATCGGGCTTAGTCTGGTAGAGGTTTTTGCATCAAAGTACACTTGAATCCTTCTACTTGCCATACCGCATGAAAAAACTCACCCATTATACCCCCTTTTTTTAATAACGATTTTCTGAGTATTTTAGCTTTGCAAGTAATTAGTAACTTAATGTTGTATTGTCGGGCTTAGTCTGGTAGATGTTTTTGCATTAAAGTACACTTGAATCCTTCTACTTGCCATACCGAGAGAAAACACTCACCCCAACACCCCCCTCCTGTTTATAAAGATTTTCTGAGTATTGTTGCTATGCATGTAATAAGTAACTTAATGTTGAATTGTCGGGCTAAGTCTGGTAGATGTTTTTTCATCAATGTAAAGTTGAATCCTTTTACTTCCCATACCGAGAGAAAACACTAACCCCAACACCCCCCTTTTGTTAATAAAGATTTTCTGACTATTGTAGCTAGGCAAGTAATTAGTAACTTAATGTTGTATTGTCGGGCTAAGTCTGGTAGATGTTTTAGTATTAACGTAAAGTTGATCCTTCTGCTTGCAAAACCGCAAAAAAAAAACCTCACCCTAACAAACCCTCTTCTTTTAATAACGAAATTCTGAGTATTTTAGGTATGTTAGTAATTAGTAACTTACTGTTGAATTGTCGGGCTAAGTCTGGTAGATGTCTTCGCATCAATGTAAAGTTAAAACCTTCTACTTGCCATACCGCAATAAAAAACTCACCCATTACCCCCCTTTTTTTAATAACGATTTTCTGAGTATTGTTGCTATGCATGTAATTAGTAACTTAATGTTGAATTGTCGGGCTAAGTCTGGTAGATGTTTTTTCATCAATGTAAAGTTGAATCCTTTTACTTGCCATACCGAGAGAAAACACTAACCCCAAGACCCCCCTTTTGTTAATAAAGATTTTCTGACTATTGTCGCTAGGCAAGTAATTGGTAACTTAATGTTGTATTGTCGGGCTAAGTCTGGTAGATGTTTTTTCATCAATGTAAAGTTGAATCCTTTTACTTGCCATACCGAGAGAAAACACTAACCCCAACACCCCCCTTTTGTTAATAAAGATTTTCTGACTATTTTAGCTAGGCAAGTAATTAGTAACTTAATGTTGTATTGTCGGGCTAAGTCTGGTAGATGTTTTAGTATTAACGTAAAGTTGATCCTTCTGCTTGCAAAACCGCAAAAAAAAAACCTCACCCTAACAAACCCTCTTCTTTTAATAACGAAATTCTGAGTATTTTAGGTATGTTAGTAATTAGTAACTTACTGTTGAATTGTCGGGCTAAGTCTGGTAGATGTCTTCGCATCAATGTAAAGTTAAAACCTTCTACTTGCCATACCGCAATAAAAAACTCACCCATTACCCCCCTTTTTTTAATAACGATTTTCTGAGTATTGTTGCTATGCATGTAATTAGTAACTTAATGTTGAATTGTCGGGCTAAGTCTGGTAGATGTTTTTTCATCAATGTAAAGTTGAATCCTTTTACTTGCCATACCGAGAGAAAACACTAACCCCAACACCCCCCTTTTGTTAATAAAGATTTTCTGACTATTGTAGCTAGGCAAGTAATTGGTAACTTAATGTTGTATTGTCGGGCTAAGTCTGGTAGATGTTTTTTCATCAATGTAAAGTTGAATCCTTTTACTTGCCATACCGAGAGAAAACACTAACCCCAACACCCCCCTTTTGTTAATAAAGATTTTCTGACTATTTTAGCTAGGCAAGTAATTAGTAACTTAATGTTGTATTGTCGGGCTAAGTCTGGTAGATGTTTTAGTATTAACGTAAAGTTGATCCTTCTGCTTGCAAAACCGCAAAAAAAAAACCTCACCCTAACAAACCCTCTTCTTTTAATAACGAAATTCTGAGTATTTTAGGTATGTTAGTAATTAGTAACTTAATGTTGAATTGTCAGGCTAAGTCTGGTAGATGTCTTCGCATCAATGTAAAGTTAAAACCTTCTACTTGCCATACCGCAATAAAAAACTCACCCATTACCCCCCTTTTTTTAATAACGATTTTCTGAGTATTGTTGCTATGCATGTAATTAGTAACTTAATGTTGAATTGTCGGGCTAAGTCTGGTAGATGTTTTTTCATCAATGTAAAGTTGAATCCTTTTACTTGCCATACCGAGAGAAAACACTAACCCCAACACCCCCCTTTTGTTAATAAAGATTTTCTGACTATTGTCGCTAGGCAAGTAATTGGTAACTTAATGTTGTATTGTCGGGCTAAGTCTGGTAGATGTTTTTTCATCAATGTAAAGTTGAATCCTTTTACTTGCCATACCGAGAGAAAACACTAACCCCAACACCCCCCTTTTGTTAATAAAGATTTTCTGACTATTTTAGCTAGGCAAGTAATTAGTAACTTAATGTTGTATTGTCGGGCTAAGTCTGGTAGATGTTTTAGTATTAACGTAAAGTTGATCCTTCTGCTTGCAAAACCGCAAAAAAAAAACCTCACCCTAACAAACCCTCTTCTTTTAATAACGAAATTCTGAGTATTTTAGGTATGTTAGTAATTAGTAACTTACTGTTGAATTGTCGGGCTAAGTCTGGTAGATGTCTTCCCATCAATGTAAAGTTAAAACCTTCTACTTGCCATACCGCAATAAAAAACTCACCCATTACCCCCCTTTTTTTAATAACGATTTTCTGAGTATTGTTGCTATGCATGTAATTAGTAACTTAATGTTGAATTGTCGGGCTAAGTCTGGTAGATGTTTTTTCATCAATGTAAAGTTGAATCCTTTTACTTGCCATACCGAGAGAAAACACTAACCCCAACACCCCCCTTTTGTTAATAAAGATTTTCTGACTATTGTCGCTAGGCAAGTAATTGGTAACTTAATGTTGTATTGTCGGGCTAAGTCTGGTAGATGTTTTTTCATCAATGTAAAGTTGAATCCTTTTACTTGCCATACCGAGAGAAAACACTAACCCCAACACCCCCCTTTTGTTAATAAAGATTTTCTGACTATTTTAGCTAGGCAAGTAATTAGTAACTTAATGTTGTATTGTCGGGCTAAGTCTGGTAGATGTTTTAGTATTAACGTAAAGTTGATCCTTCTGCTTGCAAAACCGCAAAAAAAAAAAAACCTCACCCTAACAAACCCTCTTCTTTTAATAACGAAATTCTGAGTATTGTAGCTATGCAAATAATTAGTTTCTTTATATTGTATTGTCGGGCTTAGTCTCGTAGAGGTTTTTTCATCAATGTAAAGTTGAATCCTTTTACTTGCCATACCGACAGAAAACACTAACCCCCCTCCTGTTTATAAAGATACCTAAAATACTAAGAAAATGGTTATTATAAGAAGGGAGTGTGTTTTTATTTTTTTTGCAGTATGGTAAGTAGAGGGATTCAAATTTACATTGATGCAAAAACATCTCCCAGACTTAGCCCGACAATACAACATTAAGTCATTAGTTACTTGCATAGCTAAAATACTTAGAATTTCGTTATTAAAAGAAGAGGGTTTGTTAGGGTGAAGTTTTTTTTTTTTTTTTTTTTTTTTTGCGGTTTTGAAAGCAGAAGTATCAACTTTACGTTAATACTAAAACATCTACCAGACTTAGCCCGACATTACAACACTGGGTTACTAACTACATGCATAGCTGTAACACTCAGAAAGTCGTTATTGAAAGAAGGGGGTTTTTTGCGGTGGGGTTTTATTTTGCGGTATGGTAAGTAGAAGTATTCAACTTTACATTGATGCAAAAACATCTACTAGACTAAGCCCGACAATACAACATAAAGTCTTTAATTATTTGCATAGCTACAATACTCAGAAAATCTTTATAAACAGGAGGGGTGAGTTGGGATGAGTGTTTTCTCTCGGTATGGCAAGTAGAAGGATTCGAGTGTACTTTAATGCAAAAACATCTACCAGACTAAGCCCGACAATACAACATTAAGTTACTAATTACTTGCATAGCTAAAATACTCAGAAAATCGTAATTAAAGAAAGGGGGGTAAAGGGTGAGTTTTTTCTTGCTGTATGGCAAGTAGAAGGCTTTAACTTTACATTGATGCGAAAAAATCTACCAGACTTAGCCCGACAATACAACATTAAGTTACTGATTACTAACATACCTAAAATACTCAGAATTTCGTTATAAAAAGAAGAGGATTTGTTAGGGTAAGGTTATTTTTTTTTGCGGTTTTGCAAGCAGAAGGATCAACTTTACGTTAATACTAAAACATCTACCAGACTTAGCCCGACAATACGACATTAAGTTACTAATTACTTTCCTAGCTACAATACTCAGAAAATCTTTATTACCAAAAGGGGGGTGTTGGGGTTAGTGTTTTCTCTCGGTATGGCAAGTAGAAGGATTCATCTTTACATTGATGAAAAAACATCTACCAGACTTAGCCTGACAATTCAACATTAAGTTACTAATTACATGCATAGCAAAAATACTTAGAACAACTTTATTAACAAAAGGGGGGTGTAG
Source organism: Aelia acuminata (assembly GCA_911387785.2). Classification (NCBI taxonomy): domain Eukaryota; kingdom Metazoa; phylum Arthropoda; class Insecta; order Hemiptera; family Pentatomidae; genus Aelia; species Aelia acuminata. The sequence continues at coordinate 1,839,806 of OU426985.1, read as the reverse complement.
GGGTGAGTGTTTTCTCTCGGTATGGCAAGTAGAAGGATTCAAGTGTACTTTAATGCAAAAACATCTACCAGACTAAGACCGACAATACAACATAAAGTTACTAATTACTTGCATAGCTAAAATACTCAGAAAATCGTTATTAAAAAAAGGGGGGTGTTAGGGTGAGTGTTTTCTCTCGGTATAGCAAGTAGTAGGATTCAACTTTACATTGAGGCAAAAACATCTACCAGACTTAGCCCCACAATTCAACATTAAGTTACTAATTACTTGCATAGCTAAAATACTCAGAAAACCGTTATTAAAAAAATGGGGGTAATGGGTGAGTTCTTTCTTGCGGTATGGTAAGTAGAAGGATTCAAGTGTACTTTAATGCAAAAACATCTACCAGACTAAGCCCGATAATACAACATAAAGTCACTAATTATTTGCATAGCTACAATACTCAGAAAACCGTTATTAAAAAAATGGGGGTAATGGGTGAGTTCTTTCTTGCGGTTTTGCAAGCAGAAGGATCAACTTTACGTTAATACTAAAACATCTACCAGACTTAGCCCGACAATACGACATTAAGTTACTAATTACTTTCCTAGCTACAATACTCAGAAAATCTTTATTAACAAAAGGGGGCTGTTGGGGTTAGTGTTTTCTCTCGGTATGGCAAGTAGAAGGATTCATCTTTACATTGATGAAAAAACATCTACCAGACTTAGCCTGACAATTCAACATTAAGTTACTAATTACATGCATAGCAAAAATACTTAGAAAAACTTTATTTACAAAAGGGGGGTGTAGGGGTGAGTATTTTCTCTCGGTATGGCAAGTAGAAGGATTCAACTTTACATTGATGCAAAAACATCTACCAGGCTAAGCCCGACAATACAACATTAAGTTACTAATTACTTGCATAGCTAAAATACTAAGAATATGGTTATTATAAGAAGGGAGTGTGTTTTTATTTTTTTTGCAGTATGGTAAGTAGAGGGATTCCAATTTACATTGATGAAAAAACATCTACCAGACTTAGCCCGGCAATACAACATTAAGTCACTAATTACTTGCATGGCTAAAATACTCAGAATTTCGTTATTAAAAGAATAGGGTTTTTTAGGATGAGGTTTTTTTTTTTTTTGTGCGGTTTTGCAAGCAGAAGGATCAACTTTACGTTAATACTAAAACATCTACCAGATTTAGCCCGAGTAACAACATTAAGTTACTAATTACTTGCATAGCTACAATACTCAGAAAACATTATTAACAAAAGGGGGCTAAGCCCGACATTACAACATTGGGTTACTAACTACATGCATAGCTGAAATACTCAGAAACTCGTTATTAAAAGAATAGGATTTTTTGCGGTGAGGTTTTTATTTGCGGTATGGCAAACAGAAGGATTCAACTTTACATTAATACAAAAATATCAACCAGACTAAGCCCGACAATTCAACATTAAGTTACTAATTCCTTGCATAGCTACAATACTCAGAAAATCTTTATAAACAGGAGAGGGGTGTTGGGGTGAGTGTTCTCTCTCGGTATGGCAAGTAGAAGGATTCAACTTTACATTGATGCAAAAACATCTACCAGACTAAGCCCGACAATACAATATTGTCACTAATTACTTGCCTAGCTACAATACTCAGAAAGTCGTTATTAAAAGAAGGGGGTTTTTTGCGTTGAGGTTTTATTTTGCGGTATGGCTAACAGTAGGATTCAACTTTACATTAATACAAAAATATCAACCAGACTAAGCCCGACAATTCAACATTAAGTAACTAATTCCTTGCATAGCTACAATGCTCTGAAAATCTTTATAAACAGGAGAGGGGTGTTGGGGTGAGTGTTTTCTCTCGGTATTGCAAGTAGAAGGATTCAAGTGTACTTTAATGCAAAAACATCTACCAGACTAAGCCCGACAATACAACATAAAGTTACTAATTACTTAGATAGCTAAAATACTCAGAAAATCGTTATTAAAAAAAGGGGGGTGTTAGGGTGAGTGTTTTTTCTCGGTATAGCAAGTAGAAGGATTCAACTTTACATTGAGGCAAAAACATCTACCAGACTTAGCCCAACAATTCAACATTAAGTTACTAATTACTTGCATAGCTAAAATACTCAGAAAACCGTTATTAAAAAAATGGGGGTAATGGGTGAGTTCTTTCTTGCGGTTTGGTAAGTAGAAGTATTCAACTTTACATTGATGCAAAAACATCTACTAGACTAAGCCCGACAATACAACATAAAGTCTTTAATTATTTGCATAGCTACAATACTCAGAAAATCTTTATAAACAGGAGGGGTGAGTTGGGATGAGTGTTTTCTCTCGGTATGGCAAGTAGAAGGATTCGAGTGTACTTTAATGCAAAAACATCTACCAGACTTAGCCCGACAATACAACATTAAGTTACTAATTACTTGCATAGCTAAAATACTCAGAAAATCGTAATTAAAGAAAGGGGGGTAAAGGGTGAGTTTTTTCTTGCTGTATGGCAAGTAGAAGGCTTTAACTTTACATTGATGCGAAAAAATCTACCAGACTTAGCCCGACAATACAACATTAAGTTACTGATTACTAACATACCTAAAATACTCAGAATTTCGTTATAAAAAGAAGAGGATTTGTTAGGGTAAGGTTATTTTTTTTTGCGGTTTTGCAAGCAGAAGGATCAACTTTACGTTAATACTAAAACATCTACCAGACTTAGCCCGACAATACGACATTAAGTTACTAATTACTTTCCTAGCTACAATACTCAGAAAATCTTTATTACCAAAAGGGGGGTGTTGGGGTTAGTGTTTTCTCTCGGTATGGCAAGTAGAAGGATTCATCTTTACATTGATGAAAAAACATCTACCAGACTTAGCCTGACAATTCAACATTAAGTTACTAATTACATGCATAGCAAAAATACTTAGAACAACTTTATTAACAAAAGGGGGGTGTAGGGGTGAGTGTTCTCTCTCTGTATGGCAAGTAGAAGGATTCAACTTTACATTGATGCAAAAACATCTACCAGACTAAGCCCGACAATACAACATTAAGTCACTAATTACTTGCATAGCTAAAATACTAAGAATATGGTTATTATAAGAAGGGAGTGTGTTTTTATTTTTTTTTGCAGTATGGTAAGTAGAGGGATTCAAATTTACATTGATGCAAAAACATCTACCAGACTTAGCCCGACAATACAACATTAAGTCACTAGTTACTTGCATAGCTAAAATACTCAGAAAGTCGTTATTAAAAGAAGGGGGTTTTTTGCGGTGAGGTTTTATTTTGCGGTATGGCAAACAGAAGGATTCAATTTTACATTAATACAAAAATATCAACCACACTAAGCCTGACAATTCAACATTAAGTTACTAATTCCTTGCATAGCTACAATACTCAGAAAATCTTTATAAACAGGAGGGGGGTGTTGGGGTGAGTGTTTTCTCTCGGTATGGCAAGTAGAAGGATTCAACTTTACATTGATGCAAAAACATCTACCAGACTAAGCCCGACAATACAATATTGTCACTAATTACTTGCCTAGCTACAATACTCAGAAAGTCGTTATTAAAAGAAGGGGTTTTTTTGCGGTGAGGTTTTATTTTGCGGTATGGCAAACAGAAGGATTCAACTTTACACTCATACAAAAATATCAACCAGACTAAGCCCGACAATCCAACATTAAGTAACTAATTCCTTGCATAGCTACAATGCTCTAAAAATCTTTATAAACAGGAAGGGGGTGTTGGGGTGAGTGTTTTCTCTCGGTATGGCAAGAAGAAGGATTCAAGTGTACTTTAATGCAAAAACATCTAGCAGACTAAGACCGACAATACAACATAAAGTTACTAATTACTTGCATAGCTAAAATACTCAGAAAATCGTTATTAAAAAAAGGGGGGTGTTAGGGTGAGTGTTTTCTCTCTGTATAGCAAGTAGTAGGATTCAACTTTACATTGAGGCAAAAACATCTACCAGACTTAGCCCCACAATTCAACATTAAGTTACTAATTACTTGCATAGCTAAAATACTCAGAAAACCGTTATTAAAAAAATGGGGGTAATGGGTGAGTTCTTTCTTGCGGTATGGTAAGTAGAAGAATTCAACTTTACATTGATGCAAAAACATATACCAGACTAAGCCCGACAATACAACATTAAGTTACTAATTACTAACATACCTAAAATACTCAGAATTTCGTTATTAAAAGAAGAGGATTTGTTAGGGTAAGGTTTTTTTTTTTTTTGCGGTTTTGCAAGCAGACGGATCAACCTTACGTTAATACTAAAACATCTACCAGACTTAGCCAGACAATACGACATTAAGTTACTAATTACTTTCCTAGCTACAGTACTCAGAAAATCGTTATTAACAAAAGGGGGCTAAGCCCGACATTAAAACACTGGGTTTCTCACTACATGCATAGCTGTAATACTCAGAAACTCGTTATTAAAAGAAGGGGGTTTTTCGCGGTTAGGTTTTTTTTTTGCGGTATGGCACACAGAAGGATTCAACTTTACATTAATACAAAAATATCAACCAGACTAAGCCCGACAATTCAACATTAAGTTACTAATTCCTTGCATAGCTACAATAATCAAAAAATCTTTATAAACAGGAGAGGGGTGTTGGGATGAGTGTTTTCTCTCGGTATGGCAAGTAGAAGGATTCAAGTGTACTTTAATGCAAAAACATCTACTAGACTTAGCCCGACAATACAACATTAAGTTACTGATTACTTGCCTAGCTACAATACTCAGAAAATCGTTATTAAAGAAAGGGGGGTAATGGGTGAGTTTTTTCTTGCGGTATGGCAAGTAGATGGCTTTAACTTTACATTGATGCGAAAACATCTACCAGACTTAGCCCGACAATACAACATTAAGTCACTAGTTACTTGCATAGCTAAAATCCTCAGAATTTCGTTATTAAAAGAAAAGGGTTTGTTAGGGTGAGGTTTTTTTTTTTTTTTTTTGCGGTTTTGCAAGCAGAAGGATCAACTTTACGTTAATACTAAAACATCAACCAGACTAAGCCCGACAATCCAACATTAAGTAACTAATTCCTTGCATAGCTACAATGCTCTAAAAATCTTTATAAACAGGAAGGGGGTGTTGGGGTGAGTGTTTTCTCTCGGTATGGCAAGTAGAAGGATTCAAGTGTACTTTAATGCAAAAACATCTACCAGACTAAGACCGACAATACAACATAAAGTTACTAATTACTTGCATAGCTAAAATACTCAGAAAATCGTTATTAAAAGAAGGGGGGTGTTAGGGTGAGTGTTTTCTCTCTGTATAGCAAGTAGTAGGATTCAACTTTACATTGAGGCAAAAACATCTACCAGACTTAGCCCCACAATTCAACATTAAGTTACTAATTACTTGCATAGCTAAAATACTCAGAAAACCGTTATTAAAAAAATGGGGGTAATGGGTGAGTTCTTTCTTGCGGTATGGTAAGTAGAAGAATTCAACTTTACATTGATGCAAAAACATATACCAGACTAAGCCCGATAATACAACATAAAGTCACTAATTATTTGCATAGCTACAATACTCAGAAAACCGTTATTAAAAAAATCGGGGTAATGGGTGAGTTCTTTCTTGCGGTATGGTAAGTAGAAGGATTCAACTTTACATTGATGCAAAAACATCTACTAGACTAAGCCCAACAATACAACATAAAGTCACTAATTATTTGCATAGCTACAATACTCAGAAAATCTTTATAAACAGGAGGGGGGTGTTGGGATGAGTGTTTTCTCTCGGTATGGCAAGTAGAAGGATTCAAGTGTACTTTAATGCAAAAACATCTACCAGACTAAGCCCGACAATACAACATTAAGTTACTAATTACTAACATACCTAAAATACTCAGAATTTCGTTATTAAAAGAAGAGGATTTGTTAGGGTAAGGTTTTTTTTTTTTTGCGGTTTTGCAAGCAGACGGATCAACCTTACGTTAATACTAAAACATCTACCAGACTTAGCCCGACAATACGACATTAAGTTACTAATTACTTTCCTAGCTACAGTACTCAGAAAATCGTTATTAACAAAAGGGGGCTAAGCCCGACATTACAACACTGGGTTTCTCACTACATGCATAGCTGTAATACTCAGAAACTCGTTATTAAAAGAAGGGGGTTTTTCGCGGTGAGGTTTTTTTTTGCGGTATGGCACACAGAAGGATTCAACTTTACATTAATACAAAAATATCAACCAGACTAAGCCCGACAATTCAACATTAAGTTACTAATTCCTTGCATAGCTACAATACTCAGAAAATCTTTATAAACAGGAGAGGGGTGTTGGGGTGAGTGTTCTCTCTCGGTATGGCAAGTAGAAGGATTCAACTTTACACTCATACAAAAATATCAACCAGACTAAGCCCGACAATCCAACATTAAGTAACTAATTCCTTGCATAGCTACAATGCTCTAAAAATCTTTATAAACAGGAAGGGGGTGTTGGGGTGAGTGTTTTCTCTCGGTATGGCAAGAAGAAGGATTCAAGTGTACTTTAATGCAAAAACATCTAGCAGACTAAGACCGACAATACAACATAAAGTTACTAATTACTTGCATAGCTAAAATACTCAGAAAATCGTTATTAAAAAAAGGGGGGTGTTAGGGTGAGTGTTTTCTCTCTGTATAGCAAGTAGTAGGATTCAACTTTACATTGAGGCAAAAACATCTACCAGACTTAGCCCCACAATTCAACATTAAGTTACTAATTACTTGCATAGCTAAAATACTCAAAAACCGTTATTAAAAAAATGGGGGTAATGGGTGAGTTCTTTCTTGCGGTATGGTAAGTAGAAGAATTCAACTTTACATTGATGCAAAAACATATACCAGACTAAGCCCGATAATACAACATAAAGTCACTAATTATTTGCATAGCTACAATACTCAGAAAACCGTTATTAAAAAAATCGGGGTAATGGGTGAGTTCTTTCTTGCGGTATGGTAAGTAGAAGGATTCAACTTTACATTGATGCAAAAACATCTACTAGACTAAGCCCAACAATACAACATAAAGTCACTAATTATTTGCATAGCTACAATACTCAGAAAATCTTTATAAACAGGAGGGGGGTGTTGGGATGAGTGTTTTCTCTCGGTTTGGCAAGTAGAAGGATTCGAGTGTACTTTAATGCAAAAACATCTACCAGACTAAGCCCGACAATACAACATTAAGTTACTAATTACTAACATACCTAAAATACTCAGAATTTCGTTATTAAAAGAAGAGGATTTGTTAGGGTAAGGTTTTTTTTTTTTTGCGGTTTTGCAAGCAGACGGATCAACCTTACGTTAATACTAAAACATCTACCAGACTTAGCCCGACAATACGACATTAAGTTACTAATTACTTTCCTAGCTACAGTACTCAGAAAATCGTTATTAACAAAAGGGGGCTAAGCCCGACATTACAACACTGGGTTTCTCACTACATGCATAGCTGTAATACTCAGAAACTCGTTATTAAAAGAAGGGGGTTTTTCGCGGTGAGGTTTTTTTTTGCGGTATGGCACACAGAAGGATTCAACTTTACATTAATACAAAAATATCAACCAAACTAAGCCCGACAATTCAACATTAAGTTACTTATTCCTTGCATAGCTACAATACTCTAAAAATCTTTATAAACAGGAAGGGGGTGTTGGGGTGAGTGTTTTCTCTCGGTATGGCAAGAAGAAGGATTCAAGTGTACTTTAATGCAAAAACATCTAGCAGACTAAGACCGACAATACAACATAAAGTTACTAATTACTTGCATAGCTAAAATACTCAGAAAATCGTTATTAAAAAAAGGGGGGTGTTAGGGTGAGTGTTTTCTCTCTGTATAGCAAGTAGTAGGATTCAACTTTACATTGAGGCAAAAACATCTACCAGACTTAGCCCCACAATTCAACATTAAGTTACTAATTACTTGCATAGCTAAAATACTCAGAAAACCGTTATTAAAAAAATGGGGGTAATGGGTGAGTTCTTTCTTGCGGTATGGTAAGTAGAAGAATTCAACTTTACATTGATGCAAAAACATATACTAGACTAAGCCCAACAATACAACATAAAGTCACTAATTATTTGCATAGCTACAATACTCAGAAAATCTTTATAAACAGGAGGGGGGTGTTGGGATGAGTGTTTTCTCTCGGTTTGGCAAGTAGAAGGATTCGAGTGTACTTTAATGCAAAAACATCTACCAGACTAAGCCCGACAATACAACATTAAGTTACTAATTACTAACATACCTAAAATACTCAGAATTTCGTTATTAAAAGAAGAGGATTTGTTAGGGTAAGGTTTTTTTTTTTTTGCGGTTTTGCAAGCAGACGGATCAACCTTACGTTAATACTAAAACATCTACCAGACTTAGCCCGACAATACGACATTAAGTTACTAATTACTTTCCTAGCTACAGTACTCAGAAAATCGTTATTAACAAAAGGGGGCTAAGCCCGACATTACAACACTGGGTTTCTCACTACATGCATAGCTGTAATACTCAGAAACTCGTTATTAAAAGAAGGGGGTTTTTCGCGGTGAGGTTTTTTTTTGCGGTATGGCACACAGAAGGATTCAACTTTACATTAATACAAAAATATCAACCAAACTAAGCCCGACAATTCAACATTAAGTTACTTATTCCTTGCATAGCTACAATACTCTAAAAATCTTTATAAACAGGAAGGGGGTGTTGGGGTGAGTGTTTTCTCTCGGTATGGCAAGAAGAAGGATTCAAGTGTACTTTAATGCAAAAACATCTAGCAGACTAAGACCGACAATACAACATAAAGTTACTAATTACTTGCATAGCTAAAATACTCAGAAAATCGTTATTAAAAAAAGGGGGGTGTTAGGGTGAGTGTTTTCTCTCTGTATAGCAAGTAGTAGGATTCAACTTTACATTGAGGCAAAAACATCTACCAGACTTAGCCCCACAATTCAACATTAAGTTACTAATTACTTGCATAGCTAAAATACTCAGAAAACCGTTATTAAAAAAATGGGGGTAATGGGTGAGTTCTTTCTTGCGGTATGGTAAGTAGAAGAATTCAACTTTACATTGATGCAAAAACATATACCAGACTAAGCCCGATAATACAACATAAAGTCACTAATTATTTGCATAGCTACAATACTCAGAAAACCGTTATTAAAAAAATCGGGGTAATGGGTGAGTTCTTTCTTGCGGTATGGTAAGTAGAAGGATTCAACTTTACATTGATGCAAAAACATCTACTAGACTAAGCCCAACAATACAACATAAAGTCACTAATTATTTGCATAGCTACAATACTCAGAAAATCTTTATAAACAGGAGGGGGGTGTTGGGATGAGTGTTTTCTCTCGGTTTGGCAAGTAGAAGGATTCGAGTGTACTTTAATGCAAAAACATCTACCAGACTAAGCCCGACAATACAACATTAAGTTACTAATTACTAACATACCTAAAATACTCAGAATTTCGTTATTAAAAGAAGAGGATTTGTTAGGGTAAGGTTTTTTTTTTTTTGCGGTTTTGCAAGCAGACGGATCAACCTTACGTTAATACTAAAACATCTACCAGACTTAGCCCGACAATACGACATTAAGTTACTAATTACTTTCCTAGCTACAGTACTCAGAAAATCGTTATTAACAAAAGGGGGCTAAGCCCGACATTACAACACTGGGTTTCTCACTACATGCATAGCTGTAATACTCAGAAACTCGTTATTAAAAGAAGGGGGTTTTTCGCGGTGAGGTTTTTTTTTGCGGTATGGCACACAGAAGGATTCAACTTTACATTAATACAAAAATATCAACCAGACTAAGCCCGACAATTCAACATTAAGTTACTAATTCCTTGCATAGCTACAATACTCAAAAAATCTTTATAAACAGGAGAGGGGTGTTGGGATGAGTGTTTTCTCTCGGTATGGCAAGTAGAAGGATTCAACTTTACATTAATGCAAAAACATCTACCAGACTTAGCCCGACAATACAACATTAAGTTACTGATTACTTGCCTAGCTACAATACTCAGAAAATCTTTATTAACAAAAGGGGGGTGTTGGGGTTAGTGTTTTCTCTCGGTATGACAAGTAGAAGGATTCAACTTTACATTGATGCAAAAACATCTACTAGACTAAGCCCGACAAAACAACATAAAGTCACTAATTATTTGCATAGCTACAATACTCAGAAAATCGTTATTAAAGAAAGGGGGGTAATGGGTGAGTTTTTTCTTGCGGTATGGCAAGTAGATGGCTTTAACTTTACATTGATGCGAAAACATCTACCAGACTTAGCCCGACAATACAACATTAAGTCACTAGTTTCTTGCATAGCTAAAATACTCAGAATTTCGTTATTAAAAGAAGAGGGTTTGTTAGGGTAAGGTTTTTTTTTTTTTTTTTTTGCGGTTTTGCAAGCAGAAGGATCAACTTTACGTTAATACTAAAACATCTACCAGACTTAGCCCGACAATACAACATTAAGTTACTAATTACTTGCATAGCTACAATACTCAGAAAATCTTTATTAACAAAAGGGGGTTAAGCCCGACATTACAACACTGGGTTTCTCACTACATGCATAGCTGTAATACTCAGAAACTCGTTATTAAAAGAAGGGGGTTTTTCGCGGTGAGGTTTTTTTTTGCGGTATGGCACACAGAAGGATTCAACTTTACATTAATACAAAAATATCAACCAGACTAAGCCCGACAATTCAACATTAAGTTACTAATTCCTTGCATAGCTACAATACTCAAAAAATCTTTATAAACAGGAGAGGGGTGTTGGGATGAGTGTTTTCTCTCGGTATGGCAAGTAGAAGGATTCAAGTGTACTTTAATGCAAAAACATCTACCAGACTTAGCCCGACAATACAACATTAAGTTACTGATTACTTGCCTAGCTACAATACTCAGAAAATCTTTATTAACAAAAGGGGGGTGTTGGGGTTAGTGTTTTCTCTCGGTATGACAAGTAGAAGGATTCAACTTTACATTGATGCAAAAACATCTACTAGACTAAGCCCGACAAAACAACATAAAGTCACTAATTATTTGCATAGCTACAATACTCAGAAAATCGTTATTAAAGAAAGGGGGGTAATGGGTGAGTTTTTTCTTGCGGTATGGCAAGTAGATGGCTTTAACTTTACATTGATGCGAAAACATCTACCAGACTTAGCCCGACAATACAACATTAAGTCACTAGTTTCTTGCATAGCTAAAATACTCAGAATTTCGTTATTAAAAGAAGAGGGTTTGTTAGGGTGAGGTTTTTTTTTTTTTTTTTTGCGGTTTTGCAAGCAGAAGGATCAACTTTACGTTAATACTAAAACATCTACCAGACTTAGCCCGACAATACAACATTAAGTTACTAATTACTTGCATAGCTACAATACTCAGAAAATCTTTATTAACAAAAGGGGGTTAAGCCCGACATTACAACACTGGGTTTCTCACTACATGCATAGCTGTAATACTCAGAAACTCGTTATTAAAAGAAGGGGGTTTTTCGCGGTGAGGTTTTTTTTTGCGGTATGGCACACAGAAGGATTCAACTTTACATTAATACAAAAATATCAACCAGACTAAGCCCGACAATTCAACATTAAGTTACTAATTCCTTGCATAGCTACAATACTCAAAAAATCTTTATAAACAGGAGAGGGGTGTTGGGATGAGTGTTTTCTCTCGGTATGGCAAGTAGAAGGATTCAAGTGTACTTTAATGCAAAAACATCTACCAGACTTAGCCCGACAATACAACATTAAGTTACTAATTACGTGCATAGCTACAATACTCAGAAAATCTTTATTAACAAAAGAGGGGTGTTGGGGTGAGTGTTTGAGTGTTTTCTCTCGGTATGGCATGTAGAAGGATTCAACTTTACATTGATGCAAAAACATCTACCAGACTTAGCTCTACAATTCAACATTAAGTTCATAATTTCTTGCATAGCTGAAATACTCTAAAACTCGTTATTAAAAGAAAGGGGTTTGTTGGGGTGAGTTTTTCTATTGCGGTATAGAACGATGAAGGATCAACTTTACATTAATACAAAAATATCTACTAGACTAAGCCCGAAAATACAACATTGTCACTAATTACTTGCATAGCTATAATACTCCGAAAATCGTTATTAAAAAAAGGGGGGTGTTGGGGTGAGTGTTTTCTCTCGGTAGGCAAGTAGAAGGATTAAACTTTACATTGATGCAAAAACATCTACCAGACTTAGCCCGATAATTCAACATTAAGTTACTAATTACTTGCATAGCTACAATACTCAGAAAATCTATATTAACAAAAGGGGGTTTGTTGGGGTGAGGTTTTTTTTTACGGTATGGCAAGCAGAAGGATTCAACTTTACATTAATACAAAAACATCTACCAGACATAGCCCGACAATACAACATTAAGTTACTAATTACGTGCATAGCTACAATACTCAGAAAATCTTTATTAACAAAAGAGGGGTGTTGGGGTGAGTGTTTGAGTGTTTTCTCTCGGTATGGCATGTAGAAGGATTCAACTTTACATTGATGCAAAAACATCTACCAGACTTAGCTCTACAATTCAACATTAAGTTCATAATTTCTTGCATAGCTGAAATACTCTAAAACTCGTTATTAAAAGAAAGGGGTTTGTTGGGGTGAGTTTTTCTATTGCGGTATAGAACGATGAAGGATCAACTTTACATTAATACAAAAATATCTACCAGACTAAGCCCGAAAATACAACATTGTCACTAATTACTTGCATAGCTATAATACTCCGAAAATCGTTATTAAAAAAAGGGGGGTGTTGGGGTGAGTGTTTTCTCTCGGTAGGCAAGTAGAAGGATTAAACTTTACATTGATGCAAAAACATCTACCAGACTTAGCCCGATAATTCAACATTAAGTTACTAATTACTTGCATAGCTACAATACTCAGAAAATCTATATTAACAAAAGGGGGGTGTTGGGGTGAGTGTTTTCTCTCGGTATGGCATGTAGATGGATTCAACTTTACATTGATGAAAAAACATCTACCAGACTTAGCCCGATAATTCAACATTTAGTTACTAATTGCATGCATAGCTACAATACTCAGAAAATTTTTATTAACAAAAGGGGGGTGTAGGGGTGAGTTTTTTCTCTCGGTATGGCATGTAAAAGGATTCAACTTTACATTGATGCAAAAACATCTACCTGACTTAGCCCTACAATTTAACATTAAGTTCATAATTTCTTGCATAGCTGAAATACTCTAAAACTCGTTATTAAAAGAAAGGGGTTTGTTGGGGTGAGTTTTTCTATTGCGGTATGGAAAGATAAAGGATCAACTTTACATTAATACAAAAATATCTACCAGACTAAACCCGAAAATACAACATTGTCACTAATTACTTGCATAGCTATAATACTCCGAAAATCGTTATTAAAAAAAGGGGGGTGTTGGGGTGAGTGTTTTCTCTCGGTATGGCAAGTAGAAGGATTCAACTTTACATTGAGGCAAAAATATCTACCAGACTTAGCCCGACAATGCAACATTAATTTACTAATTACTTGCATAGCTACATTACTTAGAAAATCTTTATTAACAAAAGGGGTGGGGTTGGGATGAGTGTTTTCTCTCGGTATGGCATGTAGATGGATTAAACTTTACATTGATGCAAAAACATTACTTGCATAGCTGAAATACTCAGAAACTCGTTATAAAAGAAGGGGGTTTGTTGGGGTGAGGTTTTTTTTTACGGTATGGCAAGCAGAAGGATTCAACTTTACATTAATACAAAAACATCTACCAGACATAGCCCGACAATACAACATTAAGTTACTAATTACGTGCATAGCTACAATACTCAGAAAATCTTTATTAACAAAAGAGGGGTGTTGGGGTGAGTGTTTGAGTGTTTTCTCTCGGTATGGAAAGTAGAAGGATTCAACTTTACATTGATGCAAAAACATCTACCATACTTAGCCAGATAATTCAACATTAAGTTCATAATTTCTTGCATAGCTGAAATACTCTATAACTCGTTATTAAAAGAAAGGGGTTTGTTGGGGTGAGTTTTTCTATTGCTGTATGGAAAGATAAAGGATCAACTTTACATTAATACAAAAATATCTACCAGACTAAACCCGAAAATACAACATTGTCACTAATTACTTGCATAGCTATAATACTCCGAAAATCGTTATTAAAAAAAGGGGGGTGTTGGGGTGAGTGTTTTCTCTCGGTATGGCAACTAGAAGGATTCAACTTTACATTGAGGCAAAAATATCTACCAGACTTAGCCCGACAATGAAACATTAATTTACTAATTACTTGCATAGCTACAATACTTAGAAAATCTTTATTAACAAAAGGGGTGGGGTTGGGGTGAGTGTTTTCTCTCGGTATGGCATGTAGAAGGATTCAACTTTACATTGATGCAAAAACATCTACCAGACTTAGCCCTACAATTCAACATAAAGTTCATAATTTCTTGCATAGCTGAAATACTCTAAAACTCGTTATTAAAAGAAAGGGGTTTGTTGGGGTGAGTTTTTCTATTGCGGTATAGAACGATGAAGGATCAACTTTACATTAATACAAAAATATCTACCAGACTAAGCCCGAAAATACAACATTGTCACTAATTACTTGCATAGCTATAATACTCCGAAAATCGTTATTAAAAAAAGGGGGGTGTTGGGGTGAGTGTTTTCTCTCGGTATGGCAAGTAGAAGGAATAAACTTTACATTGATGCAAAAACATCTATCAGACTTAGCCCGATAATTCAACATTAAGTTACTAATTACTTGCATAGCTACAATACTCAGAAAATCTTTATTAAAGAAAGGGGGGTAATGGGTGAGTTTTTTCTTGCGGTATGGCAAGTAGATGGCTTTAACATTACATTGATGCGAAAACATCTACCAGACTTAGCCCGACAATACAACATTAAGTCACTAGTTACTTGCATAGCTAAAATACTCAGAATTTCGTTATTAAAAGAAGAGGGTTTGTTAGGGTAGTTTTTTTTTTTTTTTTTTGCGGTTTTGCAAGCAGAAGGATCAACTTTACGTTAATACTAAAACATCTACCAGACTTAGCCCGACAATACAACATTAAGTTACTAATTACTTGCATAGCTACAATACTCAGAAAATCTTTATTAACAAAAGGGGGTTAAGCCCGACATTACAACACTGGGTTTCTAACTACATGCATAGCTGTAATACTCAGAAACTCGTTATTAAAAGAAGGGGATTTTTTAAGTTAAGTTTTTTTTTGCGGTAAGTTAAGTAGAAGGATTCAACTTTACATTAATACAAAAATATCAACCAGACTAAGCCCGACAAATCAACATTAAGTTACTAATTACTTGCATAGCTACAATACTCAGAAAATCTTTATTAACAAAAGGGGGTTAAGCCCGACATTACAACACTGGGTTTCTAACTACATGCATAGCTGTAATACTCAGAAACTCGTTATTAAAAGAAGGGGATTTTTTAAGTTAAGTTTTTTTTTGCGGTAAGTTAAGTAGAAGGATTCAACTTTACATTAATACAAAAATATCAACCAGACTAAGCCCGACAAATCAACATTTAGTTACTAATTGCATGCATAGCTACAATACTCAGAAAATTTTTATTAACAAAAGGGGGGTGTAGGGGTGAGTTTTTTCTCTCGGTATGGCATGTAAAAGGATTCAACTTTACATTGATGCAAAAACATCTACCTGACTTAGCCCTACAATTTAACATTAAGTTCATAATTTCTTGCATAGCTGAAATACTCTAAAACTCGTTATTAAAAGAAAGGGGTTTGTTGGGGTGAGTTTTTCTATTGCGGTATGGAAAGATAAAGGATCAACTTTACATTAATACAAAAATATCTACCAGACTAAACCCGAAAATACAACATTGTCACTAATTACTTGCATAGCTATAATACTCCGAAAATCGTTATTAAAAAAAGGGGGGTGTTGGGGTGAGTGTTTTCTCTCGGTATGGCAAGTAGAAGGATTCAACTTTACATTGAGGCAAAAATATCTACCAGACTTAGCCCGACAATGCAACATTAATTTACTAATTACTTGCATAGCTACATTACTTAGAAAATCTTTATTAACAAAAGGGGTGGGGTTGGGATGAGTGTTTTCTCTCGGTATGGCATGTAGATGGATTAAACTTTACATTGATGCAAAAACATTACTTGCATAGCTGAAATACTCAGAAACTCGTTATAAAAGAAGGGGGTTTGTTGGGGTGAGGTTTTTTTTTACGGTATGGCAAGCAGAAGGATTCAACTTTACATTAATACAAAAACATCTACCAGACATAGCCCGACAATACAACATTAAGTTACTAATTACGTGCATAGCTACAATACTCAGAAAATCTTTATTAACAAAAGAGGGGTGTTGGGGTGAGTGTTTGAGTGTTTTCTCTCGGTATGGAAAGTAGAAGGATTCAACTTTACATTGATGCAAAAACATCTACCATACTTAGCCAGATAATTCAACATTAAGTTCATAATTTCTTGCATAGCTGAAATACTCTATAACTCGTTATTAAAAGAAAGGGGTTTGTTGGGGTGAGTTTTTCTATTGCGGTATGGAAAGATAAAGGATCAACTTTACATTAATACAAAAATATCTACCAGACTAAACCCGAAAATACAACATTGTCACTAATTACTTGCATAGCTATAATACTCCGAAAATCGTTATTAAAAAAAGGGGGGTGTTGGGGTGAGTGTTTTCTCTCGGTATGGCAACTAGAAGGATTCAACTTTACATTGAGGCAAAAATATCTACCAGACTTAGCCCGACAATGAAACATTAATTTACTAATTACTTGCATAGCTACAATACTTAGAAAATCTTTATTAACAAAAGGGGTGGGGTTGGGGTGAGTGTTTTCTCTCGGTATGGCATGTAGAAGGATTCAACTTTACATTGATGCAAAAACATCTACCAGACTTAGCCCTACAATTCAACATAAAGTTCATAATTTCTTGCAAAGCTGAAATACTCTAAAACTCGTTATTAAAAGAAAGGGGTTTGTTGGGGTGAGTTTTTCTATTGCGGTATAGAACGATGAAGGATCAACTTTACATTAATACAAAAATATCTACCAGACTAAGCCCGAAAATACAACATTGTCACTAATTACTTGCATAGCTATAATACTCCGAAAATCGTTATTAAAAAAAGGGGGGTGTTGGGGTGAGTGTTTTCTCTCGGTATGGCAAGTAGAAGGAATAAACTTTACATTGATGCAAAAACATCTATCAGACTTAGCCCGATAATTCAACATTAAGTTACTAATTACTTGCATAGCTACAATACTCAGAAAATCTATATTAACAAAAGGGGGGTGTTGGGGTTAGTGTTTTCTCTCGGTATGGCAAGTAGAAGGATTCAACTTTACATTGATGCAAAAACATCTACTAGACTAAGCCCGACAAAACAACATAAAGTCACTAATTATTTGCATAGCTACAATACTCAGAAAATCTTTATTAAAGAAAGGGGGGTAATGGGTGAGTTTTTTCTTGCGGTATGGCAAGTAGATGGCTTTAACATTACATTGATGCGAAAACATCTACCAGACTTAGCCCGACAATACAACATTAAGTCACTAGTTACTTGCATAGCTAAAATACTCAGAATTTCGTTATTAAAAGAAGAGGGTTTGTTAGGGTGAGGTTTTTTTTTTTTTTTTTTTGCGGTTTTTCAAGCAGAAGGATCAACTTTACGTTAATACTAAAACATCTACCAGACTTAGCCCGACAATACAACATTAAGTTACTAATTACTTGCATAGCTACAATACTCAGAAAATCTTTATTAACAAAAGGGGGTTAAGCCCGACATTACAACACTGGGTTTCTAACTACATGCATAGCTGTAATACTCAGAAACTCGTTATTAAAAGAAGGGGATTTTTTAAGTTAAGTTTTTTTTTGCGGTAAGTTAAGTAGAAGGATTCAACTTTACATTAATACAAAAATATCAACCAGACTAAGCCCGACAAATCAACATTAAGTTACTAATTACTTGCATAGCTACAATACTCAGAAAATCTTTATTAACAAAAGGGGGTTAAGCCCGACATTACAACACTGGGTTTCTAACTACATGCATAGCTGTAATACTCAGAAACTCGTTATTAAAAGAAGGGGATTTTTTAAGTTAAGTTTTTTTTTGCGGTAAGTTAAGTAGAAGGATTCAACTTTACATTAATACAAAAATATCAACCAGACTAAGCCCGACAAATCAACATTTAGTTACTAATTGCATGCATAGCTACAATACTCAGAAAAATTTTATTAACAAAAGGGGGGAGTAGGGGTGAGTGTTTTCTCTCGGTATGGCATGTAGAAGGATTCAACTTTACATTGATGCAAAAACATCTACCAGACTTAGCCCTACAATTCAACATTAAGTTCATAATTTCTTGCATAGCTGAAATACTCTAAAACTCGTTATTAAAAGAAAGGGGTTTGTTGGGATGAGTTTTTCTATTGCGGTATGGAAAGATGAAGGATCAACTTTACATTAATACAAAAATATCTACCAGACTAAGCCCGAAAATACAACATTGTCACTAATTACTTGCATAGCTATAATACTCCGAAAATCGTTATTAAAAAAAGGGGGGTGTTGGGGTGAGTGTTTTCTCTCGGTATGGCAAGTAGAAGGATTCAACTTTACATTGATGCAAAAACATCTACCAGACTTAGCCCGACAATTCAACATTAAGTTACTAATTACTTGCATAGCTGAAATACTCAGAAACTCGTTATAAAAGAAGGGGGTTTGTTGGGGTGAGGTTTTTTTTTGCGGTATGGCAAGCAGAAGGATTCAACTTTACATTAATAGAAAAACATCTACCAGACTTAGCCCGTTTATTCAACAGCTAAAATACTCAGAAACTCGTTATTAAAAATGGGGGGTGTTGGGGTGATAGTTTTCTCTCGGTATGGCAAGTAGAAAGATTCAACTTTACATTGATGCAAAAATTTCTACCAGACCAAGCCCGTCAATAGAACATTAAGATACTAATTACTTGCATAGCTAAAATACTCAGATAATCGTTATTAGAAGAAGGGGATTTGAAGGGTTGAGGTTTTTTTTTGCGGTATGGCATTCAGTAGGTTCAACTT
Source organism: Aelia acuminata (assembly GCA_911387785.2). Taxonomy (NCBI): domain Eukaryota; kingdom Metazoa; phylum Arthropoda; class Insecta; order Hemiptera; family Pentatomidae; genus Aelia; species Aelia acuminata. The sequence goes on along the minus strand of OU426985.1, from coordinate 1,820,655 downwards.
TACATTAATACAAAAATATCTACCAGACTTAGCCCGACAATTCAAAATTAAGTTTTTTTGCGGTATTGCAAGCAGAAGAATCAACTTTACGTTAATACTAAAATATCTACCAGACTAAGCCCGACGATACAACATTAAGTCACTAAATAATATCATATATACAATACTCAGAAACTCGTTATTAAAAGTAGGGGGTGTTGGGGTGAGTGTTTTCTCTCGGTATGGCAAGTAGAAAGATTCAACTTTACATTGATGCAAAAATATCTACCAGACTTAGCCCGACAATTCAACATTAAGTTACTAATTACAAGCATAGCTACAATACTCAGAAAATTTTTATTAACAAAAGGGTGGTGTAGGGGTGAGTGTTTTGTCTCGGTATGGCATGTAGAAGGATTCAACTTGACATTGATGCAAAAACATCTACCAGACTTAGCCCGACAATACGACATTAAGTTACTAATTACTTGCATAGCTACAATACTCAGAAAATCTTTAATAAAAGAAAGGGGTTTGTTGGGGTGAGTTTTTCTATTGCGGTATGGAAAGCAGAAGGATCAACTTTACATTAATACAAAAATATCTACCAGACTAAGCCCTACAATTCAACATTAAGTCACTAATTACTTGCATAGCTGAAATACTCAGAAAACCGTTATTAAAAAAATGGGGGTAATGGGTGAGTTCTTACATTCCTTGAATAGCTGAAATACTCAGAAGCTCGTTATTAAAAGAAGAGGGTTTGTTAGGGTGAGGTTTTTTGTTGTTTAGGGTGCAAGCAGAAGGATCAACTTTACGTTAATACTAAAATATCTACCAGACTAAGCCCGACAATACAACATTAAGTCACTAAATAATTGCACATATTCAATACTCAGAAACTCGTTATTAAAAGTAGGGGGTGTTGGGGTGAGTGTTTTCTCTCGGTATGGCAAGTAGAAATATTCAACTTTACATTGATGCAAAAATATCTACAAGACTTAGCCCGACAATTCAACATTAAGTTACTAATTACATGCATAGCTACAATCCTCAGAAAATTTTTATTAACAAAAGGGGGGTGTAGGGGTCAGTTTTTTCTTGCGGTATGGTATGTAGAAGGATTCAACTTGACATTGATGCAAAAACATCTACCAGACTTAGCCCGACAATACGACATTAAGTTACTAATTACTTGCATAGCTACAATACTCAGAAAATCTTTATTAAAAGAAAGGGGTTTGTTGGGGTGAGTTTTTTTATTGCGGTATGGAAAGCAGAAGGATCAACTTTACATTAATACAAAAATATCTACCAGACTAAGCCCCACAATTCAACATTAAGTTACTAATTACTTGCATAGCTGAAATACTCAGAAAACCGTTATTAAAAAAATGGGGGTAATGGGTGAGTTCTTACATTACTTGCATAGCTACAATACTCAGAAAATCTTTATTAAAAGAAAGGGGTTTGTTGGGGTGAGTTTTTCTATTGCGGTATGGAAAGCAGAAGGATCAACTTTACATTAATACAAAAATATCTACCAGACTAAGCCCAAAAATTCACCATTAAGTTACTAATTACTTGCATAGCTGAAATACTCAGAAAACCGTTATTAAAAAAATGGGGGTAATGGGTGAGTTCTTACATTACTTGCATAGCTGAAATACTCAGAAACTCGTTATAAAAGAAGGGGGTTTGTTGGGGTGAGGTTTTTTTTTGCGGTATGGCAAGTAGAAAGATTCAACTTTACATTGATGCAAAAATTTCTACCAGACCAAGCCCGTCAATAGAACATTAAGATACTAATTACTTGCATAGCTAAAATACTCAGATAATCGTTATTAGACTTAGCCCGACTATTCAACAGCTAAAATACTCAGAAACTCGTTATTAAAAATGGGGGGTGTTGGGGTGAGTGTTTTCTCTTGGTATGGCAAGTAGAAAGATTAAACTTTACATTGATGCAAAAACATATACCAGACCTAACCCTACAATTCAACATTAAGTTACTAATTACTTGCATAGCTGAAATACTAAGAAAATTGTTCTTAAAGATGGGAGTGTTGGTGAGTTTTTTCTTGCGGTATGGTAAGTAGAAGGATTCAACTTTACATTGATGCAAAAACATCTACCAGACTTAGCCCGTTAATTCAACATTAAGTTACTAATTACTTGCATAGCTGAAATACTCAGAAAATCGTTATTAAAGATGGGAGTGTTGGTGAGTTTTTTCTTGCAGTATGGTAAGTAGAAGGATTCAACATTACATTGATGCAAAAACATCTACCAGACTTAGCCCGACAATTTAACATTAAGTTACTAATTACTTGCAAAGCTAAAATACTCAGAGAATCGTTATTAAATGAAGGGGGTGAGTTAGGATGAGTTTTTTTTTTTTTCGCAGTATAGCAAGTAGAAGGATTCTACTTAGCATTAATATAAAAACATCTACCAGACTAAGGCTGACAATACAACATTAAGATCCTAATTACTTGCATAGCTATGATACTCAGAAAATCGTTATTAAATGAAGAGGGTGAGTTGGGATGAGTTTTTTTTTTTTTTTTTTTTTTTTTGCGGTATAGCAAGTAGGAGGATTCAACCTTGCATTAATATAAAAATATCTACCAGACTAAGCCTGACAATACAACATTAAGATCCTAATTACTTGCATAGCTGAAATACTCAGAAACTCGTTATAAAAGAAGGGGGTTTGTTGGGGTGAGGTTTTTTTTTGCGGTATGGCAAGCAGAAGGATTCAACTTTACATTAATACAAAAACATCTACCAGACTTAGCCCGTTTATTCAACAGCTAAAATACTCAGAAACTCGTTATTAAAAATGGGGGGTGTTGGGGTGATAGTTTTTTCTCGGTATGGCAAGTAGAAAGATTCAACTTTACATTGATGCAAAAATTTCTACCAGACCAAGCCCGTCAATAGAACATTAAGATACTAATTACTTGCATAGCTAAAATACTCAGATAATCGTTATTAGAAGAAGGGGATTTGAAGGGTTGAGGTTTTTTTTTGCGGTATGGCATTCAGTAGGTTCAACTTTACATTAATACAAAAATATCTACCAGACTTAGCCCGACAATTCAAAATTAAGTTTTTTTGCGGTATTGCAAGCAGAAGAATCAACTTTACGTTAATACTAAAATATCTACCAGACTAAGCCCGACGATACAACATTAAGTCACTAAATAATATCATATATACAATACTCAGAAACTCGTTATTAAAAGTAGGGGGTGTTGGGGTGAGTGTTTTCTCTCGGTATGGCAAGTAGAAAGATTCAACTTTACATTGATGCAAAAATATCTACCAGACTTAGCCCGACAATTCAACATTAAGTTACTAATTACAAGCATAGCTACAATACTCAGAAAATTTTTATTAACAAAAGGGTGGTGTAGGGGTGAGTGTTTTTTCTCGGTATGGCATGTAGAAGGATTCAACTTGACATTGATGCAAAAACATCTACCAGACTTAGCCCGACAATACGACATTAAGTTACTAATTACTTGCATAGCTACAATACTCAGAAAATCTTTATTAAAAGAAAGGGGTTTGTTGGGGTGAGTTTTTCTATTGCGGTATGGAAAGCAGAAGGATCAACTTTACATTAATACAAAAATATCTACCAGACTAAGCCCTACAATTCAACATTAAGTCACTAATTACTTGCATAGCTGAAATACTCAGAAAACCGTTATTAAAAAAATGGGGGTAATGGGTGAGTTCTTACATTCCTTGCATAGCTGAAATACTCAGAAGCTCGTTATTAAAAGAAGAGGGTTTGTTAGGGTGAGGTTTTTTGTTGTTTAGGGTGCAAGCAGAGGGATCAACTTTACGTTAATACTAAAATATCTACCAGACTAAGCCCGACAATACAACTTTAAGTCACTAAATAATTGCACATATACAATACTCAGAAACTCGTTATTAAAAGTAGGGGGTGTTGGGGTGAGTGTTTTCTCTCGGTATGGTAAGTAGAAGGATTCAACTTTACATTGATGCAAAAACATCTACCAGACTTAGCCCGTTAATTCAACATTAAGTTACTAATTACTTGCATAGCTGAAATACTCAGAAAATCGTTATTAAAGATGGGAGTGTTGGTGAGTTTTTTCTTGCAGTATGGTAAGTAGAAGGATTCAACATTACATTGATGCAAAAACATCTACCAGACTTAGCCCGACAATTTAACATTAAGTTACTAATTACTTGCAAAGCTGAAATACTCAGAGAATCGTTATTAAATGAAGGGGGTGAGTTAGGATGAGTTTTTTTTTTTTCGCAGTATAGCAAGTAGAAGGATTCTACTTAGCATTAATATAAAAACATCTACCAGACTAAGGCTGACAATACAACATTAAGATCCTAATTACTTGCATAGCTATGATACTCAGAAAATCGTTATTAAATGAAGAGGGTGAGTTGGGATGAGTTTTTTTTTTTTTTTTTTTTTTTGCGGTATAGCAAGTAGGAGGATTCAACCTTGCATTAATATAAAAATATCTACCAGACTAAGCCTGACAATACAACATTAAGATCCTAATTACTTGCATAGCTGAAATACTCAGAAACTCGTTATAAAAGAAGGGGGTTTGTTGGGGTGAGGTTTTTTTTTGCGGTATGGCAAGCAGAAGGATTCAACTTTACATTAATACAAAAACATCTACCAGACTTAGCCCGTTTATTCAACAGCTAAAATACTCAGAAACTCGTTATTAAAAATGGGGGGTGTTGGGGTGATAGTTTTTTCTCGGTATGGCAAGTAGAAAGATTCAACTTTACATTGATGCAAAAATTTCTACCAGACCAAGCCCGTCAATAGAACATTAAGATACTAATTACTTGCATAGCTAAAATACTCAGATAATCGTTATTAGAAGAAGGGGATTTGAAGGGTTGAGGTTTTTTTTTGCGGTATGGCATTCAGTAGGTTCAACTTTACATTAATACAAAAATATCTACCAGACTTAGCCCGACAATTCAAAATTAAGTTTTTTTGCGGTATTGCAAGCAGAAGGATCAACTTTACATTAATACAAAAATATCTACCAGACTAAGCCCAAAAATTCAACATTAAGTTACTAATTACTTGCATAGCTGAAATACTCAGAAAACCGTTATTAAAAAAATGGGGGTAATGGGTGAGTTCTTACATTACTTGCATAGCTGAAATACTCAGAAACTCGTTATAAAAGAAGGGGGTTTGTTGGGGTGAGGTTTTTTTTTGCGGTATGGCAAGTAGAAAGATTCAACTTTACATTGATGCAAAAATTTCTACCAGACCAAGCCCGTCAATAGAACATTAAGATACTAATTACTTGCATAGCTAAAATACTCAGATAATCGTTATTAGACTTAGCCCGACTATTCAACAGCTAAAATACTCAGAAACTCGTTATTAAAAATGGGGGGTGTTGGGGTGAGTGTTTTCTCTAGGTATGGCAAGTAGAAAGATTCAACTTTACATTGATGCAAAAATTTCTACCAGACCAAGCCCGTCAATAGAACATTAAGATACTAATTACTTGCATAGCTAAAATACTCAGATAATCGTTATTAGAAGACGGGGATTTGAAGGGTTAAGGTTTTTTTTTGCGGTATGGCATTCAGTAGGATTCAACTTGACATTGATGCAAAAACATCTACCAGACTTAGCCCGACAATTCAACATTAAGTTACTAATTACTTGCATAGCTACAATACTCAGAAAATCTTTATTAACAAAAGGGGGGTGTTGGGGTGAGTGTTTGAGTGTTTTCTCTCGGTATGGAAAGTAGAAGGATTCATCTTTACATTGATGAAAAAACATCTACCAGACTTAGCCCGATAATTCATCATTTAGTTACTAATTGCATGCATAGCTACAATACTCAGAAAATTTTTATTAACAATAGGGGGGTGTAGGGGTGAGTGTTTTCTCTCGGTATGGCATGTAGAAGGATTCAACTTTACATTGATGCAAAAACATCTACCAGACTTAGCCCTACAATTCAACATTAAGTCTATAATTTCTTGCATAGCAGAAATACTCTAAAACTCGTTATTAAAAGAAAGGGGTTTTTTGGGGTGAGTTTTTCTATTGCGGTATGGAAAGCAGAAGGATTAAACTTTACATTAATACATCTACATTACATTAACATCTACCAGACTTAGCCCGAATATTCAACAGCTAAAATACTCAAAAACTCGTTATTAAAAAGGGGGGGTGTTTTCTCTAGGTATGGCAAGTAGAAAGATTAAACTTTACATTCATGCAAAAACATATACCAGACTTAACCAGACATTTCAACATTAAGTTACTAATTACTTGCATAGCTGAAATACTAAGAAAATCGTTCTTAAAGATGTGAGTGTTGGTGAGTTTTTTCTTGCGGTATGGTAAGTAGAAGGATTAAACTTGACATTGATGCAAAAACATCTACCAGACTTAGCCCGACAATTTAACATTAAGTTACTAATTACTTGCAAAGCTGAAACACTCAGAAAATCGTTATTAAAGATGGGAGTGTTGGTGAGTTTTTTCTTGCGGTATGGTAAGTAGAAGGATTCAACTTTACATTGATGCAAAAACATCTACCAGACTTAGCCCGTCAATTCAACATTAAGTTACTAATTACTTGCATAGCTGAAATACTCAGAAAATCGATATTAAAGAAGGGGGTTTGTTGGGGTGAGGTTTTTTTTTTTTGCGGTATGGCAAGTAGAAAGATTCAACTTTACATTGATGCCAAAATTTCTACCAGACCAAGCCCGTCAATAGAACATTAAGATACTAATTACTTGCATAGCTAAAATACTCAGATAATCGTTATGAGAAGAAGGGGATTTGAAGGGTTGACGTTTTTTTTTTGCGGTATGGCATTCAGTAGGATTCAACTTTACATTAATAAAAAAATATCTACCAGACTTAGCCCGACAATTCAAAATTAAGTTTTTTTTGCGGTATTGCAAGCAGAAGAATCAACTTTACGTTAATACTAAAATATCTACCAGACTAAGCCCGACAATACAACATTAAGTTACTAATTACTTGCATTCCTAAAATACTCAGAAAATCGTTATTAAAGATGGGAGTGTTGAGTCAGTTTTTTCTTGCGGTATGGCAAGTAGAAAGATTAAACTTTACATTGATGCAAAAACATATACCAGACTTTACCCGACAATTCAACATTAAGTTACTAATTACTTGCTTAGCTGAAATACTAAGAAAATCGTTCTTAAAGATGGGAGTGTTGGTGAGTTTTTTCTTGCGGTATGGAAAGTAGAAGGATTCAACTTTACATTGATTTGATTCAACATTAAGTTACTAATTACTTGCATAGCTGAAATACTCAGAAAATCCTTAATTAAGATGGGAGTGTTGGTGAGTTTTTTCTTGCGGTATGGTAAGTAGAAAGATTAAACTTTACATTGATGCAAAAACATATACCAGACTTTACCCGACAATTCAACATTAAGTTACTAATTACTTGCTTAGCTGAAATACTAAGAAAATCGTTCTTAAAGATGGGAGTGTTGGTGAGTTTTTTCTTGCGGTATGGTAAGTAGAAGGATTCAACTTTACATTGATTTGATTCAACATTAAGTTACTAATTACTTGCATAGCTGAAATACTCAGAAAATCCTTAATTAAGATGGGAGTGTTGGTGAGTTTTTTCTTGCGGTATGGTAAGTAGAAGGATTCAACTTTACATTGATGCAAAAACATCTACCAGACTTAGCCCGTCAATTCAACATTAAGTTCCTAATTACTTGCATAGCTGAAATACTCAGAAACTCGTTATAAAAGAAGGGGGTTTGATGGGGTGAGGTTTTTTTTTGCGGTATGGCATGCAGAAGGATTCAACCTTACATTAATATAAAAATATCTACCAGACTAAGCCCGACGATACAACATTAAGTCACTAAATAATATCATATATACAATACTCAGAAACTCGTTATTTAAAGTAGGGGGTGTTGGGGTGAGTGTTTTCTCTCGGTATGGCAAGTAGAAAGATTCAACTTTACATTGATGCAAAAATATCTACCAGACTTAGCCCGACAATTCAACATTAAGTTGCTAATTACATGCATAGCTACAATACTCAGAAAATTTTTATTAACAAAAGGGTGGTGTAGGGGTGAGTGTTTTCTCTCGGTATGGCATGTAGAAGGATTTAACTTGACATTGATGCAAAAACATCTACCAGACTTAGCCCGACAATACGACATTAAGTTACTAATTACCTGCATAGCTACAATACTCAGAAAATCTTTATTAAAAGAAAGGGGTTTGTTGGGGTGAGTTTTTCTATTGCGGTATGGAAAGCAGAAGGATCAACTTTACATTAATACAAAAATATCTACCAGACTAAGCCCCACAATTCAACATTAAGTTACTAATTACTTGCATAGCTGAAATACTCAGAAAACCGTTATTAAAAAAATGGGGGTAATGGGTAAGTTTTTACATTACTTGCATAGCTGAAATACTCAGAAGCTCGTTATTAATAGAAGAGGGTTTGTTAGGGTGAGGTTTTTTGTTGTTTAGGGTGCAAGCAGAAGGATCAACTTTACGTTAATACTAAAATATCTACCAGACTAAGCCCGACAATACAACTGTTACGGGCTTCGGGTTCGATAAAATATAACAATTAACACTAGGACAATAATTTTTTAATCAATACTCACAAGGGTAATTACTGCCTTATTATCAGATACAAACCAGGCTGTGTATGCAGACTCTAATTACTTATAACTAGAGACCGGATTCTCGTGCAATTGCACTTTTTTTTCGGTTGCTTGAAATCGATCGGGGACAAGTTATTTACACGAATTAAGGCTTCCTGATTAACATATGTAAGTTTTATTTTGCACGAAATTGCACATTTTGAGGGTTACTGCACAAATTTGCACATTTTAGGTTTCAGTGCACGAAAGTGCATTTTTTGATATTTCATTAAAAATATTGATTTTTTTAAATTTTTATTATAGAGAATAGTTATGATTTATTTTAAAATCACCAACAATAATACCGATATCTGTATGTATTTATAATTTATTTTTCTACCTAATTTTCTAAGAAAGAAAAAATTATTCACGATTTCAAAATATTTCTTCGAACTCATTGCGGAAATGGTATTATGTCGAACAACGTTCTTTTGTATTAACTTTCTTAGAAGTTCTAACTGGATTTGACTCAACCTTCCCACCTACTCCTTTATTTCTATATCATTCTGAAGTTGAGTTTAGTTCGGTAAACAAGTACAAAAATTTTCACTATTGACCTATGGCCTAAAGTGACAGCCAGCCAATCTTCCAAAATCAAATGGATAAAACCATACCCAGAATTGAAAGAAGACGGGAAAACATGCAGTTAACTGCAGCACAAAAATCCAAGCGAACTCCAATTCAACAATTACAACAAACAAAGCTGCTCGTCGTTAGGCAATAACAAACAGTTTTTACCGATTTATGTTACACCATGGTCGCTTCCAATATTCCATTCAATAAACTGCAGTCCAAGCCTTTTAAGTGTTTTTTGCAAAAATATACAAAACAAAACATTCCTGACGAGAACACCCTAAGAAAAAAATTACCTCAAAAACTGTTTTAAACATTCTGTTGAAGAAATACGAAAAATAGTTGAAAATAATTATATTTACATCATGGTAAATGAAACAACAGACCCACGGGGACTTAATATTTGCAGTATAATTGTTGGAATCCTACACCTGGAGATTGAACCCAAACCATACTTCATTTCATGTAAGCAGCTTCCAAAAACGACAGTTAGCAAATTTTTTCTGTCAAACATCCTACCAAGATAAAATCCTTTTATTTTTTAGCGATGCCGCTCCGTATATGGTAAAAGCTGGAGAAGCATTAAAAGTTTTTTATTCAAATATGGTACATGTAACTTGTGTAGCGCATGATTTAAACCGTTTTGCTGAAAAAGTTTTTGAAATTTGCCGAAATATGAACACACTTGTTAATAATGGGAAAAAATATATTTAAAAGCTCCTCACCGCGTTACAGCTTATAGAAATAGTATGGACTGCTCCCTTCCCCCAGATCCTGTGATAACTAGATGGGGAACATGGATCGAAGCAGCCCTATTTTATTCAGATCATTTTAATAATTTTAAAGAGTTTGTTTCTACTCTTGAAGATGATGCAGTATCTGTGCAAAAAGTAAAATCTTTTTTTAAATTTTACATCTGTTGCATCAGATCTAGCATTTAGATCCCATTTATCGGTTCTACCTTCCCAAATAAAAAAGCTTGAAGAGCAAACCTTAACGTTGAGATCACAGATTAATACTATCGAGAAAGTTGGAGATGAATTTACGAAGCATAATATGGAAATGTACATTATTGTAAATTTAATACGATAAAATTTTAGAAATTTGTATTAGATAAATTAATATAGTTAGTAGAAAATTACGAAAATTTATGTTTTACTATATATATATTATTAGTTTTGTTTAATTATGATTCCTAGCAAACATTTTTTTTGTTGGTTTTGTAAGCACATATGTATATAACAATAATTATATAAATATGTTAAATTAATATTTGATTTTTTAATTATACACCGCCTCTTCACACAGCAGAAGGTTGAATTGCACGTTTGTCAGTGTTTTCTATTTTTATTGCACGCTTGTCAGTGTTTTTTATTTTTATTGCACGTTTTTGCACGTTTGGCTAATTTTTATTGCACGTTTTTAAAATTTTTACTGCACGAAATCCGGCCTTTACTTATAACTAACCGCACGGGTTAAAACAAGAGTCTTTTCTACGCCATACAATCCCACTTCTGACACCATGAACAGTGATAAGTCTATTGTGATAAGATAGTGTGATAAGTGGTAAGCCTTATTGTGATAAGTTATTGTGGTGATAGTGTATGGCGTAGAAAAGACTCTTGTTTTAACCCGTGCGGTTAGTTATAAGTAATTAGAGTCTGCATACACAGCCTGGTTTGTATCTGATAATAAGGCAGTAATTACCCTTGTGAGTATTGATTAATAAATTATTGTCCTAGTGTTAATTGTTATATTTTATCGAACCCGAAGCCCGTAACAACTGGTGTCAGAAGCGGGGATTATTTTTAGCATTAGCGTATTTATTTAGTTTGTTTTAAATAATTTTTCTGTTTGTTATTTTAGTTAATTATTGTAATTTAGGTTATTGAAAATTTGTTTGTCTATTTTGAATATTGTTTATTTTATTTAATATTTGAGTTTTATTTAATCTTTTTGGTTTCTTTTAATAATTTAGTTTATTGTTTAAAATGTTGAGAATTTCATTTGTAATTTAAATCTTAGTAACTGTGTATAGGATTAGATTTATTTATTTTTCGTTGTTTGTTTATAATCAACTTATTGTTGTTAGTCTTTAAGTTTTGATTTGTTAATTTTAATTTTGATAATTGTATATAATATTTAAAATGTCAACCGGTGGCTTAAGATTGTATGATTTGAAAGTAGAAGATTTAAAAAGGGAATTAGAAGAACGAGATTTGGATACTTCTGGGAACAAGTCTATATTGCAACAAAGGCTCAGGGAAGCTTTAATTAGTAGTGGAGAGGATCCAGATCACGTTCTTTTTGAAACAGAATTTAGTAAATTGAAAAATGAGTTGTTAGAATTTAAAAATGAGTTGTTAGAAAATCAAAATGAGTTATTTTCTACGTTATCAGAATGTTTTACTACTTTAGAAAATAAGTTAGTTGATAGTGATACTCCTAAGATTTCGGTTAAGAAGGTTCTTAGTGCTACGCAAAATGATAAAGAAGAAGAAGAAGAGCCCTTCGACCTTGATCCTCAAGTGAGTGTTGAAGATGTGAAGGTGCCGCTTGACGGATTGAGAGAGGTGGATGCTCTTGTGTGTGTATCCTCTTGTGGTGTTCATTTCGAGGAGGAGTTCATGAAACCCAAGCCTGAAAGAATAGGAAATGCAGGGTTAGCTGCTGTACAGACTGTCATGGATTCTAGTACTTTTGGGTATGCTAAACCTGTTGATACAGACATTAAGACATCGCCAGTAGGGAAGTCAATTGACAAGGAAGATTTTGATGAAGGCGATGAGGAAGAGCCTGTTGTAGAAAGAAGGCTTGTTCAGGGGGTCTCGCCTGGAGAATTCATGGAAGTGGAGTCAACCACTGGTGTTGAAAAGGGAGCGGAGTATAATGAGAGCATGAGAGATCAGCTCGAGGGTGGTGATATCTTCCAAGATAAGGAAGAAGAGTTTGTTGTTTCCCGAAGGTCCCATCCAGGAAAAAAGCAATATGGATATTTGCTTGGATGGGAGGGATGCCCTTCTGAACAGAGTGGCTGGGGGCCGGCTGGAAGCTTGGAGGCTTGTCGGCGTCTGCTTGGAGCATTTGAGGTGAGTTTGGCCAGGCGGTCTTTGAATGGACAGAGGTCAGCCGTATCGAGGAGGGCCGGATACACCCTTGGATGGGAGGGATGCCCTTCTGAAGAGAGTGGCTGGGAGCCGGCTGGAAGCTTGGAGGCTTGTCGGCGTCTGTTTGGAGCATTTGAGGAGAGTTTGGCCGAGCGGTCTTTGAATGGACAGAGGTCAGCCGTATCGAGAAGGGCTGGATACATCCTTGGATGGGAGGGATGCCCTTCTGAAGAGAGTGGCTGGGAGCCGGCTGGAGGCTTGGAGGCTTGTCGGCGTCTGTTTGGAGCATTTGAGGAGAGTTTGGCCGAGCGGTCTTTGAATGGACAGAGGTCAGCCGTATCGAGGAGGGCCGGATACACCCTTGGATGGGAGGGATGCCCTTCTGAAGAGAGTGGCTGGGAGCCGGCTGGAAGCTTGGAGGCTTGTCGGCGTCTGTTTGGAACATTTGAGGAGAGTTTGGCCGAGTGGTCTTTGAATGGACAGAGGTCTGCGATATCGGGGAGGGCTGAAAACTTTTCAATCAGTGGTCGGCTAATCAGGTACAGCAAGCAAGGAACCTTGAGCTGGAAGGAACCTCAGGGAAAGGCTTGGTGTGGGTCGATGAAGCCTGATGATGCGGAACTTGAAATGTTAAAGAGGAGAATGCCTGTTACTGATTCTGATGAGGATGGTGACCCCTTAGCAAAGAACTTGAAATTGGAAAGAGAAACTGACAGTGAAGTGACAGTCAGTGGCATCATTCGAGAACCTGGACGGCCTCCTCCTAAGCCCAATATTACCCATGGGACTACAGAAAGTCCAACAGCGGTAGTAGGACTCGAATCGAATGGTGATGAGAGCGAATCATCAGCTGCTCATGGTAGGATTAACGGAATCTTAGTTGAGCAGAGCATTGGTCTAGGCCCTCACAACCAACAGGTGCTGGTTGCCAATGCAAGTGTTGTAAGGATTAATCCAAGCCAGGTCCCGGACCCAACTTCTGGCGTTTGTGTAATGCCAAATACGTTTGGCATTGTGGAGCTCGACTCTGTTGCACCGGCCAGTGTCCTTTCGTTGGCTTCGCCTGGTAGTGTCAAGAAACTCGCTGTGCTTCTAACACTCGGTCAGGAAACAGGAAATGTCCTGCTGGAAGCTGAAGAGGAGAAAACACCTGAGTCTACTCCATCCCATTCACGACCTGATCTGGGACAGATCAGCATTAAGGAGGGGGTAGTGTTGCGGCCAGCGGTAGTAGACAAAGCGCCTTTGGTGAACAATACGTCCGTTGTTCGGTGCCGCACTGGCTGTCGGGGAAGATCAAAGACTTTGTTCTAGATGAACCCCGAACCTTCTAGAATCCATCCAAGACTAATAAATACCGGCTCTAACAGGCCTCAGGGGAGTTGTTTGGCAACACCCGTGGTGTGGACTTCGTAGTGAACAGTGATAAGTCTATTGTGATAAGATAGTGTGATAAGTGGTAAGCCTTATTGTGATAAGTTATTGTGGTGATAGTGTATGGCGTAGAAAAGACTCTTGTTTTAACCCGTGCGGTTAGTTATAAGTAATTAGAGTCTGCATACACAGCCTGGTTTGTATCTGATAATAAGGCAGTAATTACCCTTGTGAGTATTGATTAATAAATTATTGTCCTAGTGTTAATTGTTATATTTTATCGAACCCGAAGCCCGTAACACAACATTAAGTCACTAAATAATTGCATATATACAATACTCAGAAACTCGTTATTAAAAGTAGGGGGTGTTGGGGTGAGTGTTTTCTCTCGGTATGGCAAGTAGAAATATTCAACTTTACATTGATGCAAAAATATCTACCAGACTTAGCCCGACGATTCAACATTAAGTTACTAATTACATGCATAGCTACAATACTCAGAAAATTTTTATTAACAAAAGGGGGGTGTAGGGGTGAGTTTTTTCTTGCGGTATGGTAAGTAGAAGGATTCAACTTGATATTGATGCAAAAACATCCACCAGACTTAGCCCGACAATACGACATTAAGTTACTAATTACTTGCATAGCTACAATACTCAGAAAATCTTTATTAAAAGAAAGGGGTTTGTTGGGGTGAGTTTTTCTATTGCGGTATGGAAAGCAGAAGGATCAACTTTACATTAATACAAAAATATCTACCAGACTAAGCCCCACAATTCAACATTAAGTTACTAATTACTTGCATAGCTGAAATACTCAGAAAACCGTTATTAAAAAAATGGGGGTAATGGGTGAGTTCTTACATTACTTGCATAGCTACAATACTCAGAAAATCTTTATTAAAAGAAAGAGGTTTGTTGGGGTGAGTTTTTCTATTGCGGTATGGAAAGCAGAAGGATCAACTTTACATTAATACAAAAATATCTACCAGACTAAGCCCCAAAATTCAACATTAAGTTACTAATTACTTGCATAGCTGAAATACTCAGAAAACCGTTATTAAAAAAATGGGGGTAATGGGTGAGTTCTTACATTACTTGCATAGCTGAAATACTCAGAAACTCGTTATAAAAGAAGGGGGTTTGTTGGGGTGAGGTTTTTTTTTGCGGTATGGCAAGCAGAAGGATTCAACTTTACATTAATACAAAAACATCTACCAGACTTAGCTCGACTATTCAACAGCTAAAATACTCAGAAACTCGTTATTAAAAATGGGGGGTGTTGGGGTGAGTGTTTTCTCTCGGTATGGCAAGTAGAAAGATTCAACTTTACATTGATGCAAAAATTTCTACCAGACCAAGCCCGTCAATAGAACATTAAGATACTAATTACTTGCATAGCTAAAATACTCAGATAATCGTTATTAGAAGAAGGGGATTTGAAGGGTTGAGGTTTTTTTTTGCGGTATGGCATTCAGTAGGATTCAACTTGACATTGATGCAAAAACATCCACCAGACTTAGCCCGACAATTCAACATTAAGTTACTAATTACTTGCATAGCTACAATACTCAGAAAACCTTTATTAACAAAAGGGGGGTGTAGGGGTGAGTGTTTTCTCTCGGTATGGCATGTAGAAGGATTCAACTTTACATTGATGCAAAAACATCTACCAGACTTAGCCCTACAATTCAACATTAAGTCTATAATTTCTTGCATAGCAGAAATACTCTAAAACTCGTTATTAAAAGAAAGGGGTTTGTTGGGGTGAGTTTTTCTATTGCAGTATGGAAAGCAGAAGGATTAAACTTTACATTAATACATCTACATTACATTAACATCTACCAGACTTAGCCCGAATATTCAACAGCTAAAATACTCAAAAACTCGTTATTAAAAAAGGGGGGTGTTTTCTCTAGGTATGGCAAGTAGAAAGATTAAACTTTACATTCATGCAAAAACATATACCAGACCTAACCCGACATTTCAACATTAAGTTACTAATTACTTGCATAGCTGAAATACTAAGAAAATCGTTCTTAAAGATGTGAGTGTTGGTGAGTTTTTTCTTGCGGTATGGTAAGTAGAAGGATTCAACTTGACATTGATGCAAAAACATCTACCAGACTTAGCCCGACAATTTAACATTAAGTTACTAATTACTTGCAAAGCTGAAACACTCAGAAAATCGTTATTAAAGATGGGAGTGTTGGTGAGTTTTTTCTTGCGGTATGGTAAGTAGAAGGATTCAACTTTACTTTGATGCAAAAACATCTACCAGACTTAGCCCGTCAATTCAACATTAAGTTACTAATTACTTGCATAGCTGAAATACTCAGAAAATCGATAATAAAGAAGGAGGTTTGTTGGGGTGAGGTTTTTTTCTTTGCGGTGTGGCAAGCAGAAGGATTCAACTTTACATTAATACAAAAACATCTACCAGACTTAGCCCGACTATTCAACAGCTAAAATATTCAGAAACTCGTTATTAAAAATGGGGGGTGTTGGGAGGAGTGTTTTCTCTCGGTATGGCAAGTAGAAAGATTCAACTTTACATTGATGCAAAAATTTCTACCAGACCAAGCCCGTCAATAGAACATTAAGATACTAATTACTTGCATAGCTAAAATACTCAGATAATCGTTATGAGAAGAAGGGGATTTGAAGGGTTGACGTTTTTTTTTGCGGTATGGCATTCAGTAGGATTCAACTTTACATTAATAAAAAAATATCTACCAGACTTAGCCCGACAATTCAAAATTAAGTTTTTTTTGCGGTATTGCAAGCAGAAGAATCAACTTTACGTTAATACTAAAATATCTACCAGACTAAGCCCGACAATACAACATTAAGTTACTAATTACTTGCATTGCTAAAATCGTTATTAAAGATGGTAGTGTTGAGTGAGTTTTTTCTTGCGGTATGGCAAGTAGAAAGATTAAACTTTACATTGATGCAAAAACATATACCAGACCTAACCCGACAATTTAACATTAAGTTACTAATTACTCTCATAGCTGAAATACTAAAAAAATTGTTCTTAAAGATGGGAGTGTTGGTGAGTTTTTTCTTGCGGTATGGTAAGTAGAAGGATTCAACTTTACATTGATTCAAAAACATCTACCAGACTTAGCCCGTCAATTCAACATTAAGTTACTAATTACTTGCATAGCTGAAATACTCAGAAAATCGTTATTAAAGATGGGAGTGTTGGTGAGTTTTTTCTTGCGGTATGGTAAGTAGAAGGATTCAACATTACATTGATGCAAAAACATCTACCAGACTTAGCCCGACAATTTAACATTAAGTTACTAATTACTTGCAAAGCTGAAATACTCAGAGAATCGTTATTAAATGAAGGGGGTGAGTTAGTATGAGTTTTTTTTTTCACAGTATAGCAAGTAGAAGGATTCTACTTAGCATTAATATAAAAACATCTACCAGACTAAGCCTGACAATACAACATTAAGATCCTAATTACTTGCATAGCTATGATACTCAGAAAATCGTTATTAAATGAAGAGGGTGAGTTGGGATGAGTTTTTTTTTTTTTTTTTTTTTTTTTTTTTGCGGTATAGCAAGTAGAAGGATTCAACCTTGCATTAATATAAAAATATCTACAAGAATAAGACCGACAATACAACACTAAGTTACTAATTACATGCATAGCTGAAATACTCAGAAACTCGTTATAAAAGAAGGGGGTTTGTTGGGGTGAGGTTTTTTTTTGCGGTATGGCAAGCAGAAGGATTCAACTTTACATTAATACAAAAACATCTACCAGACTTAGCCCGACAGCTAAAATACTCAGAAACTCGTTATTAAAAATGGGGGGTGTTGGGGTGAGTGTTTTCTCTCGGTATGGCAAGAAGAAAGATTCAACTTTACATTGATGCAAAAATTTCTACCAGACCAAGCCCGTCAATAGAACATTAAGATACTAATTACTTGCATAGCTAAAATACTCAGATAATCGTTATTAGAAGAAGGGGATTTGAAGGGTTGAGGTTTTTTTTTGCGGTATGGCATTCAGTAGGATTCAACTTGACATTGATGCAAAAACATCTACCAGACTTAGCCCGACAATTCAACATTAAGTTACTAATTACTTGCATAGCTACAATACTCAGAAAATCTTTATTAACAAAAGGGGGGTGTTGGGGTGAGTGTTTGAGTGTTTTCTCTCGGTATGGAAAGTAGAAGGATTCATCTTTACATTGATGAAAAAACATCTACCAGACTTAGCCCGATAATTCATTATTTAGTTACTAATTGCATGCATAGCTACAATACTCAGAAAATTTTTATTAACAAAAGGGGGGTGTAGGGGTGAAAGTTTTCTCTCGGTATGGCATGTAGAAGGATTCAACTTTACATTGATGCAAAAACATCTACCAGACTTAGCCCTACAATTCAACATTAAGTCTATAATTTCTTGCATAGCAGAAATACTCTAAAACTCGTTATTAAAAGAAAGGCGTTTGTTGGGGTGAGTTTTTCTATTGCAGTATGGAAAGCAGAAGGATTAAACTTTACATTAATACATCTACATTACATTAACATCTACCAGACTTAGCCCGAATATTCAACAGCTAAAATACTCAGAAACTCGTTATTAAAAAAGGGGGGTGTTTTCTCTAGGTATGGCAAGTAGAAAGATTAAACTTTACATTCATGCAAAAACATATACCAGACTTAACCCGACAT
Organism: Aelia acuminata; assembly: GCA_911387785.2. Lineage (NCBI taxonomy): Eukaryota > Metazoa > Arthropoda > Insecta > Hemiptera > Pentatomidae > Aelia > Aelia acuminata. Next base: position 1,802,180 of record OU426985.1, on the reverse strand, counting down.
TTCAACATTAAGTTACTAATTACTTGCATAGCTGAAATACTAAGAAAATCGTTCTTAAAGATGTGAGTGTTGGTGAGTTTTTTCTTGCGGTATGGTAAGTAGAAGGATTCAACTTGACATTGATGCAAAAACATCTACCAGACTTAGCCCGACAATTTAACATTAAGTTACTAATTACTTGCAAAGCTGAAACACTCAGAAAATCGTTATTAAAGATGGGAGTGTTGGTGAGTTTTTTCTTGCGGTATGGTAAATAGAAGGATTCAACTTTACATTGATGCAAAAACATCTACCAGACTTAGCCCGTCAATTCAACATTAAGTTACTAATTACTTGCATAGCTGAAATACTCAGAAAATCGATATTAAAGAAGGGGGTTTGTTGGGGTGAGGTTTTTTTCTTTGCGGTATGGCAAGCAGAAGGATTCAACTTTACATTAATACAAAAACATCTACCAGACTTAGCCCGACTATTCAACAGCTAAAATATTCAGAAACTCGTTATTAAAAATGGGGGGTGTTGGGAGGAGTGTTTTCTCTCGGTATGGCAAGTAGAAAGATTCAACTTTACATTGATGCGAAAATTTCTACTAGACCAAGCCCGTCAATAGAACATTAAGATACTAATTACTTGCATAGCTAAAATACTCAGATAATCGTTATGAGAAGAAGGGGATTTGAAGGGTTGGCGTTTTTTTTTTGCGGTATGGCATTCAGTAGGATTTAACTTTACATTAATATAAAAATATCTACCAGACTTAGCCCGACAATTCAAAATTAAGTTTTTTTTGCGGTATTGCAAGCAGAAGAATCAACTTTACGTTAATACTAAAATATCTACCAGACTAAGCCCGACGATACAACATTAAGTCACTAAATAATATCATATATAGAATACTCAGAAACTCGTTATTAAAAGTAGGGGGTGTTGGGGTGAGTGTTTTCTCTCGGTATGGCAAGTAGAAAGATTCAACTTTACATTGATGCAAAAATATCTACCAGACATAGCCCGACAATTCAACATTAAGTTACTAATTACATGCATAGCTACAATACTCAGAAAATTTTTATTAACAAAAGGGTGGTGTAGGGGTGAGTGTTTTCTCTCGGTATGGCATGTAGAAGGATTCAACTTGACATTGATGCAAAAACATCTACCAGACTTAGCCCGACAATACGACATTAAGTTACTAATTACTTGCATAGCTACAATAATCAGAAAATCTTTATTAAAAGAAAGGGGTTTGTTGGGGTGAGTTTTTCTATTGCGGTATGGAAAGCAGAAGGATCAACTTTACATTAATACAAAAATATCTACCAGACTAAGCCCCACAATTCAACATTAAGTTACTAATTACTTGCATAGCTGAAATACTCAGAAAACCGTTATTAAAAAGATGGGGGTAATGGGTGAGTTCTTACATTACTTGCATAACTGAAATACTCAGAAGCTCGTTATTAAAAGAAGAGGGTTTGTTAGGGTGAGGTTTTTTTTGCGGTATTGCAAGCAGAAGGATCAACTTTACGTTAATACTAAAATATCTACCAGACTAAGCCCGACAATACAACATTAAGTCACTAAATAATTGCATATATACAATACTCAGAAACTCGTTATTAAAAGTAGGGGGTGTTGGGGTGAGTGTTTTCTCTCGGTATGGCAAGTAGAAATATTCAACTTTACATTGATGCAAAAATATCTACCAGACTTAGCCCGACAATTTAACATTAAGTTACTAATTACATGCATAGCTACAATACTCAGAAAATTTTTATTAATAAAAGGGTGGTGTAGGGGTGAGTTTTGTCTTGCGGTATGGTAAGTAGAAGGATTTAACTTGACATTGATGCAAAAACATCTACCAGACTTAGCCCGACAATACGACATTAAGTTACTAATAACTTGCATAGCTACAATACTCAGAAAATCTTTATTAAAAGAAAGGGGTTTGTTGGGGTGAGTTTTTCTATTGCGGTATGGAAAGCAGAACGATCAACTTTACATTAATACAAAAATATCTACCAGACTAAGCCCCACAATTCAACATTAAGTTACTAATTACTTGCATAGCTGAAATACTCAGAAAACTGTTATTAAAAAAATGGGGGTAATGGGTGAGTTCTTACATTACTTGCATAGCTGAAATACTCAGAAACTCGTTAAAAAAGAAGGGGGTTTGTTGAGGTGAGGTTTTTTTTTGCGGTATGGCAAGCAGAAGGATTCAACTTTACATTAATACAAAAACATCTACCAGACTTAGCCCGACTATTCAACAGCTAAAATACTCAGAAACTCGTTATTAAAAATGGGGGGTGTTGGGGTGAGTGTTTTCTCTCGGGATGGCAAGTAGAAAGATTCAACTTTACATTGATGCAAAAATTTCTACCAGACCAAGCCCGTCAATAGAACATTAAGATACTAATTACTTGCATAGCTAAAATACTCAGATAATCGTTATTAGAAGAAAGGGGTTTGTTGGGGTGAGTTTTTCTATTGCGGTATGGAAAGCAGAAGGATTAAACTTTACATTAATACATCTACATTACATTAACATCTACCAGACTTAGCCAGAATATTCAACAGCTAAAATACTCAGAAACTCGTTATTAAAAAAGGGGGTATTTTCTCTAGGTATGGCAAGTAGAAAGATTAAACTTTAGATTCATGCAAAAACATATACCAGACTTAACCCGACAATTCAACATTAAGTTACTAATTACTTGCATAGCTGAAATACTAAGAAAATCGTTCTAAAAGATGGGAGTGTTGGTGAGTTTTTTCTTGCGGTATGGTAAGTAGAAGGATTCAACTTGACATTGATGCAAAAACATCTACCAGACTTAGCCCGACAATTTAACATTAAGTTACAAATTACTTGCAAAGCTGAAACACTCAGAAAATCGTTATTAAAGATGGGAATGTTGGTGAGGTTTTTTTTTGCGGTATGGCAAGCAGAAGGATTCAACTTTACATTAATACAAAAACACATTAATACAAACTACTGACCTAGCTAAAATACTCAGAAAATCGTTGTATGGCAAGTAGAAGAATTCAACTTTGCATTGATGCAAAATTATCTACCAGATTTATCCCGACAATTCAACAATATGTTACTAATTACTTGCATAGCTAATATACTCAGAAAATCGTTATTAAAAGAAGTGGGTTTGTTGGGGTGATTTTTTTTTGTGTTTTTTTTTCGGTATGGCATATAGAAGGATTTTCTTTACATTAATGCAAAAATATCTGCTAGACTAAGCCTGACAATACAACATTAAGTCACTAATTACTGACCTAGCTAAAATACTCAGAAAATCGTTATTAAAAGAAGGGGATGTGTCACAGTAAATTTTATTTTTCCGGTATGGCAAGTAGAAGGATTTAACTTTACATTAATGCAAAAATATCTACCAGATTTATCCCGACAATTCAACAATATGTTACTAATTACTTGCATAGCTAAAATACTTAGAAAATCGTTATTAAAAGAAGTTGGTTTGTTGGGGTGATTTTTTTTTTGTTTTTTTGCGGTATGGCATATAGAAGAATTTTCTTTACATTAATGCAAAAATATCTGCTAGACTAAGCCCGACAATACAACATTTAGTCACTAATTACTGACCTAGCTAAAATACTCAGAAAATCGTTATTAAAAGAATGGGGTGTGTTACGGTAAATGTTTTTTTTTTGGCGGTATGGCAAGTAGAAGGATTCAACTTTACATTAATGCAAAAATATCTACCAGACTAAGCCCGACAATACAACATTAAGTCACTAATTACTTGCAAAGCTAAAATACTTAGAAAATCGTTATTAAAAGAAGAGGGTGTGTTAGGGTGAGTTTTTTTTTTTTTTCCGGTATGGCAAGAAGAAGGATTCAACATTACTTTAATGCAAAAATATCTACCATACCAAGCCCGAAATACAACATTAAGTCACTATTTATTTGACTGGGTGAGTTTTTTTTTTGCGGTATGGCAAGTAGAAGGATTCAAATTTACAATGATGCATAAACATCTACCAGACATAGCCCGACAATTCATCATTATGTTACTAATTACTTGCATAGCTGAATTACTCAGAAAATCGTTCTTAAAGATGGGAGTGTTGGGTGAGTTTTTTCTTGCGGTATGGTAAGTAGAAGGATTTAACTTTACATTGATGCCAAATCATCTACCAGACTTATCCCGACAATTCAACAATATGTTACTAATTACTTGCATAGCTAAAATACTCAGAAAATAGTTATTAAAAGAAGGGGGTGTGTTGGTGTGAGTTTTTTTTTTTTTTTTTTTGCGGTATTGGAAGTAGAAGGATTTAACTTTGCATTAATATAAAAATATCTACCAGACTAAGCCCGACAATACAACATTAAGTCACTTATTACTGACCTAGCTAAAATACTCAGAAAATCGTTATTAAGAGACACCCCCCTTCTACTTGCCATACAACAATTTTCTGAGTATTTTAGCTGGGTCAGTAATTACTGACTTAATGCTGTATTGTCGGGCTTAGTCTAGCAGATATTTTTGAATTAGGTCAAGTTCAATCCTTCTACTTGCCATACCGCAAAAAAAAAAAAAAAAAAAAAAAAAAAAAACTCACCCCAACACACCCCCTTCTTTTAATAACGATTTTCTGAGTATTTTAGCTATGCAAGTAATTAGTAACTAAATGTTTAATTGTCAGGCTAAGTCTGGAAGATGATATTGCATCAATGTAAAGTTAAATTCTTCTACTTGCCATACCGTAAAACAAAACTCACCAAAACACTCCCGCCCTTTTTTTAATAACGCTTTTCTGATTATTTTAGCTAGATCAGTTATTAGTGACTTATTAAATGTTGTATTGTCGGGCTTCGTCTAGCAGATATTTTTGCATTAAAGTAAAGTTGAATCCTTCTACTTGCTATTTTAGCTATGTAAGTAATTAGTGACAATGTAGTATATTCAGTCTTGGTCTGGTAGATATTTTTGCATTAATGTAAACTTGAATCCTTCTACTTGCCACACCGCAAAAAGAAAAAACTCACCCCAACACACCCTTTTTTTAATTAAGATTTTCTGAGTATTGTACCTATGCCAGTAATAAGTGACTTAATGTTGTATTGTCGGGCTTAGTCTGGTAGATATTTTTGCATTAAAGCAAAGATGAATCCTTCCACTTGCTATACCGCAAAAAAAAAAAAAATTCACCCTAACACACCCCCCTTCATTTAATAACGATTTTCAGAGTATTTTAGCTAGGTCAGTAAAAATATCCCTTGCTTTAATGCAAAAATATCTACCAGACTAAGCCCGACAATACAACATTAAGTCACTTATTACTTGCATAGGTACAATACTCAGAAAATCTTAATTAAAAAAAGGCGATGTTAGGTGAGTTTTTTCTTGCGGTATGGCAAGTAGAAGGATTCAACTTTACATTAATGCAAAAATATCTGCTAGACTAAGCCCGAAAATACAACAAAAACATCTGCTAGACTAAGCCCCATAATTCAACATCAAGTTACTAATTACTTGCATAGCTAAAATACTCAGAAAATCGTTATTAAAAGAAGGGGGTGTGTTGGGATGAGTTTTTTTTTTTTTTTTTTTGTGGTATGGCAAGTAAAAGGATTCAACTTTACATTAATGCAAAAATATCTGCTAGACTAAGCCCGACAATACAATGTTAAGTCACTACTATTACTGACCTAGCTAAAATACTCAGAAAATCCTTATTAAAAGTAGGGGGTGTGTTGAAATGATTAGTAGAATCAAAAGTAGAAGGATTCAACTTTACTTTAATGCAAAAATATCTACCAGACTAAGCCCGACAATACAACATTAAGTCACTAATTACTTGCATAGCTACAATACTCAGAAAATCGTTATTAAAAGAAGGGGGTGTGTTGAGGTGATTTTTTTTTTTGCGGTATGGCATGTAGAAGGATCCAACTTTACATTAATGCAAAAATATCTGCTAGACTAAGTCCGCCAATACAACATTATGTCACTAATTACTGACCTAGCTAAAATACTCAGAAAATCCTTATTAAAAGAAGGGGGTGTGTTGAAATGATTAGTAGAATGAAAAGTAGAAGGATTCAACTTTACTTTAATGCAAAAATATCTACCAGACTAAGCTCGACAATGCAACATTAAGTCACTAATTACTTGCATAGCTACAATACTCAAAAAATCGTTATTAAAAAAAGGGCGGGTGTGGTGGGGTGAGTTTTGTTTTACGGTATGGAAAGTAGAAGGATTCAACTTTACATTAATGCAAAAATATCTGCTAGACTAAGCCCGACAATACAATGTTAAGTCACTACTATTACTGACCTAGCTAAAATACTCAGAAAATCGTTATAAGAAGAAAGGGGGTTGTGTTAGTGTGATTTTTTTTTTTGCGGTATGGCAAGTAGGATTCAAGTTTACATTGATGCAATATCATCTACCAGACTTAGCCTGACAACTTAACATTAAGTCACTAATTACTTGCATAGCTAAAATACTCAAAAATCGTTATTAAAAGAAGGGGGGTGTTGGGTGAGTTTTTTCTTGCGTTTTGGTAAGTAGAAGGATTCAACTTTACATTAATGCAAAAATATCAGATAGACTAAGCCCGACAATACAACAAAAATATCTGCTAGACTAAGCCCGACAATGCAACATTAAGTCACTAATTACTGGCCTAGCTAAAATAGTCAGAAAATCGTTATTAAAAGAAGGGGGGTGTGCTAGGGTAATTATCTTTTTTTTTTTGCGGTATGGCATGTAGAAGGATTCAACTTTACATTAATGCAAAAGTATCTGCTAGACTAACCCCGAGAATACAACATTAAGTCACTAATTACTGACCTAGCTACAATACTCAGAAAATCGTTATTAAAAAAAGGGCGGGTGTGGTGGGGTGAGTTTTGTTTTACGGTATGGCAAGTAGAAGGATTCAACTTTACATTGATGCAATATCATCTACCAGACTTAGCCCGACAATTCAACATTAAGTTACTAATTACTTGAATAGCTAAAATACTCAGCAAATAGTTATTAAAAGAAGGAGATGTGTTGGGAAGAGTTTTTTTTTAGTTTTTTTTTTTTTTTTTTTTTTTTTTTTTTGCTGTATGGCAAGCATAAGGATTGAACTTTACCTAATGCAAAAATATCTGCTAGACTCAGCCCGACAATACAGCATTAAGTCAGTAATTACTGACCTAGCTAAAATACTCAGAAAATCGTTATTAAAAGAAGGGGGGTGTGTTGAGGTGATTTTTTTTTTGCGGTATGGCATGTAGAAGGATCCAACTTTACATTAATGCAAAAATATCTGCTAGACTAAGTCCGCCAATACAACATTATGTCACTAATTACTGACCTAGCTAAAATACTCAGAAAATCCTTATTAAAAGTAGGGGGTGTGTTGAAATGATTAGTAGAATCAAAAGTAGAAGGATTCAACTTTACTTTAATGCAAAAATATCTACCAGACTAAGCCCGACAATACAACATTAAGTCACTAATTACTTGCATAGCTACAATACTCAGAAAATCGTTATTAAAAAAAGGGCGGGTGTGGTGGGGTGAGTTTTTTTTTGCGGTATGGCAAGTAGAAGGATTCAACTTTACATTGATGCAATATCATCTACCAGACTTAGCCCGACAATGCAACATTAAGTCACTAATTACTGGCCTAGCTAAAATAGTCAGAAAATCGTTATTAAAAGAAGCGGGGAGTGTTAGGGTAATTACCTTTTTTTTTTTTGCGGTATGGCATGTAGAAGGATTCAACTTTACATTAATGCAAAAATATCTGCTAGACTAACCCCGAGAATACAACATTAAGTCACTAATTACTGACCTAGCTAAAATAGTCAAAAAATCGTTTTTAAAAGAAGGGGGGTGTGTTAGGGTGAATTTTTTTTTTTGCGGTATGGCAAGTAGAAGGATTCAACTATACTTTAATGCAAAAATATCTACCAGACTAAGCCCGACAATACAACATTAAGTCACTAATTACTGACCTAGCTAAAATAGTCAAAAAATCGTTATTAAAAAAAGGGCGGGTGTGGTGGGGTGAGTTTTGTTTTACGGTATGGAAAGTAGAAGGATTTAACTTTACATTGAAAATAGTTATTAAAAGAAAGGGATGTGTTGGGGTGAGCTTTTTTTTTTTTTTTTTTTTTTTTTTTTGCTGAATGGCAAGTAGAACGATTCAACTTTACATTAATGCAAAAATATCTGTTAGACTAAGCCCGACAATACAACATTAAGTCAATTTATTACTGACCTAGCTAAAATACTCAGAAAACTGTTGTATGGCAAGTAGAAGGATTCAACTTTACATTAACGCAACAATATCTGCTAGACTAAGCCCGACAATACTTTATTAAGTCACTAATTACTGACTGTGAGTGTTTTCTCTCGGTATGGCAAGTAGAAAGATTTAACTTTACATTGATGCAAAAATATCTACCAGACTTAGCCCGACAATTCAACATTAAGTTACTAATTACATGCATAGCTACAATACTCAGAAAATTTTTATTAACAGAAGGGTGGTGTAGGGGTGAGTGTTTATTCTCGGTATGGCATGTAGAAGGTTTCAACTTGACATTGATGCAAAAACATCTACCAGACTTAGCCCGACAATACAACATTAAGTTAGTAATTACTTGCATAGCTACAATACTCAGAAAAACTTTATTAACAAAAGGGGGGTGTTGGGGTGAGTGTTTTCTCTCGGTATGGCAAGTAGAAAGATTTAACTTTACATTAATACAAAAATATCTACCAGACTTAGCCCGACAATTCAACATTGTCACTAATTACTTGCATAGCTACAATACTTAGAAAATCTTTATTAATAAACGGGGGGTGTTGGGGTGAGTGTTTGAGTGTTTTCTCTCGGTATGGAAAGTAGAAGGATTCAACTTTACATTGATGCAAAAACATCTACCAGACTTAGCCCGACAATTCAACATTAAGTTACCAATTTCTTGCATCGCTGAAATACTCAGAAAATCGTTATTAAAAAAAGGGGGGTGTTGGGGTGAGTGTTTTCTCTCGGTATGGCAAGTAGAAGGATTCAACTTTACATTGAGGCAAAAACTTCTACCAGACTTAGCCCCACAATTCAACATTAAGTTACTAATTACTTGCATAGCTAAAATACTCAGAAAACAGTTATTAAAAAAATGGTGGTAATGGGTGAGTTCTTTCATGCGGTATGGTAAGTAGAAGGATTCAACTTTACATTGATGCAAAAACATCTACCAGACTAAGCCCGAGAATACAACATAAAGTTACTAATTACTTGCATAGCTACAATACTCAGAAATCGTTATTAAAAAAGGGGTGTAATGGGTGAGTTTATTCTTGCGGTATGGCAAGTAGAAGGATTTAACTTTACATTGATGCGAAAACAAGTACCAGACTTAGCCCGACAATACAACATTAAGTTACTAATTACTAACATACCTAAAATACTAAGAAAATGGTTATTAAAAGAAGGGGGGGTAATGGGTGAGTTTTTTCTTGCTGTATGGCAAGTAGAAGGATTTAAAGGGGAGTGTTGGGGTGAGTGTTTTATCTCGGTATGGCAAGTAGAAAGATTCAACTTTACATTGATGCAAAAACATACATCAGACTTAACCCGACAATTCAACATTAAGTTACTAATTACTAGCATAGCTGAAATACTCAGAAAATCGTTCTTAAAGATGGAAGTGTTGGTGACTTTTTTCCTGTGGTATGATAAGTAGAAGGATTCAACTTTACATTGATGCAAAAAAATCTACCAGACTTAGCCCGACAATTCAACATTAGGTTACTAATTACATGCATAGCTACAATACTCAGAAAATTTTTATTAACAAAAGGGTGGTGTAGGGGTGAGTGTTTTCTCTCGGTATGGCATGTAGAAGGTTTCAACTTGACATTGATGCAAAAACATCTACCAGACTTAGCCCGACAATACAACATTAAGTTACTAATTACTTGCATAGCTACAATAATCAGAAAATTTTTATTAACAAAAGGGGGGTGTAGGTGTGAGTGTTTTCTCTCGGTATGGCATGTAGAAGGATTCAACTTTACATTGAGGCAAAAACTTCTACCAGACTTAGCCCCACAATTCAACATTAAGTTACTAATTACTTGCATAGCTAAAATACTCAGAAAAACGTTATTAAAAAAATGGTGGTAATGGGTAAGTTCTTTCATGCGGTATGGTAAGTAGAAGGATTCAACTTTACATTGATGCAAAAACATCAACCAGACTAAGGCCGAGAATACAACATAAAGTCACTAATTATTTGCATAGCTACAATACTCAGAAATCGTTATTAAAAAAGGGGTGTAATGGGTGAGTTTATTCTTGCGGTATGGCAAGTAGAAGGATTTAACTTTACATTGATGCGAAAACAACTACAAGACTTAGCCCGACAATACAACATTAAGTTACTAATTACTAACATACCTAAAATACTAAGAAAATGGTTATTAAAAGAAGGAAGTGTGTTGGAGTGAGTTTTTAATTTTTTTTGCGGTATGGTAAGTAGAAGGATTCAACTTTACTTTAATGCAAAAACATCTACCAGACTAAGCCCGACAATTCAACATTAAGTTACTAATTTCTTGCATAGCTACAATACTCAGAAATCGTTATTAAAAAAAGGGGGGGTAATGGGTGAGTTTTTTCTTGCGGTATGGCAAGTAGAAGGATTTAAAGGGGAGTGTTGGGGTGAGTGTTTTATCTCGGTATGGCAAGTAGAAAGATTCAACTTTACATTGATGCAAAAACATACACCAGACTAAGCCCGACAATACAACATTAAGTCACTAAATAATTGCATATATACAATACTCAGAAACTCGTTATTAAAAGTAGGGGGTGTTGGGGTGAGTGTTTTCTCTCGGTATGGCAAGTAGAAAGATTTAACTTTACATTGATGCAAAAATATCTACCAGACTTAGCCCGACAATTCAACATTAAGTTACTAATTACATGCATAGCTACAATACTCAGAAAATTTTTATTAACAGAAGGGTGGTGTAGGGGTGAGTGTTTATTCTCGGTATGGCATGTAGAAGGTTTCAACTTGACATTGATGCAAAAACATCTACCAGACTTAGCCGGACAATACAACATTAAGTTACTAATTACTTGCATAGCTACAATAATCAGAAAATTTTTATTAACAAAAGGGGGGTGTAGGTGTGAGTGTTTTCTCACGGTATGGCATGTAGAAGGATTCAACTTTACATTGAGGCAAATACTTCTACCAGACTTAGCCCCACAATTCAACATTAAGTTACTAATTACTTGCATAGCTAAAATACTCAGAAAACCGTTATTAAAAAAATGGTGGTAATGGGTCAGTTCTTTCATGCGGTATGGTAAGTAGAAGGATTCAACTTTACATTGATGCAAAAACATCTACCAGACTAAGCCCGAGAATACAACATAAAGTCACTAATTATTTGCATAGCTACAATACTCAGAAATCGTTATTAAAAAAAGGGGGTTTGTTGGGATGAGTTTTTTTTTTTTTTTCTTGCGGTATAGCAAGTAGAATGATTCAACTTTGCATTAACATAAAAATATCTACCAGACTAAGCCCGACAATATAACACTAAGTTACTTATTACATGCATAGATGAAATACTCAGAAACTCGTTATAAAAGAAGGGGGTGTTGGGGTGAGTGTTTTCTCTCGGTATGGCAAGTAGAAGGATTCAACTTTACATTGATGCAAAAATATCTACCAGACCAAGGCCGACAATACAACATTAAGTCACTAATTACTGACCTAGCTAAAATACTCAGAAAATCGTTGTATGGCAAGTATAAGAATTCAACTTTGCATTGATGCAAAATTATCTACCAGACTTAGCCCGACAATACAACATTAAGTTACTAATTACTTGCATAGCTACAATAATCAGAAAATTTTCATTAACAAAAGGGGGGTGTAGGTGTGAGTGTTTTCTCTCGGTATGGCATGTAGAAGGATTCAACTTTACATTAATGCAAAAATATCTACCAGATTTATCCCGACAATTCAACAATATGTTACTAATTACTTGCATAGCTAAAATACTTAGAAAATCGTTATTAAAAGAAGTTGGTTTGTTGGGGTGATTTTTTTTTTTTTGTTTTTTTGCGGTATGGCATATAGAAGAATTTTCTTTACATTAATGCAAAAATATCTGCTAGACTAAGCCCGACAATACAACATTTAGTCACTAATTACTGACCTAGCTAAAATACTCAGAAAATCGTTATTAAAAGAATGGGGTGTGTTACGGTAAATGTTTTTTTTTGGCGGTATGGCAAGTAGAAGGATTCAACTTTACATTAATGCAAAAATATCTACCAGACTAAGCCCGACAATACAACATTAAGTCACTAATTACTTGCATAGCTAAAATACTTAGAAAATCGTTATTAAAAGAAGAGGGTGTGTTAGGGTGAGTTTTTTTTTTTTTTCCGGTATGGCAAGAAGAAGGATTCAACATTACTTTAATGCAAAAATATCTACCATACCAAGCCCGAAATACAACATTAAGTCACTATTTATTTGACTGGGTGAGTTTTTTTTTTGCGGTATGGCAAGTAGAAGGATTCAAATTTACAATGATGCATAAACATCTACCAGACATAGCCCGACAATTCATCATTATGTTACTAATTACTTGCATAGCTGAATTACTCAGAAAATCATTCTTAAAGATGGGAGTGTTGGGTGAGTTTTTTCTTGCGGTATGGTAAGTAGAAGGATTTAACTTTACATTGATGTAAAAACATCTACTTGACTTAGCCTGACAATACAACATTAAGTAAGTAATAACTGACCTAGCTAATATACTCAGAAAATCGTTGTATGGCAAGTAGAAGGATTCAACTTTACTTTAATGCAAAAAGATCTACCAGACTTAGCCTGAAAATTTAACATTAAGTCACTAATTACTTGCATAGCTAAAATACTCAGAAAATCGTTATTAAAAAAATGGGGATGTTAGGTGTGTTTTTTCGTTCGGTATGGTAAGTAGAAGGATCCAAATTTACATTGATGCCAAATCATCTACCAGACTTATCCCGACAATTCAACAATATGTTACTAATTACTTGCATAGCTAAAATACTCAGAAAATAGTTATTAAAAGAAGGGGGTGTGTTGGGGTGAGTTTTTTTTTTTTTTTTTGCGGTATTGGAAGTAGAAGGATTTAACTTTGCATTAATATAAAAATATCTACCAGACTAAGCCCGACAATACAACATTAAGTCACTAATTACTGACCTAGCTAAAATACTCAGAAAATCGTTATTAAGAGACACCCCCCTTCTACTTGCCATACAACAATTTTCTGAGTATTTTAGCTGGGTCAGTAATTACTGACTTAATGCTGTATTGTCGGGCTTAGTCTAGCAGATATTTTTGAATTAGGTCAAGTTCAATCCTTCTACTTGCCATACCGCAAAAAAAAAAAAAAAAAAAAAAAAAAAACTCACCCCAACACACCCCCTTCTTTTAATAACGATTTTCTGAGTATTTTAGCTATGCAAGTAATTAGTAACTAAATGTTTAATTGTCAGGCTAAGTCTGGAAGATGATATTGCATCAATGTAAAGTTAAATTCTTCTACTTGCCATACCGTAAAACAAAACTCACCTAAACACTCCCGCCCTTTTTTTAATAACGCTTTTCTGATTATTTTAGCTAGATCAGTTATTAGTGACTTATTAAATGTTGTATTGTCGGGCTTCGTCTAGCAGATATTTTTGCATTAAAGTAAAGTTGAATCCTTCTACTTGCTATTTTAGCTATGTAAGTAATTAGTGACAATGTTGTATATTCAGTCTTGGTCTGGTAGATATTTTTGCATTAATGTAAACTTGAATCCTTCAACTTGCCACACCGCAAAAAGAAAAAACTCACCCCAACACACCCTTTTTTTAATTAAGATTTTCTGAGTATTGTACCTATGCCAGTAATAAGTGACTTAATGTTGTATTGTCGGGCTTAGTCTGGTAGATATTTTTGCATTAAAGCAAAGATGAATCCTTCCACTTGCTATACCGCAAAAAAAAAAAAAAAATTCACCCTAACACACCCCCCTTCATTTAATAACGATTTTCAGTGTATTTTAGCTAGGTCAGTAAAAATATCCCTTGCTTTAATGCAAAAATATCTACCAGACTAAGCCCGACAATACAACATTATGTCACTTATTACTTGCATAGGTACAATACTCAGAAAATCTTAATTAAAAAAAGGGGATGTTAGGTGAGTTTTTTCTTGCGGTATGGCAAGTAGAAGGATTCAACTTTACATTAATGCAAAAATATCTGCTAGACTAAGCCCGACAATACAATGTTAAGTCACTACTATTACTGACCTAGCTAAAATACTCAGAAAATCGTTATAAGAAGAAAGGGGGTTGTGTTAGTGTGATTTTTTTTTTTGCGGTATGGCAAGTAGGATTCAAGTTTACATTGATGCAATATCATCTACCAGACTTAGCCTGACAACTTAACATTAAGTCACTAATTACTTGCATAGCTAAAATACTCAAAAATCGTTATTAAAAGAAGGGGGGTGTTGGGTGAGTTTTTTCTTGCGTTTTGGTAAGTAGAAGGATTTAACTTTACATTAATGCAAAAATATCAGCTAGACTAAGCCCGACAATACAACAAAAATATCTGCTAGACTAAGCCCGACAATGCAACATTAAGTCACTAATTACTGGCCTAGCTAAAATAGTCAGAAAATCGTTATTAAAAGAAGGGGGGTGCGTTAGGGTAATTATCTTTTTTTTTTTGCGGTATGGCATGTAGAAGGATTCAACTTTACATTAATGCAAAAATATCTGCTAGACTAACCCCGAGAATACAACATTAAGTCACTAATTACTTGCATAGCTACAATACTCAGAAAATCGTTATTAAAAAAAGGGCGGGTGTGGTGGGGTGAGTTTAGTTTTACGGTATGGCAAGTAGAAGGATTCAACTATACTTTAATGCAAAAATATCTCCCAGACTAAGCCCGACAATACAACATTAAGTCACTAATTACTTGCATAGCTACAATACTCAGAAAATCGTTATTAAAAAAAGGGCGGGTGTGGTGGGGTGAGTTTTGTTTTACGGTATGGCAAGTAGAAGGATTCAACTTTACATTGATGCAATATCATCTACCAGACTTAGCCCGACAATTCAACATTAAGTTACTAATTACTTGAATAGCTAAAATACTCAGCAAATAGTTATCAAAAGAAGGAGATGTGTTGGGAAGAGTTTTTTTTTTTTTTTTTTTTTTTTTTTTTTTCTGTATGGCAAGTATAAGGATTGAACTTTACCTAATGCAAAAATATCTGCTAGACTCAGCCCGACAATACAGCATTAAATCAGTAATTACTGACCTAGCTAAAATACTCAGAAAATCGTTATTAAAAGAAGGGGGTGTGTTGAGGTGATTTTTTTTTTGCGGTATGGCATGTAGAAGGATCCAACTTTACATTAATGCAAAAATATCTGCTAGACTAAGTCCGCCAATACAATGTTAAGTCACTACTATTACTGACCTAGCTAAAATACTCAGAAAATCGTTATAAGAAGAAAGGGGGTTGTGTTAGTGTGATTTTTTTTTTTGCGGTATGGCAAGTAGGATTCAAGTTTACATTGATGCAATATCATCTACCAGACTTAGCCTGACAACTTAACATTAAGTCACTAATTACTTGCATAGCTAAAATACTCAAAAATCGTTATTAAAAGAAGGGGGGTGTTGGGTGGGTTTTTTCTTGCGTTTTGGTAAGTAGAAGGATTTAACTTTACATTAATGCAAAAATATCAGCTAGACTAAGCCCGACAATACAACAAAAATATCTGCTAGACTAAGCCCGACAATGCAACATTAAGTCACTAATTACTGGCCTAGCTAAAATAGTCAGAAAATCGTTATTAAAAGAAGGGGGGTGCGTTAGGGTAATTATCTTTTTTTTTTTGCGGTATGGCATGTAGAAGGATTCAACTTTACATTGATGCAATATCATCTACCAGACTTAGCCCGACAATGCAACATTAAGTCACTAATTACTGGCCTAGCTAAAATAGTCAGAAAATCGTTATTAAAAGAAGGGGGGTGTGTTAGGGTAATTACCTTTTTTTTTTGCGGTATGGCATGTAGAAGGATTCAACTTTACATTAATGCAAAAATATCTGCTAGACTAACCCCGAGAATACAACATTAAGTCACTAATTACTGACCTAGCTGAAATAGTCAAAAAATCGTTTTTAAAAGAAGGGGGATGTGTTAGGGTGAATTTTTTTTTTTGCGGTATGGCAAGTAGAAGGATTCAACTATACTTTAATGCAAAAATATCTACCAGACTAAGCCCGACAATACAACATTAAGTCACTAATTACTTGCATAGCTTCAATACTCAGAAAATCGTTATTAAAAAAAGGGCGGGTGTGGTGGGGTGAGTTTTGTTTTACGGTATGGCAAGTATAAGGATTGAACTTTACCTAATGCAAAAATATCTGCTAGACTCAGCCCGACAATACAGCATTAAGTCAGTAATTACTGACCTAGCTAAAATACTCAGAAAATCGTTATTAAAAGAAGGGGGTGAGTTGAGGTGATTTTTTTTTTGCGGTATGGCATGTAGAAGGATCCAACTTTACATTAATGCAAAAATATCTGCTAGACTAAGTCCGCCAATACAACATTATGTCACTAATTACTGACCTAGCTAAAATACTCAGAAAATCCTTATTAAAAGAAGGGGGTGTGTTGAAATGATTAGTAGAATGAAAAGTAGAAGGATTCAACTTTACTTTAATGCAAAAATATCTACCAGACTAAGCTCGACAATACAACATTAAGTCACTAATTACTTGCATAGCTACAATACTCAGAAAATCGTTATTAAAAAAAGGGCGGGTGTGGTGGGGTGAGTTTTGTTTTACGGTATGGAAAGTAGAAGGATTCAACTTTACATTAATGCAAAAATATCTGCTAGACTAAGCCCGACAATACAATGTTAAGTCACTACTATTACTGACCTAGCTAAAATACTCAGAAAATCGTTATAAGAAGAAAGGGGGTTGTGTTAGTGTGATTTTTTTTTTTTGCGGTATGGCAAGTAGGATTCAAGTTTACATTGATGCAATATCATCTACTAGACTTAGCCTGACAACTTAACATTAAGTCACTAATTACTTGCATAGCTAAAATACTCAATAATCGTTATTAAAAGAAGGGGGGTGTTGGGTGAGTTTTTTCTTGCGTTTTGGTAAGTAGAAGGATTCAACTTTACATTAATGCAAAAATATCAGCTAGACTAAGCCCGACAATACAACAAAAATATCTGCTAGACTAAGCCCGACAATGCAACATTAAGTCACTAATTACTGGCCTAGCTAAAATAGTCAGAAAATCGTTATTAAAAGAAGGGGGGTGTGCTAGGGTAATTATCTTTTTTTTTTGCGGTATGGCATGTAGTAGGATTCAACTTTACATTAATGCAAAAATATCTGCTAGACTAACCCCGAGAATACAACATTAAGTCACTAATTACTGACCTAGCTAAAATAGTCAAAAAATCGTTTTTAAAAGAAGGGGGGTGTGTTAGGTTGAATTTTTTTTTTTGCGGTATGGCAAGTAGAAGGATTCAACTATACTTTAATGCAAAAATATCTACCAGACTAAGCCCGACAATACAACATTAAGTCACTAATTACTTGCATAGCTACAATACTCAGAAAATCGTTATTAAAAAAAGGGCGGGTGTGGTGGGGTGAGTTTTGTTTTACGGTATGGCAAGTAGAAGGATTCAACTTTACATTGATGCAATATCATCTACCAGACTTAGCCCGACAATTCAACATTAAGTTACTAATTACTTGAATAGCTAAAATACTCAGCAAATAGTTATTAAAAGAAGGAGATGTGTTGGGAGTGTTTTTTTTTTTTTTTTTTTTTTTTTTTTTTTTTTTTTTTTTTGCTGTATGGCAAGTATAAGGATTGAACTTTACCTAATGCAAAAATATCTGCTAGACTCAGCCCGACAATACAGCATTAAGTCAGTAATTACTGACCTAGCTAAAATACTCAGAAAATCGTTATTAAAAGAAGGGGGTGTGTTGAGGTGATTTTTTTTTTTGCGGTATGGCATGTAGAAGGATCCAACTTTACATTAATGCAAAAATATCTGCTAGACTAAGTCCGCCAATACAACATTATGTCACTAATTACTGACCTAGCTAAAATACTCAGAAAATCCTTATTAAAAGTAGGGGGTGTGTTGAAATGATTAGTAGAATCAAAAGTAGAAGGATTCAACTTTACTTTAATGCAAAAATATCTACCAGACTAAGCCCGACAATACAACATTAAGTCACTAATTACTTGCATAGCTACAATACTCAGAAAATCGTTATTAAAAAAAGGGCGGGTGTGGTGGGGTGAGTTTTGTTTTACGGTATGGAAAGTAGAAGGATTCAACTTTACATTAATGCAAAAATATCTGCTAGACTCAGCCCGACAATACAGCATTAAGTCAGTAATTACTGACCTAGCTAAAATACTCAGAAAATCGTTATTAAAAGAAGGGGGTGTGTTGAGGTGATTTTTTTTTTTGCGGTATGGCATGTAGAAGGATCCAACTTTACATTAATGCAAAAATATCTGCTAGACTAAGTCCGCCAATACAACATTATGTCACTAATTACTGACCTAGCTAAAATACTCAGAAAATCCTTATTAAAAGTAGGGGGTGTGTTGAAATGATTAGTAGAATCAAAAGTAGAAGGATTCAACTTTACTTTAATGCAAAAATATCTACCAGACTAAGCCCGACAATACAACATTAAGTCACTAATTACTTGCATAGCTACAATACTCAGAAAATCGTTATTAAAAAAAGGGCGGGTGTGGTGGGGTGAGTTTTGTTTTACGGTATGGAAAGTAGAAGGATTCAACTTTACATTAATGCAAAAATATCTGCTAGACTAAGCCCTACAATACAATGTTAAGTCACTACTATTACTGACCTAGCTAAAATACTCAGAAAATCGTTATAAGAAGAAAGGGGGTTGTGTTAGTGTGATTTTTTTTTTGCGGTATGGCAAGTAGGATTCAAGTTTACATTGATGCAATATCATCTACCAGACTTAGCCTGACAACTTAACATTAAGTCACTAATTACTTGCATAGCTAAAATACTCAAAAATCGTTATTAAAAGAAGGGGGGTGTTGGGTGAGTTTTTTCTTGCGTTTTGGTAAGTAGAAGGATTCAACTTTACATTAATGCAAAAATATCAGCTAGACTAAGCCCGACAATACAACAAAAATATCTGCTAGACTAAGCGCGACAATGCAACATTAAGTCACTAATTACTGGCCTAGCTAAAATAGTCAGAAAATCGTTATTAAAAGAAGGGGGGTGTGCTAGGGTAATTATCTTTTTTTTTTTGCGGTATGGCATGTAGAAGGATTCAACTTTACATTAATGCAAAAATATCTGCTAGACTAACCCCGAGAATACAACATTAAGTCACTAATTACTGACCTAGCTACAATACTCAGAAAATCGTTATTAAAAAATGGGCAGGGTGTGTTAGGTTGAATTTTTTTTTTTGCGGTATGGCAAGTAGAAGGATTCAACTATACTTTAATGCAAAAATATCTACCAGACTAAGCCCGACAATACAACATTAAGTCACTAATTACTTGCATAGCTACAATACTCAGAAAATCGTTATTAAAAAAAGGGCGGATGTGGTGGGGTGAGTTTTTTTTGCGGTATGGCAAGTAGAAGGATTCAACTTTACATTGATGCAATATCATCTACCAGACTTAGCCCGACAATGCAACATTAAGTCACTAATTACTGGCCTAGCTAAAATAGTCAGAAAATCGTTATTAAAAGAAGCGGGGTGTGTTAGGGTAATTACCTTTTTTTTTTTGCGGTATGGCATGTAGAAGGATTCAACTTTACATTAATGCAAAAATATCTGCTAGACTAACCCCGAGAATACAACATTAAGTCATTAATTACTGACCTAGCTAAAATAGTCAAAAAATCGTTTTTAAAAGAAGGGGGGTGTGTTAAGGTGATTTTTTTTTTGCGGTATGGCATGTAGAAGGATCCAACTTTACATTAATGCAAAAATATCTGCTAGACTAAGTCCGCCAATACAACATTATGTCACTAATTACTGACCTAGCTAAAATACTCAGAAAATCCTTATTAAAAGAAGGGGGTGTGTTGAAATGATTAGTAGAATGAAAAGTAGAAGGATTCAACTTTACTTTAATGCAAAAATATCTACCAGACTAAGCCCGACAATACAACTTTAAGTCACTAATTACTTGCATAGCTACAATACTCAGAAAATCGTTATTAAAAAAAGGGCAGGTGTGGTGGGGTGAGTTTTGTTTTACGGTATGGAACGTAGAAGGATTTAACTTTACATTGAAAATAGTTATTAAAAGAAAGGGATGTGTTGGGGTGAGCTTTTTTTTTTTTTTTTTTTTTTTTTTTTTTTTTTGCTGAATGGCAAGTAGAACGATTCAACTTTACATTAATGCAAAAATATCTGTTAGACTAAGCCCGACAATACAACATTAAGTCAATTTATTACTGACCTAGCTAAAATACTCAGAAAACTGTTGTATGGCAAGTAGAAAGATTTAATTTTACATTGATGCAAAAATATCTACCAGACTTAGCCCGACAATTCAACATTAAGTTACTAATTACATGCATAGCTACAATACTCAGAAAATTTTTATTAACAGAAGGGTGGTGTAGGGGTGAGTGTTTATTCTCGGTATGGCATGTAGAAGGTTTCAACTTGACATTGATGCAAAAACATCTACCAGACTTAGCCCGACAATACAACATTAAGTTAGTAATTACTTGCATAGCTACAATACTCAGAAAATCTTTATTAACAAAAGGGGGGTGTTGGGGTGAGTGTTTTCTCTCGGTATGGCAAGTAGAAAGATTTAACTTTACATTAATACAAAAATATCTACCAGACTTAGCCCGACAATACAACATTAAGTCACTAATTACTTGCATAGCTACAATACTCAGAAAATCGTTATTAAAAAAAGGGCGGGTGTGGTGGGGTGAGTTTTGTTTTACGGTATGGCAAGTAGAAGGATTCAACTTTACATTGATGCAATATCATCTACCAGACTTAGCCCGACAATTCAACATTAAGTTACTAATTACTTGAATAGCTAAAATACTCAGCAAATAGTTATTAAAAGAAGGAGATGTGTTGGGAAGAGTTTTTTTTTTTTTTTTTTTTTTTTTATTTTTTTTTTTTTTGCTGTATGGCAAGTATAAGGATTGAACTTTACCTAATGCAAAAATATCTGCTAGACTCAGCCCGACAATACAGCATTAAGTCAGTAATTACTGACCTAGCTAAAATACTCAGAAAATCGTTATTAAAAGAAGGGGGTGTGTTGAGGTGATTTTTTTTTTGCGGTATGGCATGTAGAAGGATCCAACTTTACATTAATGCAAAAATATCTGCTAGACTAAGTCCGCCAATACAACATTATGTCACTAATTACTGACCTAGCTAAAATACTCAGAAAATCCTTATTAAAAGTAGGGGGTGTGTTGAAATGATTAGTAGAATCAAAAGTAGAAGGATTCAACTTTACTTTAATGCAAAAATATCTGCTAGACTAAGTCCGCCAATACAACATTATGTCACTAATTACTGACCTAGCTAAAATACTCAGAAAATCCTTATTAAAAGTAGGGGGTGTGTTGAAATGATTAGTAGAATCAAAAGTAGAAGGATTCAACTTTACTTTAATGCAAAAATATCTACCAGACTAAGCCCGACAATACAACATTAAGTCACTAATTACTTGCATAGCTACAATACTCAGAAAATCGTTATTAAAAAAAGGGCGGGTGTGGTGGGGTGAGTTTTTTTTTGCGGTATGGCGAGTAGAAGGATTCAACTTTACATTGATGCAATATCATCTACCAGACTTAGCCCGACAATGCAACATTAAGTCACTAATTACTGGCCTAGCTAAAATAGTCAGAAAATCGTTATTAAAAGAAGCGGGGTGTGTTAGGGTAATTACCTTTTTTTTTTTGCGGTATGGCATGTAGAAGGATTCAACTTTACATTAATGCAAAAATATCTGCTAGACTAACCCCGAGAATACAACATTAAGTCACTAATTACTGACCTAGCTAAAATAGTCAAAAAATCGTTTTTAAAAGCAGGGGGGTGTGTTAGGGTGAATTTTTTTTTTTGCGGTATGGCAAGTAGAAGGATTCAACTATACTTTAATGCAAAAATATCTGCTACACTCAGACCGACAATACAGCATTAAGTCAGTAATTACTGATCTAGCTAAAATACTCAGAAAATCGTTATTAAAAGAAGGGGGTGTGTTAAGGTGATTTTTTTTTTGCGGTATGGCATGTAGAAGGATCCAACTTTACATTAATGCAAAAATATCTGCTAGACTAAGTCCGCCAATACAACATTATGTCACTAATTACTGACCTAGCTAAAATACTCAGAAAATCCTTATTAAAAGAAGGGGGTGTGTTGAAATGATTAGTAGAATGAAAAGTAGAAGGATTCAACTTTACTTTAATGCAAAAATATCTACCAGACTAAGCCCGACAATACAACTTTAAGTCACTAATTACTTGCATAGCTACAATACTCAGAAAATCGTTATTAAAAAAAGGGCAGGTGTGGTGGGGTGAGTTTTGTTTTACGGTATGGAAAGTAGAAGGATTTAACTTTACATTGAAAATAGTTATTAAAAGAAAGGGATGTGTTAGGGTGAGCTTTTTTTTTTTTTTTTTTTTTTTTTTTTTTTTTACTGAATGGCAAGTAGAACGATTCAACTTTACATTAATGCAAAAATATCTGTTAGACTAAGCCCGACAATACAACATTAAGTCAATTTATTACTGACCTAGCTAAAATACTCAGAAAACTGTTGTATGGCAAGTAGAAGGATTCAACTTTACATTAACGCAACAATATCTGCTAGACTAAGCCCGACAATACTTTATTAAGTCACTAATTACTGACTGTGAGTGTTTTCTCTCGGTATGGCAAGTAGAAAGATCCAACTTTACATTAATGCAAAAATATCTGCTAGACTAAGCCCGACAATACAGCATTAAATCACTAATTACTGACCTAGCTAAAATGCTCAGAAAATTGTTGTATGGCATGTAGAAGGATCCAACTTTACATTAATGCAAAAATATCTGCTAGACTAAGCCCGACAATACAGCATTAATTCAGTAATTACTGACCTAGCTAAAATACTCAGAAAATCGTTATTAAAAGAAGGGGGTGTGTTCAGGCGATTTTTTTTTTTGCGGTATGGCATGTAGAAGGATCCAACTTTACATTAATGCAAATATATCTGCTAGACTAATCCCGACAATACAACATTAAGTCACTAATTACTGACCTAGCTTAAATACTCAGAAAATCGTTATTAAAAGAAGGGGGTGTGTTGGGGTGAGTTTTTTTTGTTTTTTTTTTTTGCGGTATGGCATGTAGAAGGATCCAACTTTACATTAATGCAAAAATATCTGCTAGACTAAGCCGGACAATACAACATTATGTCACTTATTACTGACCTAGCTAAAATACTCAGAAAATCGTTATTAAAAGAAGGGGGTGTGTTAAAATGATTTTTTTTTTGCGGTATGGCATGTAGAAGGATCCAACTTTACATTAATGCAAAAATATCTGCTAGACCAAGCCCGACAATACAACATTGTCACAAATTACTTGCTTAGCTAAAATACTCAGAAAATCGTTATTAAAAGAAGGGGGTGTGTTGGGGTGAGTTTTTTTTTCGGTATGGCATGTAGAAGGATTAAACTTTACATGAATGCAAAATATCTGCTAGACTAAGCCCGACAAAACAACATTATGTCACTAATTACTGACCTAGCTAAAATACTCAGAAAATCGTTATTAAAAGAAGGGGGTGTGTTAAGATGATTTTTTTTTTTGCGGTATGGCATGTAGAAGGATCCAACTTTACATTGATGCAATATCATCTACCAGACTTAGCCTGACAATTCAACATTTAGTTACTAATTACTTGCATAGCTAAAATACTCAGAAAATCGTTATTAAAAGAAGGGGGTGTGTTGGGGTGAGTTTTTTTTTTTTTATGCCGTATGGCAAGTATAAGGATTGAACTTTACCTAATGCAAAAATATCTGCTAGACTAAGCCCGACAATACAGCATTAATTCAGTAATTACTGACCTAGCTAAAATACTCAGAAAATCGTTATTAAAAGAAGGGGGTGTGTTCAGGCGATTTTTTTTTTGCGGTATGGCATGTAGAAGGATCCATCTTTACATTAATGCAAATATATCTGCTAGACTAATCCCGACAATACAACATTATGTCACTAATTACTGACCTAGCTAAAATACTCCGAAAATCGTTATTAAAAGAAGGGGGTGTGTTGAGATGATTTTCTTTTCGGTATGGCATGTAGAAGGATTAAACTTTACATTAATGCAAAATATCTGCTAGACTAAGCCCGACAATACAACATTATGTCACTAATTACTGACCTAGCTAAAATACTCAGAAAATCGTTATTAAAAGAAGGGGGTGTGTTAAGATGATTTTTTTTTTGCGGTATGGCATGTAGAAGGATCCAACTTTACATTAATGCAAAAATATGGCAAGTAGAGGATTCAACTTTACATTAATGCAAAAATATCTGCTAGACTAAGCCCGACAATACAACATTTAGTCACTAATTACTGACCTAGCTAAAATACTCAGAAAATCGTTATGAAAAGAAAGGGGTGTGTTGGGGTGAGTTTTTTTTTATTTTTATGCGGTATGGCAAGTATAAGGATTGAACTTTACTCAATGCAAAAATATCTGCTAGACTAAGCACGACAATACAGCATTAAGTCAGTAATTACTGACCTAGCTTAAATACTCAGAAAATTGTTGTATGGCAAGTAGAAGGATTCAACTTTACATTGATGCAATATCATCTACGAGACTTAGCCCGACAATTCAACAGTATGTTACTAATTACTTGCATAGCTAAAATACTCAGAAAATCGTTATTAAAAGAAGGGGGTGTGTTGGGATGAGTTTTTTTTTTTTTTTTGCGGTATGGCAAGTAGAAGGATTCAACTTTACTTCAATGCAAAAATATCTGCTAGACTAAGCCCGGCAATACAACATTAAGTCACTAATTACTGACCTAGCTAAAATACTATGAAAATCGTTATAAAAAGAAAGGGGTGTGTTGGGGTGAGTTTTTTTTTTTTTTTATGCGGTATGGCAAGTATAAGGATTGAACTTTACCAAATGCAAAAATATCTGCTAGACTAAGCCCGACAATACAGCATTAAATCACTAATTACTGACCTAGCTAAAATGCTCAGAAAATTGTTGTATGGCATGTAGAAGGATCCAACTTTACATTAATGCAAAAATATCTGCTAGACTAAGCCCGACAATACAACATTAAGTCACTAATTACTGACCTAGCTAAAATACTCAGAAAATCGTTATTAAAAGAAGGGGGTGTGTTGGGGTGAGTTTTTTTTTGTTTTTTTTTTTGCGGTATGGCATGTAGAAGGATCCAACTTTACATTAATGCAAAAATATCTGCTAGACTAAGCCGGACAATACAACATTATTTCACTAATTACTGACCTAGCTAAAATACTCAGAAAATCGTTATTAAAAGAAGGGGGTGTGTTAAGATGATTTTTTTTTGCGGTATGGCATGTAGAAGGATCCAACTTTACATTGATGCAAAAATATCTGCTAGACTAAGCCCGACAATACAACATTAAGTCACTAATTACTGACCTAGCTAAAATACTCAGAAAATTGTTATTAAAAGAAGGGGGTGTGTTGGTGTGAGTTTTTTTTTTTTTTTTTTTGCTGTATGGCAAGTAGAAGGATTCAACTTTACTTTAATGCAAAAATATCTACCAGACTTAGCCTGACAATTCAACATTTAGTTACTAATTACTTGCATAGCTAAAATACTCAGAAAATCGTTATGAAAAGAAAGGGGTGTGTTGGGGTGAGTTTTTTTTTTTTTTATGCGGTGTGGCAAGTATAAGGATTGAACTTTACCTAATGCAAAAATATCTGCTAGACTAAGCCCGACAATACAGCATTAAGTCAGTAATTACTGACCTAGCTAAAATACTCAAAAATTGTTGTATGGCAAGTAGAAGGATTCAACTTTACATTGGTGCAATATCATCTACTAGACTTAGCCCAACAATTCAACAATATGTTACTAATTACTTGCATAGCTAAAATACTCAGAAAATCGTTATTAAAAGAAGGGGGTGTGTTGGGGTGGGTTTT
Organism: Aelia acuminata; assembly: GCA_911387785.2. Taxonomy (NCBI): domain Eukaryota; kingdom Metazoa; phylum Arthropoda; class Insecta; order Hemiptera; family Pentatomidae; genus Aelia; species Aelia acuminata. The sequence continues at coordinate 1,775,784 of OU426985.1, read as the reverse complement.
TTTCTTTTTTCGGTATGGCAAGTAGAAGGATTCAACTTTACATTAATGCAAAAATATCTGCTAGACTAAGCCGGACAATACAACATTATGTCACTTATTACTGACCTAGCTAAAATACTCAGAAAATCGTTATTAAAAGAAGGGGGTGTGTTGGGGTGGGTTTTTTTCTTTTTTCGGTATGGCAAGTAGAAGGATTCAACTTTACATTAATGCAAAAATATCTGCTAGACTAAGCCGGACAATACAACATTATGTCACTTATTACTGACCTAGCTAAAATACTCAGAAAATCGTTATTAAAAGAAGGGGGTGTATTAAAATGATTTTTTTTTTGCGGTATGGCATGTAGGAGGATCCAACTTTACATTAATGCAAAAATATCTGATAGACTAACCCCGACAATTCAACATTTAGTTACTAATTACTTGCATAGCTAAAATACTCAAAAAATCGTTATTAAAAGAAGGGGGTGTGTTGGGGTGAGTTTTTTTTTTTTTTTTTTTTATGCCGTATGGCAAGTATAAGGATTGAACTTTACCTAATGCAAAAATATCTGCTAGACTAAGCCCGACAATACAGCATTAAGTCAGTAATTACTGACCTAGCTAAAATACTCAGAAAATCGTTATTAAAAGAAGGGGGTGTGTTGATGCGATTTTTTTTTTTTGCGGTATGGCATGTAGAAGGATCCAAATTTACATTAATGCAAAAATATCTTCTAGACTAAGCCCGACAATACAACATTATGTCACTAATTACTGACCTAGCTAAAATACTCAGAAAATCGTTATTAAAAGAAGGGGGTGTGCTAAGATGATTTTTTTTTTGCGGTATGGCATGTAGACGGATCCAACTTTACATTAATGCAAAAATATCTGCTCGACTATGCCCGACAATACAACATTATGTCACTAATTACTGACCTAGCTAAAATACTCAGAAAATCGTTATTAAAAGAAGGGGGTGTGTTGAGATGATTTTTTATTCGGTATGGCATGTAGAAGGATCCAACTTTACATTAATGCGAAAATATCTGCTAGACTAACCCCGACAATTCAACATTTAGTTACTAATTACTTGCATAGCTAAAATACTCAGAAAATCGTTATTAAAAGAAGGGGGTGTATTGGGGTGAGTTTTTTTTTTTTTTTTGCGGTATGGCAAGTATAAGGATTAAACTTTACATGAATGCAAAATATCTGCTAGACTAAGCCCGACAAAACAACATTATGTCACTAATTACTGACCTAGCTAAAATACTCAGAAAATCGTTATTAAAAGAAGGGGGTGTGTTAAGATGATTTTTTTTTTGCGGTATGGCATGTAGAAGGATCCAACTTTACATTGATGCAATATCATCTACCAGACTTAGCCTGACAATTCAACATTTAGTTACTAATTACTTGCATAGCTAAAATACTCAGAAAATCGTTATTAAAAGAAGGGGGTGTGTTTTTTTTTTTTTTTTTTTTATGCCGTATGGCAAGTATAAGGATTGAACTTTACCTAATGCAAAAATATCTGCTAGACTAAGCCCGACAATACAGCATTAATTCAGTAATTACTGACCTAGCTAAAATACTCAGAAAATCGTTATTAAAAGAAGGGGGTGTGTTGAGGTGATTTTTTTTTTGCGGTATGGCATGTAGAAGGATCCAACTTTACATTAATGCAAAAATATCTGCTAGACTAAGCCCGACAATACAACATTAAGTCACTAATTACTGACCTAGCTAAAATACTCAGAAAATCGTTATTAAAAGAAGGGAGTGTGTTTGGGTGAGTTTTTTTTTTTTTTTTTTTGCGGTATGGCAAGTAGAAGGATTCAACTTTACATTAATGCAAAAATATCTGCTAGACTAAGCCCGACAATACAACATTTAGTCACTAATTACTGACCTAGCTAAAATACTCAGAAAATCGTTATGAAAAGAAAGGGGTGTGTTGGGGTGAGTTTTTTTTTATTTTTATGCGGTATGGCAAGTATAAGGATTGAACTTTACTCAATGCAAAAATATCTGCTAGACTAAGCACGACAATACAGCATTAAGTCAGTAATTACTGACCTAGCTTAAATACTCAGAAAATTGTTGTATGGCAAGTAGAAGGATTCAACTTTACATTGATGCAATATCATCTACGAGACTTAGCCCGACAATTCAACAGTATGTTACTAATTACTTGCATAGCTAAAATACTCAGAAAATCGTTATTAAAAGAAGGGGGTGTGTTGGGATGAGTTTTTTTTTTTTTTTGCGGTATGGCAAGTAGAAGGATTCAACTTTACTTCAATGCAAAAATATCTGCTAGACTAAGCCCGACAATACAACATTAGGTCACTAATTACTGACCTAGCTAAAATACTATGAAAATCGTTATAAAAAAAAAGGGGTGTGTTGGGGTGAGTTTTTTTTTTTTTTTTATGCGGTATGGCATGTAGAAGGATCTAACTTTACATTAATGCGAAAATATCTGCTAGACTAAGCCCGACAATACAACATTATGTCACTAATTACTGACCTAGCTAAAATACTCAGAAAATCATTATTAAAAGAAGGGGGTTTGTTAAGATGATTTTTTTTTTGCGGTATGGCATGTAGGAGGATCCAACTTTACATTAATGCAAAAATATCTGATAGACTAACCCCGACAATTCAACATTTAGTTACTAATTACGTGCATAGCTAAAATACTCAGGAAATCGTTATTAAAACAAGGGGGTGTGTTAGGGTGAGTTTTTTTTTTTTTTTTTTTTTGCGGTATGGCTTGTAGAAAGATCCAACTTTACATTAATGCAAAAATATCTGCTAGACTAAGCCCGACAATACAGCATTAAATCACTAATTACTGACCTAGCTAAAATACACAGAAAATCGTTATTAAAAGAAGGGGGTGTGTTGAGATGATTTTTTTTTTTCGGTATGGCATGTAGAAGGATTCAACTTTACATTGATGCAATATCATCTACCAGACTTAGCCTGACAATACAACATTATGTCACTAATTACTGACCTAGCTAAAATACTCAGAAAATCGTTATTAAAAGAAGAGGGTGTGTTGAGGTAATTTTTTTTTTGCGGTATGGCATGTAGAAGGATCCAACTTTACATTAATGCGAAAATATCTGCTAGACTAACCCCGACAATACAACATTAAGTCACTAATTACTGACCTAGCTAAAATACTCAGAAAATCGTTATTAAAAGAAAGGGGTGTGTTGGGGTGAGATTTTTTTTTTTTTTTTTGCCGTATGGCATGTAGAAGGATCTAACTTTACATTAATGCGAAAATATCTGCTAGACTAAGCCCGACAATACAACATTATGTCACTAATTACTGACCTAGCTAAAATACTCAGAAAATCATTATTAAAAGAAGGGGGTTTGTTAAGATGATTTTTTTTTTGCGGTATGGCATGTAGGAGGATCCAACTTTACATTAATGCAAAAATATCTGATAGACTAACCCCGACAATTCAACATTTAGTTACTAATTACGTGCATAGCTAAAATACTCAGGAAATCGTTATTAAAACAAGGGGGTGTGTTAGGGTGAGTTTTTTTTTTTTTTTTTTTTTGCGGTATGGCTTGTAGAAAGATCCAACTTTACATTAATGCAAAAATATCTGCTAGACTAAGCCCGACAATACAGCATTAAATCACTAATTACTGACCTAGCTAAAATGCTCAGAAAATTGTTGTATGGCATGTAGAAGGATCCAACTTTACATTAATGCAAAAATATCTGCTAGACTAAGCCCGACAATACACATTAAGTCACTAATTACTGACCTAGCTAAAATACTCAGAAAATCGTTATTAAAAGAAGGGGATGTGTTGGGGTGAGTTTTTTTTTGTTTTTTTTTTTGCGGTATGGCATGTAGAAGGATCCAACTTTACATTAATGCAAAAATATCTGCTAGACTAAGCCGGACAATACAACATTATTTCACTAATTACTGACCTAGCTAAAATATTCAGAAAATCGTTATTAAAAGAAGGGGGTGTGTTAAGATGATTTTTTTTTGCGGTATGGCATGTAGAAGGATCCAACTTTACATTGATGCAAAAATATCTGCTAGACTAAGCCCGACAATACAACATTAAGTCACTAATTACTGACCTAGCTAAAATACTCAGAAAATTGTTATTAAAAGAAGGGGGTGTGTTGGTGTGAGTTTCTTTTTTTTTTTTTTGCGGTATGGCAAGTAGAAGGATTCAACTTTACATTAATGCAAAAATATCTACCAGACTTAGCCTGACAATTCAACATTTAGTTACTAATTACTTGCATAGCTAAAATACTCAGAAAATCGTTATTAAAAGAAGGGGATGTGTTGGGGTGAGTTTTTTTTTGTTTTTTTTTTTGCGGTATGGCATGTAGAAGGATCCAACTTTACATTAATGCAAAAATATCTGCTAGACTAAGCCGGACAATACAACATTATTTCACTAATTACTGACCTAGCTAAAATATTCAGAAAATCGTTATTAAAAGAAGGGGGTGTGTTAAGATGATTTTTTTTTGCGGTATGGCATGTAGAAGGATCCAACTTTACATTGATGCAAAAATATCTGCTAGACTAAGCCCGACAATACAACATTAAGTCACTAATTACTGACCTAGCTAAAATACTCAGAAAATTGTTATTAAAAGAAGGGGGTGTGTTGGTGTGAGTTTCTTTTTTTTTTTTTTGCGGTATGGCAAGTAGAAGGATTCAACTTTACTTTAATGCAAAAATATCTACCAGACTTAGCCTGACAATTCAACATTTAGTTACTAATTACTTGCATAGCTAAAATACTCAGAAAATCGTTATGAAAAGAAAGGGGTGTGTTGGGGTGAGTTTTTTTTTTTTTTATGCGGTGTGGCAAGTATAAGGATTGAACTTTACCTAATGCAAAAATATCTGCTAGACTAAGCCCGACAATACAGCATTAAGTCAGTAATTACTGACCTAGCTAAAATACTCAAAAATTGTTGTATGGCAAGTAGAAGGATTCAACTTTACATTGGTGCAATATCATCTACTAGACTTAGCCCGACAATTCAACAATATGTTACTAATTACTTGCATAGCTAAAATACTCAGAAAATCGTTATTAAAAGAAGGGGGTGTGTTGGGGTGAGTTTTTTTCTTTTTTCGGTATGGCAAGTAGAAGGATTCAACTTTACATTAATGCAAAAATATCTGCTAGACTAAGCCGGACAATACAACATTATGTCACTTATTACTGACCTAGCTAAAATACTCAGAAAATCGTTATTAAAAGAAGGGGGTGTGTTAAAATGATTTTTTTTTTGCGGTATGGCATGTAGAAGGATCCAACTTTACATAAATGCAAAAATATCTGCTAGACCAAGCCCGACAATACAACATTGTCACAAATTACTTGCATAGCTAAAATACTCAGAAAATCGTTATTAAAAGAAGGGGGTGTGTTGGGGTGAGTTTTTTTTTTTTTTTTTTTATGCCGTATGGCAAGTATAAGGATTGAACTTTACCTAATGCAAAAATATCTGCTAGACTAAGCCCGACAATACAGCATTAAGTCAGTAATTACTGACCTAGCTAAAATACTCAGAAAATCGTTATTAAAAGAAGGGGGTGTGTTGATGCGATTTTTTTTTTTTGCGGTATGGCATGTAGAAGGATCCAAATTTACATTAATGCAAAAATATCTTCTAGACTAAGCCCGACAATACAACATTATGTCACTAATTACTGACCTAGCTAAAATACTCAGAAAATCGTTATTAAAAGAAGGGGGTGTGCTAAGATGATTTTTTTTTGCGGTATGGCATGTAGACGGATCCAACTTTACATTAATGCAAAAATATCTGCTCGACTATGCCCGACAATACAACATTATGTCACTAATTACTGACCTAGCTAAAATACTCAGAAAATCGTTATTAAAAGAAGGGGGTGTGTTGAGATGATTTTTTTTTCGGTATGGCATGTAGAAGGATTAAACTTTACATGAATGCAAAATATCTGCTAGACTAAGCCCGACAAAACAACATTATGTCACTAATTACTGACCTAGCTAAAATACTCAGAAAATCGTTATTAAAAGAAGGGGGTGTGTTAAGATGATTTTTTTTTTGCGGTATGGCATGTAGAAGGATCCAACTTTACATTGATGCAATATCATCTACCAGACTTAGCCTGACAATTCAACATTTAGTTACTAATTACTTGCATAGCTAAAATACTCAGAAAATCGTTATTAAAAGAAGGGGGTGTGTTGGGGTGAGTTTTTTTTTTTTTATGCCGTATGGCAAGTATAAGGATTGAACTTTACCTAATGCAAAAATATCTGCTAGACTAAGCCCGACAATACAGCATTAAGTAAGTAATTACTGACCTAGCTAAAATACTCAGAAAATCGTTATTAAAAGAAGGGGGTGTGTTCAGGCGATTTTTTTTTTGCGGTATGGCATGTAGAAGGATCCAACTTTACATTAATGCAAATATATCTGCTAGACTAATCCCGACAATACAACATTATGTCACTAATTACTGACCTAGCTAAAATACTCAGAAAATCGTTATTAAAAGAAGGGGGTGTGTTAAGATGATTTTTTTTTTGCGGTATGGCATGTAGAAGGATCCAACTTTACATTGATGCAATATCATCTACCAGACTTATCCTGACAATTCAACATTTAGTTACTAATTACTTGCATAGCTAAAATACTCAGAAAATCGTTATTGAAAGAAGGGGGTGTGTTGGGGTGAGTTTTTTTTTTTTTTTTTTTTTTTTTTATGCCGTATGGCAAGTATAAGGATTGAACTTTACCTAATGCAAAAATATCTGCTAGACTAAGCCCGACAATACAGCATTAATTCAGTAATTACTGACCTAGCTAAAATACTCAGAAAATCGTTATTAAAAGAAGGGGGTGTGTTGAGGTGATTTTTTTTTTTGCGGTATGGCATGTAGAAGGATCCAACTTTACATTAATGCAAAAATATCTGCTAGACTAAGCCCGACAATACAACATTAAGTCACTAATTACTGACCTAGCTAAAATACTCAGAAAATCGTTATTAAAAGAAGGGGGTGTGTTTGGGTGAGTTTTTTTTTTTTTTTTTTTGCGGTATGGCAAGTAGAAGGATTCAACTTTACATTAATGCAAAAATATCTGCTAGACTAAGCCCGACAATACAACATTAAGTCACTAATTACTGACCTAGCTAAAATACTCAGAAAATCGTTATGAAAAGAAAGGGGTGTGTTGGGGTGAGTTTTTTTTTATTTTTATGCGGTATGGCAAGTATAAGGATTGAACTTTACTCAATGCAAAAATATCTGCTAGACTAAGCACGACAATACAGCATTAAGTCAGTAATTACTGACCTAGCTTAAATACTCAGAAAATTGTTGTATGGCAAGTAGAAGGATTTAACTTTACATTGATGCAATATCATCTACGAGACTTAGCCCGACAATTCAACAGTATGTTACTAATTACTTGCATAGCTAAAATACTCAGAAAATCGTTATTAAAAGAAGGGGGTGTGTTGGGATGAGTTTTTTTTTTTTTTTTTTTTGCGGTATGGCAAGTAGAAGGATTCAACTTTACTTCAATGCAAAAATATCTGCTAGACTAAGCCCGACAATACAACATTAAGTCACTAATTACTGACCTAGCTAAAATACTCAGAAAATCGTTATGAAAAGAAAGGGGTGTGTTGGGGTGAGTTTTTTTTTTTTTTTATGCGGTATGGCAAGTATAAGGATTGAACTTTACCTAATGCAAAAATATCTGCTAGACTAAGCACGACAATACAGCATTAAGTCAGTAATTACTGACCTAGCTTAAATATTCAGAAACTCGTAATTAATAGAAGGGGGTTTGAAGGGGTAAGGTTTTTTTTTGCCCTATGGCATTCAAAAGGATTTAACTTTACATTGATGCAAAAATATCTGCTAGACTAAGCCCCACAATACAAAATTTAGTCACTAATTACTGACCTAGCTAAAATACTCAGAAATCGTTATTAAAAGAAGGGGGGTGTGTTAGGGTGAATTTTTTTTTTTAATGCAGTATGGCAAGTATAAGGATTGAACATTACCTAATGCAAAAATATCTGCTAGACTAAGCCCGAGAATACAGCACTAAATCAGTAATTACTGACCTAGCTAAAATACTCAGAAAATTGTTGTATGGCAAGTATAAGGATTGAACTTTACCTAATGCAAAAATATCTGCTAGACTAAGCCCGACAATACAGCATTAAGTCAGTAATTACTGACCTAGCTAAAATACACAGAAAATCATTATTAAAAGAAGGGGGTGTGTTGATGCGATTTTTTTTTTGCGGTATGGCATGTAGAAGGATCCAACTTTACATTAATGCAAAAATATCTTCTAGACTAAGCCCGACAATACAACATTATGTCACTAATTACTGACCTTCCTAAAATGCTCAGAAAATCGTTATTAAAAGAAGGGGGTGTGTTAAGATGATTTTTTTTTTGCGGTATGGCATGTAGAAGGATTAAACTTTACATGAATGCAAAATATCTGCTAGACTAAGCCCGACAATACAACATTATGTCACTAATTACTGACCTAGCTAAAATACTCAGAAAATCGTTATTAAAAGAAGGGGGTGTGTTAAGATGAATTTTTTTTTGCGGTATGGCATGTAGAAGGATCCAACTTTACATTAATGCGAAAATATCTGCTAGACTAACCCCGACAATTCATCATTTAGTTACTAATTACTTGCATAGCTAAAATACTCAGAAAATCGTTATTAAAAGAAGGGTTTGTGTTGGGGTGAGTTTTTTTTTTTTTTTTTTTTTGCGGTATGGCATGTAGAAGGATCCAACTTTACATTAATGCAAAAATACCTGCTAGACTAAGCCGGACAATACAACATTATGTCACTAATTACTGACCTAGCTAAAATACTCAGAAAATCGTTATTATAAGAAGGGGGTGTGTTGAGATGATTTTTTTTTTTCGGTATGGCATGTAGAAGGATTCAACTTTACATTGATGCAATATCATCTACCAGACTTAGCCTGACAATTCAACATTTAGTTACTAATTACTTGCATAGCTAAAATACTCAGAAAATCGTTATTAAAAGAAGGGGGTGTGTTGGGGTGAGTTTTTTTTTTTTTTTTTTTTTTTATGCCGTATGGCAAGTATAAGGATTGAACTTTACCTAATGCAAAAATATCTGCTAGACTAAGCCCTACAATACAGCATTAAGTCAGTAATTACTGACCTAGCTAAAATACTCAGAAAATCGTTATTAAAAGAAGGGGGTGTGTTTGGGTGAGTTTTTTTTTTTTTTTTTTTTGCGGTATGGCTAGTAGAAGGATTCAACTTTAAATTAATGCAAAAATATCTGCTAGACTAAGCCCGACAATACAACATTAAGTCACTAATTACTGACCTAGCTAAAATACTCAGAAAATCGTTACTAAAAGAAGGGGTGTGTTGGAGTGAGTTTTTTTTTTTTTTTTATGCCGTATGGCAAGTATAAGGATTGAACTTTACCTTATGCAGAAATATCTGCTAGACTAAGCCCGACAATACAGCATTAAGTCAGTAATTACTGACCTAGCTAAAATACTCAGAAAATCGTTATTAAAAGAAGGGGGTGTGTTGAGGTGATTTTTTTTTTTTTTTGCGGTATGGCAAGTAGAAGGATTCAACTTTACATTAATGCAAAAATATCTGCTAGACTAAGCCCGACAATACAACATTAAGTCACTAATTACTGACCTAGCTAAAATACTCAGAAAATCGTTATGAAAAGAAAGGGGTGTGTTGGGGTGAGTTTTTTTTTTTTTTTATGCGGTATGGCAAGTATAAGGATTGAACTTTACCTAATGCAAAAATATATGCTAGACTAAGCACGACAATACAGCATTAAGTCAGTAATTACTGACCTAGCTTAAATACTCAGAAAATTGTTGTATGGCAAGTAGAAGGATTCAACTTTACATTGATGCAATATCATCTACGAGACTTAGCCCGACAATTCAACAGTATGTTACTAATTACTTGCATAGCTAAAATACTCAGAAAATCGTTATTAAAAGAAGGGGTTGTGTTGGGGTGAGTTTTTATTTTTTTTTCGGTATGGCAAGTAGAAGGATTCAACTTTACATTAATGCAAAAATATCTGCTAGACTGAGCCCTATGAAAAATATCTGACACTACAACATTAATTCACTAATTACTGACCTATCTAAAATACTCAGAAAATCGTTATTAACAGAAGGGGGGTTGTGTAGGGTGAATTTTTTTTTTGGCACTATGGCAAGTAGAAGGATTCAACGTTACATTAATGCAAAAATATCTACCAGACCATGCCCGACAATACAACATTAAGTCACTAATTACTGACCTAGCTAAAATACTCAGAAAGTCGTTATTAAAAGAAGGGGGTGTGTTTGGCTGAGTTTTTTTTTTTTTTTGCGGTATGGCAAGTAGAAGGATTCAACTTTACATTAATGCAAAAATATCTGCTAGACTAAGCCCGACAATACAACATTAAGTCACTAATTACTGACCTAGCTAAAATACTCAGAAAATCGTTATGAAAAGAAAGGGGTGTGTTGGGGTGAGTTTTTTTTTTTTTTTCATGCGGTATGGCAAGTATAAGGATTGAACTTTACCTAATGCAAAAATATCTGCTAGCCTAAGCACGACAATACAGCATTAAGTCAGTAATTACTGACCTAGCTTAAATATTCAGAAAATTGTTGTATGGCAAGTAGAAGGATTCAACTTTACATTGATGCAATATCATCTACGAGACTTAGCCCGACAATTCAACAGTATGTTACTAATTACTTGCATAGCTAAAATACTCAGCAAATCGTTATTAAAAGAAGGGGGTGTGTTGGGGTGAGTTTTTTTTTTTTTTTCGGTATGGCAAGTAGAAGGATTCAACTTTACATTAATGCAAAAATATCTGCTAGGCTGAGCCCGACACTACAACATTAATTCACTAATTACTGACCTATCTAAAATACTCAGAAAATCGTTATTAACAGAAGGGGGGTTGTGTAGGGTGAATTTTTTTTTTGGCGCTATGGCAAGTAGAAGGATTCAACGTTACATTAATGCAAAAATATCTACCAGACCAAGCCCGACAATACAACATTATCACAAATTACTTGCATAGCTAAAATACTCAGAAACTCGTAATTAATAGAAGGGGGTTTGAAGGGGTAAGGTTTTTTTTTTTGCCCTATGGCATTCAAAAGGATTTAACTTTACATTGATGCAAAAATATCTGCTAGACTAAGCCCGTCAATACAACATCAAGTCACTAATTACTGACCTAGCTAAAATACTCAGAAAATCGTTATGAAAAGAAAGGGGTGTGTTGGGGTGAGTTTTTTTTTTTTTTTTTATGCGGTATGGCAAGTATAAGGATTGAACTTTACCTAATGCAAAAATATCTGCTAGCCTAAGCACGACAATACAGCATTAAGTCAGTAATTACTGACCTAGCTTAAATATTCAGAAAATTGTTGTATGGCAAGTAGAAGGATTTAACTTTACATTGATGCAATATCATCTACGATACTTAGCCCGACAATTCAACAGTATGTTACTAATTACTTGCATAGCTAAAATACTCAGAAAATCGTTATTAAAAGAAGGGGGTGTGTTGGGGTGAGTTTTTTTTTTTTTTTTCGGTATGGCAAGTAGAAGGATTCAACTTTACATTAATGCAAAAATATCTGCTAGGTTGAGCCCGACACTACAACATTAATTCACTAATTACTGACCTATCTAAAATACTCAGAAAATCGTTATTAACAGAAGGGGGGTTGTGTAGGGTGAATTTTTTTTTTGGCTCTATGGCAAGTAGAAGGATTCAACGTTACATTAATGCAAAAATATCTACCAGACCAAGCCCGACAATACGACATTGTCACAAATTACTTGCATAGCTAAAATACTCAGAAACTCGTAATTAATAGAAGGGGGTTTGAAGGGGTAAGGTTTTTTTTTTGCCCTATGGCATTCAAAAGGATTTAACTTTACATTGATGCAAAAATATCTGCTAGACTAAGCCCCACAATACAAAATTTAGTCACTAATTACTGACCTAGCTAAAATACTCAGAAATCGTTATTAAAAGAAGAGGGGTGTGTTAGGGTGAATTTTTTTTTTTTAATGCAGTATGGCAAGTATAAGGATTGAACATTACCTAATGCAAAAATATCTGCTAGACTAAGCCCGACAATACAGCACTAAATCAGTAATTACTGACCTAGCTAAAATACTCAGAAAATTGTTGTATGGCAAGTAGAAGGATTCAACTTTACATTAATGCAACAATATCTGCTAGACTAAGCCCGACAATATTACATTCAGTCACTTATTACTGACCTATCTAAAATACTCAGAAAATCGTTATTAACAGAAGGGGGGTTGTGTAGGGTGAATTTTTTTTTTGGCGCTATGGCAAGTAGAAGGATTCCACGTTACATTAATGCAAAAATATCTTCTAGACTAAGCCCGACAATACAACATTATGTCACTAATTACTGACCTACCTAAAATACTCAGAAAATCGTTATTAAAAGAAGGGGGTGTGTTAAGATGATTTTTTTTTTGCGGTATGGCATGTAGAAGGATTAAACTTTACATGAATGCAAAATATCTGCTAGACTAAGCCCGACAATACAACATTATGTCACTAATTACTGACCTAGCTAAAATACTTAGAAAATCGTTATTAAAAGAAGGGGGTGTGTTAAGATGATTTTTTTTTTGCGGTATGGCATGTAGAAGGATCCAACTTTACATTAATGCGAAAATATCTGCTAGACTAACCCCGACAATTCAACATTTAGTTACTAATTACTTGCATAGCTAAAATACTCAGAAAATCGTTATTAAAAGAAGGGGGTGTGTTGGGGTGAGTTTTTTTTTTTTTTTTTTTTGCGGTATGGCAAGTATAAGGATTGAACTTTACCTTATGCAAAAATATCTGCTAGACAAAGCCCGACAATATAGCATTAAGTCACTAATTACTGACCAAGCTAAAATACTCAGAAAATCGTTATTAAAAGAAGGGGGGTGTGTTAGGGTGATGTTTTTTTTTGCGGTATGGCAAGTAGAAGGATTCAACTTAACATTGATGCAATATCATCTACCAGACTTAGCCTTACAATTTAACATTTAGTTACTAATTAGTTGCATAGCTAAAATACTCAGAAAATCGTTATGAAAAGAAAGGGGTGTGTTGGGGTGAGTTTTTTTTTTTTTATGCGGTATGGCAAGTATAAGGATTGAACTTTACCTAATGCAAAAATATCTGCTAGACTAAGCCCGACAATACAGCATTAAGTCAGTAATTACTGACCTAGCTAAAATACTCAAAAATTGTTGTATGGCAAGTAGAAGGAATCAACTTTACATTGATGCAATATCATCTACTAGACTTAGCCCGACAATTCAACAATATGTTACTAATTACTTGCATAGCTAAAATACTCAGAAAATCGTTATTAAAAGAAGGGGGTGTGTTGGGGTGAGTTTTTTTCTTTTTTCGGTATGGCAAGTAGAAGGATTCAACTTTACATTAATGCAAAAATATCTGCTAGACTAAGCCGGACAATACAACATTATGTCACTAATTACTGACCTAGCTAAAATACTCAGAAAATCGTTATTAAAAGAAGGGGGTGTGTTGGTGTGAGTTTTTTTTTTTTTTTTTTTGCGGTATGGCAAGTAGAAGCATTCAACTTTACTTTAATGCAAAAATATCTACCAGACTTAGCCTGACAATTCAACATTTAGTTACTAATTACTTGCATAGCTAAAATACTCAGAAAATCGTTACTAAAAGAAGGGGGTGTGTTGGGGTGAGTTTTTTTTTTTTTTTATGCCCTATGGCAAGTATAAGGATTGAACTTTACCTTATGCAAAAATATCTGCTAGACTAAGCCCGACAATACAGCATTAAGTCAGTAATTACTGACCTAGCTAAAATACTCAGAAAATCGTTATTAAAAGAAGGGGGTGTGTTGAGGTGATTTTTTTTTTTTTTGCGGTATGGCAAGTAGAAGGATTCAACTTTACATTAATGCAAAAATATCTGCTAGACTAAGCCCGACAATACAACATTAAGTCACTAATTACTGACCTAGCTAAAATACTCAAAAATTGTTGTATGGCAAGTAGAAGGAATCAACTTTACATTGATACAATATCATCTACTAGACTTAGCCCGACAATTCAACAATATGTTACTAATTACTTGCATAGCTAAAATACTCAGAAAATCGTTATTAAAAGAAGGGGGTGTGTTGGGGTGAGTTTTTTTCTTTTTTCGGTATGGCAAGTAGAAGGATTCAACTTTACATTAATGCAAAAATATCTGCTAGACTAAGCCGGACAATACAACATTATGTCACTAATTACTGACCTAGCTAAAATACTCAGAAAATCGTTATTAACAGAAGGGGGGTTGTGTAGGGTGAATTTTTTTTTTGGCTCTATGGCAAGTAGAAGGATTCAACGTTACATTAATGCAAAAATATCTACCAGACCAAGCCCGACAATACGACATTGTCACAAATTACTTGCATAGCTAAAATACTCAGAAACTCGTAATTAATAGAAGGGGGTTTGAAGGGGTAAGGTTTTTTTTTGCCCTATGGCATTCAAAAGGATTTAACTTTACATTGATGCAAAAATATCTGCTAGACTAAGCCCCACAATACAAAATTTAGTCACTAATTACTGACCTAGCTAAAATACTCAGAAATCGTTATTAAAAGAAGAGGGGTGTGTTAGGGTGAATTTTTTTTTTTAATGCAGTATGGCAAGTATAAGGATTGAACATTACCTAATGCAAAAATATCTGCTAGACTAAGCCCGACAATACAGCACTAAATCAGTAATTACTGACCTAGCTAAAATACTCAGAAAATTGTTGTATGGCAAGTAGAAGGATTCAACTTTACATTAATGCAACAATATCTGCTAGACTAAGCCCGACAATACAGCATTAAGTCAGTAATTACTGACCTAGCTAAAATACTCAGAAAATCGTTATTAAAAGAAGGGGGTGTGTTGAGGTGATTTTTTTTTTTTTTTGCGGTATGGCAAGTAGAAGGATTCAACTTTACATTAATGCAAAAATATCTGCTAGACTAAGCCCGACAATACAACATTAAGTCACTAATTACTGACCTAGCTAAAATACTCAAAAATTGTTGTATGGCAAGTAGAAGGAATCAACTTTACATTGATACAATATCATCTACTAGACTTAGCCCGACAATTCAACAATATGTTACTAATTACTTGCATAGCTAAAATACTCAGAAAATCGTTATTAAAAGAAGGGGGTGTGTTGGGGTGAGTTTTTTTCTTTTTTCGGTATGGCAAGTAGAAGGATTCAACTTTACATTAATGCAAAAATATCTGCTAGACTAAGCCGGACAATACAACATTATGTCACTAATTACTGACCTAGCTAAAATACTCAGAAAATCGTTATTAAAAGAAAGGAGTGTGTTAAAATGATTTTTTTTTGCGGTATGGCATGTAGAAGGATCCAACTTTACATTAATGCAAAAATATCTGCTAGACAGAGCCCGACACTACAACATTAATTCACTAATTACTGACCTATCTAAAATACTCAGAAAATCGTTATTAACAGAAGGGGGGTTGTGTAGGGTGAATTTTTTTTTTGGCGCTATGGCAAGTAGAAGGATTCAACGTTACATTAATGCAAAAATATCTACCAGACCAAGCCCGACAATACAACATTATCACAAATTACTTGCATAGCTAAAATACTCAGAAACTCGTAATTAATAGAAGGGGGTTTGAAGGGGTAAGGTTTTTTTTTTGCCCTATGGCATTCAAAAGGATTTAACTTTACATTGATGCAAAAATATCTGCTAGACTAAGCCCGTCAATACAACATCAAGTCACTAATTACTGACCTAGCTAAAATACTCAGAAAATCGTTATGAAAAGAAAGGGGTGTGTTGGGGTGAGTTTTTTTTTTTTTTTTTATGCGGTATGGCAAGTATAAGGATTGAACTTTACCTAATGCAAAAATATCTGCTAGCCTAAGCACGACAATACAGCATTAAGTCAGTAATTACTGACCTAGCTTAAATATTCAGAAAATTGTTGTATGGCAAGTAGAAGGATTTAACTTTACATTGATGCAATATCATCTACGATACTTAGCCCGACAATTCAACAGTATGTTACTAATTACTTGCATAGCTAAAATACTCAGAAAATCGTTATTAAAAGAAGGGGGTGTGTTGGGGTGAGTTTTTTTCTTTTTTCGGTATGGCAAGTAGAAGGATTCAACTTTACATTAATGCAAAAATATCTGCTAGACTAAGCCGGACAATACAACATTATGTCACTAATTACTGACCTAGCTAAAATACTCAGAAAATCGTTATTAAAAGAAAGGAGTGTGTTAAAATGATTTTTTTTTGCGGTATGGCATGTAGAAGGATCCAACTTTACATTAATGCAAAAATATCTGCTAGACAGAGCCCGACACTACAACATTAATTCACTAATTACTGACCTATCTAAAATACTCAGAAAATCGTTATTAACAGAAGGGGGGTTGTGTAGGGTGAATTTTTTTTTTGGCGCTATGGCAAGTAGATGGATTCAACGTTACATTAATGCAAAAATATCTACCAGACCAAGCCCGACAATACAACATTATCACAAATTACTTGCATAGCTAAAATACTCAGAAACTCGTAATTAATAGAAGGGGGTTTGAAGGGGTAAGGTTTTTTTTTTGCCCTATGGCATTCAAAAGGATTTAACTTTACATTGATGCAAAAATATCTGCTAGACTAAGCCCGTCAATACAACATCAAGTCACTAATTACTGACCTAGCTAAAATACTCAGAAAATCGTTATGAAAAGAAAGGGGTGTGTTGGGGTGAGTTTTTTTTTTTTTTTTTATGCGGTATGGCAAGTATAAGGATTGAACTTTACCTAATGCAAAAATATCTGCTAGCCTAAGCACGACAATACAGCATTAAGTCAGTAATTACTGACCTAGCTTAAATATTCAGAAAATTGTTGTATGGCAAGTAGAAGGATTTAACTTTACATTGATGCAATATCATCTACGATACTTAGCCCGACAATTCAACAGTATGTTACTAATTACTTGCATAGCTAAAATACTCAGAAAATCGTTATTAAAAGAAGGGGGTGTGTTGGGGTGAGTTTTTTTTTTTTTTTTTTCGGTATGGCAAGTAGAAGGATTCAACTTTACATTAATGCAAAAATATCTGCTAGGCTGAGCCCGACACTACAACATTAATTCACTAATTACTGACCTAGCTAAAATACTCAGAAAATCGTTATTAAAAGAAGGGGGTGTGTTGGTGTGAGTTTTTTTTTTTTTTTTTTTTGCGGTATGGCAAGTAGAAGCATTCAACGTTACATTAATGCAAAAATATCTACCAGACCAAGCCCGACAATACGACATTGTCACAAATTACTTGCATAGCTAAAATACTCAGAAACTCGTAATTAATAGAAGGGGGTTTGAAGGGGTAAGGTTTTTTTTTGCCCTATGGCATTCAAAAGGATTTAACTTTACATTGATGCAAAAATATCTGCTAGACTAAGCCCCACAATACAAAATTTAGTCACTAATTACTGACCTAGCTAAAATACTCAGAAATCGTTATTAAAAGAAGAGGGGTGTGTTAGGGTGAATTTTTTTTTTTAATGCAGTATGGCAAGTATAAGGATTGAACATTACCTAATACAAAAATATCTGCTAGACTAAGCCCGACAATACAGCACTAAATCAGTAATTACTGACCTAGCTAAAATACTCAGAAAATTGTTGTATGGCAAGTAGAAGGATTCAACTTTACATTAATGCAACAATATCTTCTAGACTAAGCCCGACAATACAACATTATGTCACTAATTACTGACCTACCTAAAATACTCAGAAAATCGTTATTAAAAGAAGGGGGTGTGTTAAGATGATTTTTTTTTTGCGGTATGGCATGTAGAAGGATTAAACTTTACATGAATGCAAAATATCTGCTAGACTAAGCCCGACAATACAACATTATGTCACTAATTACTGACCTAGCTAAAATACTTAGAAAATCGTTATTAAAAGAAGGGGGTGTGTTAAGATGATTTTTTTTTTGCGGTATGGCATGTAGAAGGATCCAACTTTACATTAATGCGAAAATATCTGCTAGACTAACCCCGACAATTCAACATTTAGTTACTAATTACTTGCATAGCTAAAATACTCAGAAAATCGTTATTAAAAGAAGGGGGTGTGTTGGGGTGAGTTTTTTTTTTTTTTTTTTGCGGTATGGCAAGTATAAGGATTGAACTTTACCTTATGCAAAAATATCTGCTAGACAAAGCCCGACAATATAGCATTAAGTCACTAATTACTGACCTAGCTAAAATACTCAGAAAATCGTTATTAAAAGAAGGGGGGTGTGTTAGGGTGATGTTTTTTTTTGCGGTATGGCAAGTAGAAGGATTCAACTTAACATTGATGCAATATCATCTACCAGACTTAGCCTTACAATTTAACATTTAGTTACTAATTATTTGCATAGCTAAAATACTCAGAAAATCGTTATGAAAAGAAAGGGGTGTGTTGGGGTGAGTTTTTTTTTTTTATGCGGTATGGCAAGTATAAGGATTGAACTTTACCTAATGCAAAAATATCTGCTAGACTAAGCCCGACAATACAGCATTAAGTCAGTAATTACTGACCTAGCTAAAATACTCAAAAATTGTTGTATGGCAAGTAGAAGGAATCAACTTTACATTGATGCAATATCATCTACTAGACTTAGCCCGACAATTCAACAATATGTTACTAATTACTTGCATAGCTAAAATACTCAGAAAATCGTTATTAAAAGAAGGGGGTGTGTTGGGGTGAGTTTTTTTCTTTTTTCGGTATGGCAAGTAGAAGGATTCAACTTTACATTAATGCAAAAATATCTGCTAGACTAAGCCGGACAATACAACATTATGTCACTAATTACTGACCTAGCTAAAATACTCAGAAAATCGTTATTAAAAGAAGGGGGTGTGTTGGTGTGAGTTTTTTTTTTTTTTTTTTTTGCGGTATGGCAAGTAGAAGCATTCAACTTTACTTTAATGCAAAAATATCTACCAGACTTAGCCTGACAATTCAACATTTAGTTACTAATTACTTGCATAGCTAAAATACTCAGAAAATCGTTACTAAAAGAAGGGGGTGTGTTGGGGTGAGTTTTTTTTTTTTTTTATGCCGTATGGCAAGTATAAGGATTGAACTTTACCTTATGCAAAAATATCTGCTAGAGTAAGCCCGACAATACAGCATTAAGTCAGTAATTACTGACCTAGCTAAAATACTCAGAAAATCGTTATTAAAAGAAGGGGGTGTGTTGAGGTGATTTTTTTTTTTTTTGCGGTATGGCAAGTAGAAGGATTCAACTTTACATTAATGCAAAAATATCTGCTAGACTAAGCCCGACAATACAACATTAAGTCACTAATTACTGACCTAGCTAAAATACTCAAAAATTGTTGTATGGCAAGTAGAAGGAATCAACTTTACATTGATACAATATCATCTACTAGACTTAGCCCGACAATTTAACAATATGTTACTAATTACTTGCATAGCTAAAATACTCAGAAAATCGTTATTAAAAGAAGGGGGTGTGTTGGGGTGAGTTTTTTTCTTTTTTCGGTATGGCAAGTAGAAGGATTCAACTTTACATTAATGCAAAAATATCTGCTAGACTAAGCCGGACAATACAACATTATGTCACTAATTACTGACCTAGCTAAAATACTCAGAAAATCGTTATTAAAAGAAAGGGGTGTGTTAAAATGATTTTTTTTTGCGGTATGGCATGTAGAAGGATCCAACTTTACATTAATGCAAAAATATCTGCTAGACAGAGCCCGACACTACAACATTAATTCACTAATTACTGACCTATCTAAAATACTCAGAAAATCGTTATTAACAGAAGGGGGGTTGTGTAGGGTGAATTTTTTTTTTGGCGCTATGGCAAGTAGAAGGATTCAACGTTACATTAATGCAAAAATATCTACCAGACCAAGCCCGACAATACAACATTATCACAAATTACTTGCATAGCTAAAATACTCAGAAACTCGTAATTAATAGAAGGGGGTTTGAAGGGGTAAGGTTTTTTTTTTGCCCTATGGCATTCAAAAGGATTTAACTTTACATTGATGCAAAAATATCTGCTAGACTAAGCCCGTCAATACAACATCAAGTCACTAATTACTGACCTAGCTAAAATACTCAGAAAATCGTTATGAAAAGAAAGGGGTGTGTTGGGGTGAGTTTTTTTTTTTTTTTCATGCGGTATGGCAAGTATAAGGATTGAACTTTACCTAATGCAAAAATATCTGCTAGCCTAAGCACGACAATACAGCATTAAGTCAGTAATTACTGACCTAGCTTAAATATTCAGAAAATTGTTGTATGGCAAGTAGAAGGATTTAACTTTACATTGATGCAATATCATCTACGATACTTAGCCCGACAATTCAACAGTATGTTACTAATTACTTGCATAGCTAAAATACTCAGAAAATCGTTATTAAAAGAAGGGGGTGTGTTGGGGTGAGTTTTTTTTTTTTTTTTTCGGTATGGCAAGTAGAAGGATTCAACTTTACATTAATGCAAAAATATCTGCTAGGCTGAGCCCGACACTACAACATTAATTCACTAATTACTGACCTATCTAAAATACTCAGAAAATCGTTATTAACAGAAGGGGGGTTGTGTAGGGTGAATTTTTTTTTTGGCTCTATGGCAAGTAGAAGGATTCAACGTTACATTAATGCAAAAATATCTACCAGACCAAGCCCGACAATACGACATTGTCACAAATTACTTGCATAGCTAAAATACTCAGAAACTCGTAATTAATATAAGGGGGTTTGAAGGGGTAAGGTTTTTTTTTGCCCTATGGCATTCAAAAGGATTTAACTTTACATTGATGCAAAAATATCTGCTAGACTAAGCCCCACAATACAAAATTTAGTCACTAATTACTGACCTAGCTAAAATACTCAGAAATCGTTATTAAAAGAAGAGGGGTGTGTTAGGGTGAATTTTTTTTTTTAATGCAGTATGGCAAGTATAAGGATTGAACATTACCTAATGCAAAAATATCTGCTAGACTAAGCCCGACAATACAGCACTAAATCAGTAATTACTGACCTAGCTAAAATACTCAGAAAATTGTTGTATGGCAAGTAGAAGGATTCAACTTTACATTAATGCAACAATATCTGCTAGACTAAGCCCGACAATATTACATTCAGTCACTTATTACTGACCTATCTAAAATACTCAGAAAATCGTTATTAACAGAAGGGGGGTTGTGTAGGGTGAATTTTTTTTTTGGCGCTATGGCAAGTAGAAGGATTCCACGTTACATTAATGCAAAAATATCTTCTAGACTAAGCCCGACAATACAACATTATGTCACTAATTACTGACCTACCTAAAATACTCAGAAAATCGTTATTAAAAGAAGGGGGTGTGTTAAGATGATTTTTTTTTTGCGGTATGGCATGTAGAAGGATTAAACTTTACATGAATGCAAAATATCTGCTAGACTAAGCCCGACAATACAACATTATGTCACTAATTACTGACCTAGCTAAAATACTTAGAAAATCGTTATTAAAAGAAGGGGGTGTGTTAAGATGATTTTTTTTTGCGGTATGGCATGTAGAAGGATCCAACTTTACATTAATGCGAAAATATCTGCTAGACTAACCCCGACAATTCAACATTTAGTTACTAATTACTTGCATAGCTAAAATACTCAGAAAATCGTTATTAAAAGAAGGGGGTGTGTTGGGGTGAGTTTTTTTTTTTTTTTTTTGCGGTATGGCAAGTATAAGGATTGAACTTTACCTTATGCAAAAATATCTGCTAGACTAAGCCCGACAATACAGCATTAAGTCACTAATTACTGACCTAGCTAAAATACTCAGAAAATCGTTATTAAAAGAAGGGGGTGTGTTAAGATGATTTTTTTTTTGCGGTATGGCATGTAGAAGGATCCAACTTTACATTGATGCAATATCATCTACCAGACTTAGCCTGACAATTCAACATTTAGTTACTAATTACGTGCATAGCTAAAATACTCAGAAAATCGTTATTAAAAGAAGGGGGTGTGTTAAGATGATTTTTTTTTTGCGGTATGGCATGTAGAAGGATCCAACTTTACATTGATGCAATATCATCTACCAGACTTAGCCTGACAATTCAACATTTAGTTACTAATTACTTGCATAGCTAAAATACTCAGAAAATCGTTATTAAAAGAAGGGGGGTGTGTTAGGGTGATGTTTTTTTTTGCGGTATGGCAAGTAGAAGGATTCAACTTAACTTTGATGCAATATCATCTACCAGACTTAGCCTTACAATTTAACATATAGTTAATAATTATTAACAGAAGGGGGGGTGTGTTGGGGTGAGTTTTTTTTTTTTTTTTTTATGCGGTATGGCAAGTATAAGGATTGAACTTTACCTAATGCAAAAATATCTGCTAGACTAAGCCCGACAATACAACATTATGTCACTAATTACTGACCTAGCTAAAATACTCAGAAAATCGTTATTAAAAAAGGGGGTGTGTTAAGATGATTTTTTTTTTGCGGTATGGCATGTAGAAGGATTCAACTTTACATTAAGCAAAAATATCTACTCGACTAAGCCCGACAATACAACATTATGTCACTAATTACTGACCTAGCTAGAATACTCCGAAAATCGTTATTAAAAGAAGGGGGTGTGTTGGGGTGAGTTTTTTTTTTTTTTTTTTTTTTTTATGCCGTATGGCAAGTATAAGGATTGAACTTTACCTAATGCAAAAATATCTGCTAGACTAAGCCCGACAATACAGCATTAAGTCAGTAATTACTGACCCAGCTAAAATACTCAGAAAATCGTTATTAAAAGAAGGGGGTTAGTTTGGGTGAGTTTTTTTTTTTTATTTTTGCGGTATGGCAAGTAGAAGGATTCAACTTTACATTAATGCAAAAATATCTGCTAGACTAAGCCCGACAATACAACATTAAGTCACTAATTACTGACCTAGCTAAAATACTCAGAAAATCGTTATTAAAAGAAGGGGGTGTGTTTGGGTGAGTTTTTTTTTTTTTTTTTTTTATGCGGTATGGCAAGTATAAGGATTGAACTTTACCTAATGCAAAAATATCTGCTAGACTAAGCCCGACAATACAGCATTAAGTCAGTAATTACTGACCTAGCTAAAATACTCAGAAAATCGTTATTAAAAGAAGGGGGTTAGTTTGGGTGAGTTTTTTTTTTTTATTTTTGCGGTATGGCAAGTAGAAGGATTCAACTTTACATTAATGCAAAAATATCTGCTAGACTAAGCCCGACAATACAACATTAAGTCACTAATTACTGACCTAGCTAAAATACTCAGAAAATCGTTATTAAAAGAAGGGGGTGTGTTTGGGTGAGTTTTTTTTTTTTTTTTTTTTATGCTGTATGGCAAGTATAAGGATTGAACTTTACCTAATGCAAAAATATCTGCTAGACTAAGCCCGACAATACAGCATTAAGTCAGTAATTACTGACCTAGCTAAAATACTCAGAAAATCGTTATTAAAAGAAGGGGGTTTGTTTGGGTGAGTTTTTTTTTTTTTTTTTTTGCGGTATGGCAAGTAGAAGGATTCAACTTTACATTAATGCAAAAATATCTGCTAGACTAAGCCCGACAATACAACATTAAGTCACTAATTACTGACCTAGCTAAAATACTCAGAAAATCGTTATTAAAAGAAGGGGGTGTGTTTGGGTGAGTTTTTTTTTTTTTTGCGGTATAGCAAATAGAAGGATTCAACTTTACATTAATGCTAAAATATCTGCTAGACTAAGCCCGACAATACAACATTAAGTCACTAATTACTGACCTAGCTAAAATACTCAGAAAATCGTTATTAAAAGAAGGGGGTGTGTTTAAGTGAGTTTTTTTTTTTTTTGCGGTATGGCATGTAAAAGGATTCAACTTTACATTAATGCAAAAATATCTGCTCGACTAAGCCCGACAATACAACATTATGTCACTAATTACTGACCTAGCTAAAATACTCCGAAAATCGTTATTAAAAGAAGGGGGTGTGTTGAGATGATTTTTTTTTTCGGTATGGCATGTAGAAGGATCGAACTTTACATTAATGCAAAAATATCTGCTCGACTAAGCCCGACAATGCAACATTATGTCACTAATTACTGACCTAGCTAAAATACACAGAAAATCGTTATTAAAAGAAGGGGGTGTGTTGAGATGATTTTTTTTTTCGGTATAGCATGTAGAAGGATTCAACTTTACATTGATGCAATATCATCTACTAGACTTAGCCTGACAATTCAACATTTAGTTACTAATTACTTGCATAGCTAAAATACTCAGAAAATCGTTATTAAAAGAAGGGGGTGTGTTGGGATGAGTTTTTTTTTTTTTTTTTTATGCGGTATGGCAAGTATAAGGATTGAACTTTACCTAATGCAAAAATATCTGCTAGACTAAGCCCGACAATACAGCATTAAGTCAGTAATTACTGACCTAGCTAAAATACTCAGAAAATCGTTATTAAAAGAAGGGGGTGTGTTGAGGTGATTTTTTTTTTGCGGTATGGCATGTAGAAGGATCCAACTTTACATTAATGCAAAAATATCTGCTAGACTAAGCCCGACAATACAACATTAAGTCACTAATTACTGACCTAGCTAAAATACTCAGAAAATCGTTATTAAAAGAAGGGGGTGTGTTTGGGTGAGTTTTTTTTTTTTTTTTGCGGTATAGCAAATAGAAGGATTCAACTTTACATTAATGCAAAAATATCTGCTAGACTAAGCCCGACAATACAACATTATGTCACTAATTACTGACCTAGCTAAAATACTCAGAAAATCGTTATTAAAAGAAGGGGGTGTGTTAAGATGATTTTTTTTTTGCGGTATGGCATGTAGAAGGATCCAACTTTACATTGATGCAATATCATCTACCAGACTTAGCCTGACAATTCAACATTTAGTTACTAATTACGTGCATAGCTAAAATACTCAGAAAATCGTTATTAAAAGAAGGGGGTGTGTTAAGATGATTTTTTTTTTGCGGTATGGCATGTAGAAGGATCCAACTTTACATTGATGCAATATCATCTACCAGACTTAGCCTGACAATTCAACATTTAGTTACTAATTACTTGCATAGCTAAAATACTCAGAAAATCGTTATTAAAAGAAGGGGGGTGTGTTAGGGTGATGTTTTTTTTTGCGGTATGGCAAGTAGAAGGATTCAACTTAACATTGATGCAATATCATCTACCAGACTTAGCCTTACAATTTAACATTTAGTTACTAATTAGTTGCATAGCTAAAATACTCAGAAAATCGTTATGAAAAGAAAGGGGTGTGTTGGGGTGAGTTTTTTTTTTTTTTTTTTATGCGGTATGGCAAGTATAAGGATTGAACTTTACCTAATGCAAAAATATCTGCTAGACTAAGCCCGACAATACAGCATTAAGTCAGTAATTACTGACCTAGCTAAAATACTCAGAAAATCGTTATTAAAAGAAGGGGGTGTGTTCAGGCGATTTTTTTTTTTGCGGTATGGCATGAAGAAGGGTCCAGCTTTACATTAATGCAAATATAGCTGCTAGACTAATCCCGACAATACAACATTATGTCACTAATTACTGACCTAGCTAAAATACTCAGAAAATCGTTATTAAAAAAGGGGGTGTGTTAAGATGATTTTTTTTTGCGGTATGGCATGTAGAAGGATTCAACTTTACATTAATGCAAAAATATCTGCTCGACTAAGCCCGACAATACAACATTATGTCACTAATTACTGACCTAGCTAAAATACTCCGAAAATCGTTATTAAAAAAAGGGGGTGTGTTGGGGTGAGTTTTTTTTTTTTTTTTTTTTATGCCGTATGGCAAGTATAAGGATTGAACTTTACCTAATGCAAAAATATCTGCTAGACTAAGCCCGACAATACAGCATTAAGTCAGTAATTACTGACCTAGCTAAAATACTCAGAAAATCGTTATTAAAAGAAGGGGGTTAGTTTGGGTGAGTTTTTTTTTTTTTTTTTGCGGTATTGCAAGTAGAAGGATTCAACTTTACATTAATGCAAAAATATCTGCTAGACTAAGCCCGACAATACAACATTAAGTCACTAATTACTGACCTAGCTAAAATACTCAGAAAATCGTTATTAAAAGAAGGGGGTGTGTTTGGGTGAGTTTTTTTTTTTTTTGCGGTATAGCAAATAGAAGGATTTAACTTTACATTAATGCTAAAATATCTGCTAGACTAAGCCCGACAATACAACATTAAGTCACTAATTACTGACCTAGCTAAAATACTCAGAAAATCGTTATTAAAAGAAGGGGGTGTGTTTAAGTGAGTTTTTTTTTTTTTTTTGCGGTATGGCATGTAGAAGGATTCAACTTTACATTAATGCAAAAATATCTGCTCGACTAAGCCCGACAATACAACATTATGTCACTAATTACTGACCTAGCTAAAATACTCCGAAAATCGTTATTAAAAGAAGGGGGTGTGTTGAGATGATTTTTTTTTTCGGTATGGAATGTAGAAGGATCGAACTTTACATTAATGCAAAAGTATCTGCTCGACTAAGCCCGACAATGCAACATTATGTCACTAATTACTGACCTAGCTAAAATACACAGAAAATCGTTATTAAAAGAAGGGGGTGTGTTGAGATGATTTTTTTTTTCGGTATAGCATGTAGAAGGATTCAACTTTTCATTGATGCAATATCATCTACTAGACTTAGCCTGACAATTCAACATTTAGTTACTAATTACTTGCATAGCTAAAATACTCAGAAAATCGTTATTAAAAGAAGGGGGTGTGTTGGGATGAGTTTTTTTTTTTTTTTTTTATGCGGTATGGCAAGTATAAGGATTGAACTTTACCTAATGCAAAAATATCTGCTAGACTAAGCCCGACAATACAGCATTAAGTCAGTAATTACTGACCTAGCTAAAATACTCAGAAAATCGTTATTAAAAGAAGGGGGTGTGTTGAGGTGATTTTTTTTTTGCGGTATGGCATGTAGAAGGATCCAACTTTACATTAATGCAAAAATATCTGCTAGACTAAGCCCGACAATACAACATTAAGTCACTAATTACTGACCTAGCTAAAATACTCAGAAAATCGTTATTAAAAGAAGGGGGTGTGTTTGGGTGAGTTTTTTTTTTTTTTGCGGTATAGCAAATAGAAGGATTCAACTTTACATTAATGCAAAAATATCTGCTAGACTAAGCCCGACAATACAACATTATGTCACTAATTACTGACCTAGCTAAAATACTCAGAAAATCGTTATTAAAAGAAGGGGGTGTGTTAAGATGATTTTTTTTTTGCGGTATGGCATGTAGAAGGATCCAACTTTACATTGATGCAATATCATCTACCAGACTTAGCCTGACAATTCAACATTTAGTTACTAATTACGTGCATAGCTAAAATACTCAGAAAATCGTTATTAAAAGAAGGGGGTGTGTTAAGATGATTTTTTTTTTGCGGTATGGCATGTAGAAGGATCCAACTTTACATTGATGCAATATCATCTACCAGACTTAGCCTGACAATTCAACATTTAGTTACTAATTACTTGCATAGCTAAAATACTCAGAAAATCGTTATTAAAAGAAGGGGGGTGTGTTAGGGTGATGTTTTTTTTTGCGGTATGGCAAGTAGAAGGATTCAACTTAACATTGATGCAATATCATCTACCAGACTTAGCCTTACAATTTAACATTTAGTTACTAATTAGTTGCATAGCTAAAATACTCAGAAAATCGTTATGAAAAGAAAGGGGTGTGTTGGGGTGAGTGTTTTTTTTTTTTTTTATGCGGTATGGCAAGTATAAGGATTGAACTTTACCTAATGCAAAAATATCTGCTAGACTAAGCCCGACAATACAGCATTAAGTCAGTAATTACTGACCTAGCTAAAATACTCAGAAAATCGTTATTAAAAGAAGGGGGTGTGTTCAGGCGATTTTTTTTTTTGCGGTATGGCATGTAGAAGGATCCAGCTTTACATTAATGCAAATATAGCTGCTAGACTAATCCCGACAATACAACATTATGTCACTAATTACTGACCTAGCTAAAATACTCAGAAAATGGTTATTAAAAAAGGGGGTGTGTTAAGATGATTTTTTTTTGCGGTATGGCATGTAGAAGGATTCAACTTTACATTAATGCAAAAATATCTGCTCGACTAAGCCCGACAATACAACATTATGTCACTAATTACTGACCTAGCTAAAATACTCCGAAAATCGTTATTAAAAGAAGGGGGTGTGTTGGGGTGAGTTTTTTTTTTTTTTTTTTTTTATGCTGTATGGCAAGTATAAGTATTGAACTTTACCTAATGCAAAAATATCTGCTAGACTAAGCCCGACAATACAGCATTAAGTCAGTAATTACTGACCTAGCTAAAATACTCAGAAAATCGTTATTAAAAGAAGGGGGTTAGTTTGGGTGAGTTTTTTTTTTTTTTTTTTTGCGGTATGGCAAGTAGAAGGATTCAACTTTACATTAATGCAAAAATATCTGCTAGACTAAGCCCGACAATACAACATTAAGTCACTAATTACTGACCTAGCTAAAATACTCAGAAAATCGTTATTAAAAGAAGGGGGTGTGTTTGGGTGAGTTTTTTTTTTTTTTGCGGTATAGCAAATAGAAGGATTCAACTTTACATTAATGCAAAAATATCTGCTAGACTAAGCCCGACAATACAACATTAAGTCACTAATTACTGACCTAGCTAAAATACTCAGAAAATCGTTATTAAAAGAAGGGGGTGTGTTTAAGTGAGTTTTTTTTTTTTTTGCGGTATGGCATGTAGAAGGATTCAACTTTACATTAATGCAAAAATATCTGCTCGACTAAGCCCGACAATACAACATTATGTCACTAATTACTGACCTAGCTAAAATACTCCGAAAATCGTTATTAAAAGAAGGGGGTGTGTTTGGGTGAGTTTTTTTTTTTTTTTTTTTATGCCGTATGGCAAGTATAAGGATTGAACTGCTCGACTAAGCCCGACAATACAACATTATGTCACTAATTACTGACCTAGCTAAAATACTCCGAAAATCGTTATTAAAAGAAGGGGGTGTGTTGAGATGATTTTTTTTTTTCGGTATGGCATGTAGAAGGATCGAACTTTACATTAATGCAAAAATATCTGCTCGACTAAGCCCGACAATGCAACATTATGTCACTAATTACTGACCTAGCTAAAATACACAGAAAATCGTTATTAAAAGAAGGGGGTGTGTTGAGATGATTTTTTTTTTCGGTATAGCATGTAGAAGGATTCAACTTTACATTGATGCAATATCATCTACTAGACTTAGCCTGACAATTCAACATTTAGTTACTAATTACTTGCATAGCTAAAATACTCAGAAAATCGTTATTAAAAGAAGGGGGTGTGTTGGGATGAGTTTTTTTTTTTTTTTTTTTTATGCCGTATGGCAAGTATAAGGATTGAACTTTACCTAATGCAAAAATATCTGCTAGACTAAGCCCGACAATACAGCATTAAGTCAGTAATTACTGACCTAGCTAAAATACTCAGAAAATCGTTATTAAAAGAAGGGGGTGTGTTGAGGTCATTTTTTTTTTGCGGTATGGCATGTAGAAGGATCCAACTTTACATTAATGCAAAAATATCTGCTAGACTAAGCCCGACAATACAACATTAAGTCACTAATTACTGACCTAGCTAAAATACTCAGAAAATCGTTATTAAAAGAAGGGGGTGTGTTTGGGTGAGTTTTTTTTTTTTTTGCGGTATGGCATGAAGAAGGGTCCAGCTTTACATTAATGCAAATATAGCTGCTAGACTAATCCCGACAATACAACATTATGTCACTAATTACTGACCTAGCTAAAATACTCAGAAAATCGTTATTAAAAAAGGGGGTGTGTTAAGATGATTTTTTTTTGCGGTATGGCATGTAGAAGGATTCAACTTTACATTAATGCAAAAATATCTGCTCGACTAAGCCCGACAATACAACATTATGTCACTAATTACTGACCTAGCTAAAATACTCCGAAAATCGTTATTAAAAGAAGGGGGTGTGTTTGGGTGAGTTTTTTTTTTTTTTTGCGGTATGGCAAGTAGAAGGATTCAACTTTACATTAATGCAAAAATATCTGCTAGACTAAGCCCGACAATACAACATTAAGTCACTAATTACTGACCTAGCTAAAATACTCAGAAAATCGTTATGAAAAGAAAGGGGTGTGTTGGGGTGAGTTTTTTTTTTTTTTTATGCGGTATGGCAAGTATAAGGATTGAACTTTACCTAATGCAAAAATATCTGCTAGACTAAGCACGACAATACAGCATTAAGTCAGTAATTACTAATTACTTGCATAGCTAAAATACTCAGAAAATCGTTATTAAAAGAAGGGGGTGTGTTGGGGTGAGTTTTTTTTTTTTTTTTCGGTATGGCAAGTAGAAGGATTCAACTTTACATTAATACAAAAATATCTGCTAGACTGAACCCGACACTACAACATTAATTCACTAATTACTGACCTATCTAAAATAATCAGAAAATCGTTATTAACAGAAGGGGGGTTGTGTAGGGTGAATTTTTTTTTTGGCGCTATGGCAAGTAGAAGGATTCAACGTTACATTAATGCAAAAATATCTTCCAGACCAAGCCCGACAATACAACATTGTCACAAATTACTTGCATAGCTAAAATACTCAGAAACTCGTAATTAATAGAAGGGGGTTTGAAGGGGTAAGGTTTTTTTTTGCCCTATGGCATTCAAAAGGATTTAACTTTACATTGATGCAAAAATATCTGCTAGACTAAGCCCCACAATACAAAATTTACTCACTAATTACTGACCTAGCTAAAATACTCAGAAATCGTTATTAAAAGAAGGGGGGTGTAATAGGGTGAATTTTTTTTTTTTATGCGGTATGGCAAGTATAAGGATTGAACATTGCCTAATGCAAAAATATCTGCTAGACTAAGCCCGACAATACAGCATTAAATCAGTAATTACTGACCTAGCTAAAATGCTCCGAAAAATGTTGTATGGCAAGTAGAAGGATTCAACTTTACATTAATGCAACAATATATGCTAGACTAAGCCCGACAATACTACATTCAGTCACTTATTACTGACCTAGCTAAAATACTCAGAAAATCGTTATTAAAAGAAAGAGGTGTGTTGAGGTGATTTTTTTTTTTTTTTTATGCGGTATGGCAAGTATAAGGATTGAACTTTACCTAATGCAAAAATATCTGCTAGACTAAGCACGACAATACACCATTAAGTCAGTAATTACTGACCTAGCTTAAATATTCAGAAAATTGTTGTATGGCAAGTAGAAGGATTCAACTTTACATTGATGCAATATCATCTACGAGACTTAGCCCGAAAATTCAACAGTATGTTACTAATTACTTGCATAGCTAAAATACTCAGAAAATCATTATTAACAGAAGGGGGGTTGTGTAGGGTGAATTTTTTTTTTGGCGCTATGGCAAGTAGAAGGATTCCACGTTACATTAATGCAAAAATATCTACCAGACCAAGCCCGACAATACAACATTGTCACAAATTACTTGCATAGCTAAAATACTCAGAAAATCGTTATTAAAAGAAGGGGGGGTGTTGGGGTGAGTTTTTTTTTTATGCCGTATGGCAAGTATAAGGATTGAACTTTACCTAATGCAAAAATATCTGCTAGACTAAGCCCGACAATACAGCATTAAGTCACTAATTACTGACCTAGCTAAAATACTCAGAAAATCGTTATTAAAAGAAGGGGGTGTGTTCAGGCGATTTTTTTTTTTGCGGTATGGCATGAAGAAGGGTCCAGCTTTACATTAATGCAAATATAGCTGCTAGACTAATCCCGACAATACAACATTATGTCACTAATTACTGACCTAGCTAAAATACTCAGAAAATCGTTATTAAAAAAGGGGGTGTGTTAAGATGATTTTTTTTTGCGGTATGGCATGTAGAAGGATTCAACTTTACATTAATGCAAAAATATCTGCTCGACTAAGCCCGACAATACAACATTATGTCACTAATTACTGACCTAGCTAAAATACTCCGAAAATCGTTATTAAAAGAAGGGGGTGTGTTTGGGTGAGTTTTTTTTTTTTTTTGCGGTATGGCAAGTAGAAGGATTCAACTTTACATTAATGCAAAAATATCTGCTAGACTAAGCCCGACAATACAACATTAAGTCACTAATTACTGACCTAGCTAAAATACTCAGAAAATCGTTATGAAAAGAAAGGGGTGTGTTGGGGTGAGTTTTTTTTTTTTTTTATGCGGTATGGCAAGTATAAGGATTGAACTTTACCTAATGCAAAAATATCTGCTAGACTAAGCACGACAATACAGCATTAAGTCAGTAATTACTAATTACTTGCATAGCTAAAATACTCAGAAAATCGTTATTAAAAGAAGGGGGTGTGTTGGGGTGAGTTTTTTTTTTTTTTTTTCGGTATGGCAAGTAGAAGGATTCAACTTTACATTAATACAAAAATATCTGCTAGACTGAACCCGACACTACAACATTAATTCACTAATTACTGACCTATCTAAAATAATCAGAAAATCGTTATTAACAGAAGGGGGGTTGTGTAGGGTGAATTTTTTTTTTGGCGCTATGGCAAGTAGAAGGATTCAACGTTACATTAATGCAAAAATATCTTCCAGACCAAGCCCGACAATACAACATTGTCACAAATTACTTGCATAGCTAAAATACTCAGAAACTCGTAATTAATAGAAGGGGGTTTGAAGGGGTAAGGTTTTTTTTTGCCCTATGGCATTCAAAAGGATTTAACTTTACATTGATGCAAAAATATCTGCTAGACTAAGCCCCACAATACAAAATTTAGTCACTAATTACTGACCTAGCTAAAATACTCAGAAATCGTTATTAAAAGAAGGGGGGTGTAATAGGGTGAATTTTTTTTTTTTATGCGGTATGGCAAGTATAAGGATTGAACATTGCCTAATGCAAAAATATCTGCTAGACTAAGCCCGACAATACAGCATTAAATCAGTAATTACTGACCTAGCTAAAATGCTCCGAAAAATGTTGTATGGCAAGTAGAAGGATTCAACTTTACATTAATGCAACAATATATGCTAGACTAAGCCCGACAATACTACATTCAGTCACTTATTACTGACCTAGCTAAAATACTCAGAAAATCGTTATTAAAAGAAAGAGGTGTGTTGAGGTGATTTTTTTTTTTTTTTTATGCGGTATGGCAAGTATAAGGATTGAACTTTACCTAATGCAAAAATATCTGCTAGACTAAGCACGACAATACACCATTAAGTCAGTAATTACTGACCTAGCTTAAATATTCAGAAAATTGTTGTATGGCAAGTAGAAGGATTCAACTTTACATTGATGCAATATCATCTACGAGACTTAGCCCGAAAATTCAACAGTATGTTACTAATTACTTGCATAGCTAAAATACTCAGAAAATCATTATTAACAGAAGGGGGGTTGTGTAGGGTGAATTTTTTTTTTGGCGCTATGGCAAGTAGAAGGATTCCACGTTACATTAATGCAAAAATATCTACCAGACCAAGCCCGACAATACAACATTGTCACAAATTACTTGCATAGCTAAAATACTCAGAAAATCGTTATTAAAAGAAGGGGGTGTGTTGGGGTGAGTTTTTTTTTTATGCCGTATGGCAAGTATAAGGATTGAACTTTACCTAATGCAAAAATATCTGCTAGACTAAGCCCGACAATACAGCATTAAGTCAGTAATTACTGACCTAGCTAAAATACTCAGAAAATCGTTATTAAAAGAAGGGGGTGTGTTCAGGCGATTTTTTTTTTTGCGGTATGGCATGAAGAAGGGTCCAGCTTTACATTAATGCAAATATAGCTGCTAGACTAATCCCGACAATACAACATTATGTCACTAATTACTGACCTAGCTAAAATACTCAGAAAATCGTTATTAAAAAAGGGGGTGTGTTAAGATGATTTTTTTTTGCGGTATGGCATGTAGAAGGATTCAACTTTACATTAATGCAAAAATATCTGCTCGACTAAGCCCGACAATACAACATTATGTCACTAATTACTGACCTAGCTAAAATACTCCGAAAATCGTTATTAAAAAAAGGGGGTGTGTTGGGGTGAGTTTTTTTTTTTTTTTTTTTATGCCGTATGGCAAGTATAAGGATTGAACTTTACCTAATGCAAAAATATCTGCTAGACTAAGCCCGACAATACAGCATTAAGTCAGTAATTACTGACCTAGCTAAAATACTCAGAAAATCGTTATTAAAAGAAGGGGGTTAGTTTGGGTGAGTTTTTTTTTTTTTTTTTTTGCGGTATTGCAAGTAGAAGGATTCAACTTTACATTAATGCAAAAATATCTGCTAGACTAAGCCCGACAATACAACATTAAGTCACTAATTACTGACCTAGCTAAAATACTCAGAAAATCGTTATTAAAAGAAGGGGGTGTGTTGGGGTGAGTTTTTTTTTTTTTTTTTCGGTATGGCAAGTAGAAGGATTCAACTTTACATTAATACAAAAATATCTGCTAGACTGAACCCGACACTACAACATTAATTCACTAATTACTGACCTATCTAAAATAATCAGAAAATCGTTATTAACAGAAGGGGGGTTGTGTAGGGTGAATTTTTTTTTTGGCGCTATGGCAAGTAGAAGGATTCAACGTTACATTAATGCAAAAATATCTTCCAGACCAAGCCCGACAATACAACATTGTCACAAATTACTTGCATAGCTAAAATACTCAGAAACTCGTAATTAATAGAAGGGGGTTTGAAGGGGTAAGGTTTTTTTTTGCCCTATGGCATTCAAAAGGATTTAACTTTACATTGATGCAAAAATATCTGCTAGACTAAGCCCCACAATACAAAATTTAGTCACTAATTACTGACCTAGCTAAAATACTCAGAAATCGTTATTAAAAGAAGGGGGGTGTAATAGGGTGATTTTTTTTTTTTTATGCGGTATGGCAAGTATAAGGATTGAACATTGCCTAATGCAAAAATATCTGCTAGACTAAGCCCGACAATACAGCATTAAATCAGTAATTACTGACCTAGCTAAAATGCTCCGAAAAATGTTGTATGGCAAGTAGAAGGATTCAACTTTACATTAATGCAACAATATATGCTAGACTAAGCCCGACAATACTACATTCAGTCACTTATTACTGACCTAGCTAAAATACTCAGAAAATCGTTATTAAAAGAAAGAGGTGTGTTGAGGTGATTTTTTTTTTTTTTTTATGCGGTATGGCAAGTATAAGGATTGAACTTTACCTAATGCAAAAATATCTGCTAGACTAAGCACGACAATACACCATTAAGTCAGTAATTACTGACCTAGCTTAAATATTCAGAAAATTGTTGTATGGCAAGTAGAAGGATTCAACTTTACATTGATGCAATATCATCTACGAGACTTAGCCCGAAAATTCAACAGTATGTTACTAATTACTTGCATAGCTAAAATACTCAGAAAATCATTATTAACAGAAGGGGGGTTGTGTAGGGTGAATTTTTTTTTTGGCGCTATGGCAAGTAGAAGGATTCCACGTTACATTAATGCAAAAATATCTACCAGACCAAGCCCGACAATACAACATTGTCACAAATTACTTGCATAGCTAAAATACTCAGAAAATCGTTATTAAAAGAAGGGGGTGTGTTGGGGTGAGTTTTTTTTTTATGCCGTATGGCAAGTATAAGGATTGAACTTTACCTAATGCAAAAATATCTGCTAGACTAAGCCCGACAATACAGCATTAAGTCAGTAATTACTGACCTAGCTAAAATACTCAGAAAATCGTTATTAAAAGAAGGGGGTGTGTTCAGGCGATTTTTTTTTTTGCGGTATGGCATGAAGAAGGGTCCAGCTTTACATTAATGCAAATATAGCTGCTAGACTAATCCCGACAATACAACATTATGTCACTAATTACTGACCTAGCTAAAATACTCAGAAAATCGTTATTAAAAAAGGGGGTGTGTTAAGATGATTTTTTTTTGCGGTATGGCATGTAGAAGGATTCAACTTTACATTAATGCAAAAATATCTGCTCGACTAAGCCCGACAATACAACATTATGTCACTAATTACTGACCTAGCTAAAATACTCCGAAAATCGTTATTAAAAAAAGGGGGTGTGTTGGGGTGAGTTTTTTTTTTTTTTTTTTTATGCCGTATGGCAAGTATAAGGATTGAACTTTACCTAATGCAAAAATATCTGCTAGACTAAGCCCGACAATACAGCATTAAGTCAGTAATTACTGACCTAGCTAAAATACTCAGAAAATCGTTATTAAAAGAAGGGGGTTAGTTTGGGTGAGTTTTTTTTTTTTTTTTTTTGCGGTATTGCAAGTAGAAGGATTCAACTTTACATTAATGCAAAAATATCTGCTAGACTAAGCCCGACAATACAACATTAAGTCACTAATTACTGACCTAGCTAAAATACTCAGAAAATCGTTATTAAAAGAAGGGGGTGTGTTGGGGTGAGTTTTTTTTTTTTTTTTTCGGTATGGCAAGTAGAAGGATTCAACTTTACATTAATACAAAAATATCTGCTAGACTGAACCCGACACTACAACATTAATTCACTAATTACTGACCTATCTAAAATAATCAGAAAATCGTTATTAACAGAAGGGGGGTTGTGTAGGGTGAATTTTTTTTTTGGCGCTATGGCAAGTAGAAGGATTCAACGTTACATTAATGCAAAAATATCTTCCAGACCAAGCCCGACAATACAACATTGTCACAAATTACTTGCATAGCTAAAATACTCAGAAACTCGTAATTAATAGAAGGGGGTTTGAAGGGGTAAGGTTTTTTTTTGCCCTATGGCATTCAAAAGGATTTAACTTTACATTGATGCAAAAATATCTGCTAGACTAAGCCCCACAATACAAAATTTAGTCACTAATTACTGACCTAGCTAAAATACTCAGAAATCGTTATTAAAAGAAGGGGGGTGTAATAGGGTGAATTTTTTTTTTTTATGCGGTATGGCAAGTATAAGGATTGAACATTGCCTAATGCAAAAATATCTGCTAGACTAAGCCCGACAATACAGCATTAAATCAGTAATTACTGACCTAGCTAAAATGCTCCGAAAAATGTTGTATGGCAAGTAGAAGGATTCAACTTTACATTAATGCAACAATATATGCTAGACTAAGCCCGACAATACTACATTCAGTCACTTATTACTGACCTAGCTAAAATACTCAGAAAATCGTTATTAAAAGAAAGAGGTGTGTTGAGGTGATTTTTTTTTTTTTTTTATGCGGTATGGCAAGTATAAGGATTGAACTTTACCTAATGCAAAAATATCTGCTAGACTAAGCACGACAATACACCATTAAGTCAGTAATTACTGACCTAGCTTAAATATTCAGAAAATTGTTGTATGGCAAGTAGAAGGATTCAACTTTACATTGATGCAATATCATCTACGAGACTTAGCCCGAAAATTCAACAGTATGTTACTAATTACTTGCATAGCTAAAATACTCAGAAAATCATTATTAACAGAAGGGGGGTTGTGTAGGGTGAATTTTTTTTTTGGCGCTATGGCAAGTAGAAGGATTCCACGTTACATTAATGCAAAAATATCTACCAGACCAAGCCCGACAATACAACATTGTCACAAATTACTTGCATAGCTAAAATACTCAGAAAATCGTTATTAAAAGAAGGGGGTGTGTTGGGGTGAGTTTTTTTTTTATGCCGTATGGCAAGTATAAGGATTGAACTTTACCTAATGCAAAAATATCTGCTAGACTAAGCCCGACAATACAGCATTAAGTCAGTAATTACTGACCTAGCTAAAATACTCAGAAAATCGTTATTAAAAGAAGGGGGTGTGTTCAGGCGATTTTTTTTTTTGCGGTATGGCATGAAGAAGGGTCCAGCTTTACATTAATGCAAATATAGCTGCTAGACTAATCCCGACAATACAACATTATGTCACTAATTACTGACCTAGCTAAAATACTCAGAAAATCGTTATTAAAAAAGGGGGTGTGTTAAGATGATTTTTTTTTGCGGTATGGCATGTAGAAGGATTCAACTTTACATTAATGCAAAAATATCTGCTCGACTAAGCCCGACAATACAACATTATGTCACTAATTACTGACCTAGCTAAAATACTCCGAAAATCGTTATTAAAAAAAGGGGGTGTGTTGGGGTGAGTTTTTTTTTTTTTTTTTTTATGCCGTATGGCAAGTATAAGGATTGAACTTTACCTAATGCAAAAATATCTGCTAGACTAAGCCCGACAATACAGCATTAAGTCAGTAATTACTGACCTAGCTAAAATACTCAGAAAATCGTTATTAAAAGAAGGGGGTTAGTTTGGGTGAGTTTTTTTTTTTTTTTTTTTTGCGGTATTGCAAGTAGAAGGATTCAACTTTACATTAATGCAAAAATATCTGCTAGACTAAGCCCGACAATACAACATTAAGTCACTAATTACTGACCTAGCTAAAATACTCAGAAAATCGTTATTAAAAGAAGGGGGTGTGTTTAGGTGAGTTTTTTTTTTTTTTGCGGTATAGCAAATAGAAGGATTCAACTTTACATTAATGCTAAAATATCTGCTAGACTAAGCCCGACAATACAACATTAAGTCACTAATTACTGACCTAGCTAAAATACTCAGAAAATCGTTATTAAAAGAAGGGGGTGTGTTTAAGTGAGTTTTTTTTTTTTTTTGCGGTATGGCATGTAGAAGGATTCAACTTTACATTAATGCAAAAATATCTGCTCGACTAAGCCCGACAATACAACATTATGTCACTAATTACTGACCTAGCTAAAATACTCCGAAAATCGTTATTAAAAGAAGGGGGTGTGTTGAGATGATTTTTTTTTTCGGTATGGAATGTAGAAGGATCGAACTTTACATTAATGCAAAAGTATCTGCTCGACTAAGCCCGACAATGCAACATTATGTCACTAATTACTGACCTAGCTAAAATACACAGAAAATCGTTATTAAAAGAAGGGGGTGTGTTGAGATGATTTTTTTTTTCGGTATAGCATGTAGAAGGATTCAACTTTTCATTGATGCAATATCATCTACTAGACTTAGCCTGACAATTCAACATTTAGTTACTAATTACTTGCATAGCTAAAATACTCAGAAAATCGTTATTAAAAGAAGGGGGTGTGTTGGGATGAGTTTTTTTTTTTTTTTTTTTTTATGCGGTATGGCAAGTATAAGGATTGAACTTTACCTAATGCAAAAATATCTGCTAGACTAAGCCCGACAATACAGCATTGAGTCAGTAATTACTGACCTAGCTAAAATACTCAGAAAATCGTTATTAAAAGAAGGGGGTGTGTTGAGGTGATTTTTTTTTTGCGGTATGGCATGTAGAAGGATCCAACTTTACATTAATGCAAAAATATCTGCTAGACTAAGCCCGACAATACAACATTAAGTCACTAATTACTGACCTAGCTAAAATACTCAGAAAATCGTTATTAAAAGAAGGGGGTGTGTTTGGGTGAGTTTTTTTTTTTTTTGCGGTATAGCAAATAGAAGGATTCAACTTTACATTAATGCAAAAATATCTGCTAGACTAAGCCCGACAATACAACATTATGTCACTAATTACTGACCTAGCTAAAATACTCAGAAAATCGTTATTAAAAGAAGGGGGTGTGTTAAGATGATTTTTTTTTTGCGGTATGGCATGTAGAAGGATCCAACTTTACATTGATGCAATATCATCTACCAGACTTAGCCTGACAATTCAACATTTAGTTACTAATTACGTGCATAGCTAAAATACTCAGAAAATCGTTATTAAAAGAAGGGGGTGTGTTAAGATGATTTTTTTTTTGCGGTATGGCATGTAGAAGGATCCAACTTTACATTGATGCAATATCATCTACCAGACTTAGCCTGACAATTCAACATTTAGTTACTAATTACTTGCATAGCTAAAATACTCAGAAAATCGTTATTAAAAGAAGGGGGGTGTGTTAGGGTGATGTTTTTTTTTGCGGTATGGCAAGTAGAAGGATTCAACTTAACATTGATGCAATATCATCTACCAGACTTAGCCTTACAATTTAACATTTAGTTACTAATTAGTTGCATAGCTAAAATACTCAGAAAATCGTTATGAAAAGAAAGGGGTGTGTTGGGGTGAGTTTTTTTTTTTTTTTTTATGCGGTATGGCAAGTATAAGGATTGAACTTTACCTAATGCAAAAATATCTGCTAGACTAAGCCCGACAATACAGCATTAAGTCAGTAATTACTGACCTAGCTAAAATACTCAGAAAATCGTTATTAAAAGAAGGGGGTGTGTTCAGGCGATTTTTTTTTTTGCGGTATGGCATGAAGAAGGGTCCAGCTTTACATTAATGCAAATATAGCTGCTAGACTAATCCCGACAATACAACATTATGTCACTAATTACTGACCTAGCTAAAATACTCAGAAAATCGTTATTAAAAAAGGGGGTGTGTTAAGATGATTTTTTTTTGCGGTATGGCATGTAGAAGGATTCAACTTTACATTAATGCAAAAATATCTGCTCGACTAAGCCCGACAATACAACATTATGTCACTAATTACTGACCTAGCTAAAATACTCCGAAAATCGTTATTAAAAAAAGGGGGTGTGTTGGGGTGAGTTTTTTTTTTTTTTTTTTTATGCCGTATGGCAAGTATAAGGATTGAACTTTACCTAATGCAAAAATATCTGCTAGACTAAGCCCGACAATACAGCATTAAGTCAGTAATTACTGACCTAGCTAAAATACTCAGAAAATCGTTATTAAAAGAAGGGGGTTAGTTTGGGTGAGTTTTTTTTTTTTTTTTTTTGCGGTATTGCAAGTAGAAGGATTCAACTTTACATTAATGCAAAAATATCTGCTAGACTAAGCCCGACAATACAACATTAAGTCACTAATTACTGACCTAGCTAAAATACTCAGAAAATCGTTATTAAAAGAAGGGGGTGTGTTTAGGTGAGTTTTTTTTTTTTTTGCGGTATAGCAAATAGAAGGATTCAACTTTACATTAATGCTAAAATATCTGCTAGACTAAGCCCGACAATACAACATTAAGTCACTAATTACTGACCTAGCTAAAATACTCAGAAAATCGTTATTAAAAGAAGGGGGTGTGTTTAAGTGAGTTTTTTTTTTTTTTTGCGGTATGGCATGTAGAAGGATTCAACTTTACATTAATGCAAAAATATCTGCTCGACTAAGCCCGACAATACAACATTATGTCACTAATTACTGACCTAGCTAAAATACTCCGAAAATCGTTATTAAAAGAAGGGGGTGTGTTGAGATGATTTTTTTTTTCGGTATGGAATGTAGAAGGATCGAACTTTACATTAATGCAAAAGTATCTGCTCGACTAAGCCCGACAATGCAACATTATGTCACTAATTACTGACCTAGCTAAAATACACAGAAAATCGTTATTAAAAGAAGGGGGTGTGTTGAGATGATTTTTTTTTTCGGTATAGCATGTAGAAGGATTCAACTTTTCATTGATGCAATATCATCTACTAGACTTAGCCTGACAATTCAACATTTAGTTACTAATTACTTGCATAGCTAAAATACTCAGAAAATCGTTATTAAAAGAAGGGGGTGTGTTGGGATGAGTTTTTTTTTTTTTTTTTTTATGCGGTATGGCAAGTATAAGGATTGAACTTTACCTAATGCAAAAATATCTGCTAGACTAAGCCCGACAATACAGCATTGAGTCAGTAATTACTGACCTAGCTAAAATACTCAGAAAATCGTTATTAAAAGAAGGGGGTGTGTTGAGGTGATTTTATTTTTGCGGTATGGCATGTAGAAGGATCCAACTTTACATTAATGCAAAAATATCTGCTAGACTAAGCCCGACAATACAACATTAAGTCACTAATTACTGACCTAGCTAAAATACTCAGAAAATCGTTATTAAAAGAAGGGGGTGTGTTTGGGTGAGTTTTTTTTTTTTTTTGCGGTATAGCAAATAGAAGGATTCAACTTTACATTAATGCAAAAATATCTGCTAGACTAAGCCCGACAATACAACATTATGTCACTAATTACTGACCTAGCTAAAATACTCAGAAAATCGTTATTAAAAGAAGGGGGTGTGTTAAGATGATTTTTTTTTTGCGGTATGGCATGTAGAAGGATCCAACTTTACATTGATGCAATATCATCTACCAGACTTAGCCTGACAATTCAACATTTAGTTACTAATTACGTGCATAGCTAAAATACTCAGAAAATCGTTATTAAAAGAAGGGGGTGTGTTAAGATGATTTTTTTTTTGCGGTATGGCATGTAGAAGGATCCAACTTTACATTGATGCAATATCATCTACCAGACTTAGCCTGACAATTCAACATTTAGTTACTAATTACTTGCATAGCTAAAATACTCAGAAAATCGTTATTAAAAGAAGGGGGGTGTGTTAGGGTGATGTTTTTTTTTGCGGTATGGCAAGTAGAAGGATTCAACTTAACATTGATGCAATATCATCTACCAGACTTAGCCTTACAATTTAACATTTAGTTACTAATTAGTTGCATAGATAAAATACTCAGAAAATCGTTATGAAAAGAAAGGGGTGTGTTGGGGTGAGTGTTTTTTTTTTTTTTTATGCGGTATGGCAAGTATAAGGATTGAACTTTACCTAATGCAAAAATATCTGCTAGACTAAGCCCGACAATACAGCATTAAGTCAGTAATTACTGACCTAGCTAAAATAATCAGAAAATCGTTATTAAAAGAAGGGGGTGTGTTCAGGCGATTTTTTTTTTTGCGGTATGGCATGTAGAAGGATCCAGCTTTACATTAATGCAAATATAGCTGCTAGACTAATCCCGACAATACAACATTATGTCACTAATTACTGACCTAGCTAAAATACTCAGAAAATCGTTATTAAAAAAGGGGGTGTGTTAAGATGATTTTTTTTTGCGGTATGGCATGTAGAAGGATTCAACTTTACATTAATGCAAAAATATCTGCTCGACTAAGCCCGACAATACAACATTATGTCACTAATTACTGACCTAGCTAAAATACTCCGAAAATCGTTATTAAAAGAAGGGGGTGTGTTGGGGTGAGTTTTTTTTTTTTTTTTTTTTATGCCGTATGGCAAGTATAAGGATTGAACTTTACCTAATGCAAAAATATCTGCTAGACTAAGCCCGACAATACAGCATTAAGTCAGTAATTACTGACCTAGCTAAAATACTCAGAAAATCGTTATTAAAAGAAGGGGGTTAGTTTGGGTGAGTTTTTTTTTTTTTTTTTTTGCGGTATGGCAAGTAGAAGGATTCAACTTTACATTAATGCAAAAATATCTGCTAGACTAAGCCCGACAATACAACATTAAGTCACTAATTACTGACCTAGCTAAAATACTCAGAAAATCGTTATTAAAAGAAGGGGGTGTGTTTGGGTGAGTTTTTTTTTTTTTTGCGGTATAGCAAATAGAAGGATTCAACTTTACATTAATGCAAAAATATCTGCTAGACTAAGCCCGACAATACAACATTAAGTCACTAATTACTGACCTAGCTAAAATACTCAGAAAATCGTTATTAAAAGAAGGGGGTGTGTTTAAGTGAGTTTTTTTTTTTTTTCCGGTATGGCATGTAGAAGGATTCAACTTTACATTAATGCAAAAATATCTGCTCGACTAAGCCCGACAATACAACATTATGTCACTAATTACTGACCTAGCTAAAATACTCCGAAAATCGTTATTAAAAGAAGGGGGTGTGTTTGGGTGAGTTTTTTTTTTTTTTTTTTTTATGCCGTATGGCAAGTATAAGGATTGAACTGCTCGACTAAGCCCGACAATACAACATTATGTCACTAATTACTGACCTAGCTAAAATACTCCGAAAATCGTTATTAAAAGAAGGGGGTGTGTTGAGATGATTTTTTTTTTTCGGTATGGCATGTAGAAGGATCGAACTTTACATTAATGCAAAAATATCTGCTCGACTAAGCCCGACAATGCAACATTATGTCACTAATTACTGACCTAGCTAAAATACACAGAAAATCGTTATTAAAAGAAGGGGGTGTGTTGAGATGATTTTTTTTTTCGGTATAGCATGTAGAAGGATTCAACTTTACATTGATGCAATATCATCTACTAGACTTAGCCTGACAATTCAACATTTAGTTACTAATTACTTGCATAGCTAAAATACTCAGAAAATCGTTATTAAAAGAAGGGGGTGTGTTGGGATGAGTTTTTTTTTTTTTTTTTTTTATGCCGTATGGCAAGTATAAGGATTGAACTTTACTTAATGCAAAAATATCTGCTAGACTAAGCCCGACAATACAGCATTAAGTCAGTAATTACTGACCTAGCTAAAATACTCAGAAAATCGTTATTAAAAGAAGGGGGTGTGTTGAGGTCATTTTTTTTTTGCGGTATGGCATGTAGAAGGATCCAACTTTACATTAATGCAAAAATATCTGCTAGACTAAGCCCGACAATACAACATTAAGTCACTAAT
Source organism: Aelia acuminata (assembly GCA_911387785.2). Lineage (NCBI taxonomy): Eukaryota > Metazoa > Arthropoda > Insecta > Hemiptera > Pentatomidae > Aelia > Aelia acuminata. The sequence continues at coordinate 1,731,027 of OU426985.1, read as the reverse complement.
TACTGACCTAGCTAAAATACTCAGAAAATCGTTATTAAAAGAAGGGGGTGTGTTTGGGTGAGTTTTTTTTTTTTTTGCGGTATAGCAAATAGAAGGATTCAACTTTACATTAATGCAAAAATATCTGCTAGACTAAGCCCGACAATACAACATTAAGTCACTAATTACTGACCTAGCTAAAATACTCAGAAAATCGTTATTAAAAGAAGGGGGTGTGTTTGGGTGAGTTTTTTTTTTTTTTGCGGTATGGCAAGTAGAAGGATTCAACTTTACATTAATGCAAAAATATCTGCTAGACTAAGCCCGACAATACAACATTAAGTCACTAATTACTGACCTAGCTAAAATACTCAGAAAATCGTTATGAAAAGAAAGGGGTGTGTTGGGGTGAGTTTTTTTTTTTTTTTATGCGGTATGGCAAGTATAAGGATTGAACTTTACCTAATGCAAAAATATCTGCTAGACTAAGCACGACAATACAGCATTAAGTCAGTAATTACTAATTACTTGCATAGCTAAAATACTCAGAAAATCGTTATTAAAAGAAGGGGGTGTGTTGGGGTGAGTTTTTTTTTTTTTTTTCGGTATGGCAAGTAGAAGGATTCAACTTTACATTAATACAAAAATATCTGCTAGACTGAACCCGACACTACAACATTAATTCACTAATTACTGACCTATCTAAAATAATCAGAAAATCGTTATTAACAGAAGGGGGGTTGTGTAGGGTGAATTTTTTTTTTGGCGCTATGGCAAGTAGAAGGATTCAACGTTACATTAATGCAAAAATATCTTCCAGACCAAGCCCGACAATACAACATTGTCACAAATTACTTGCATAGCTAAAATACTCAGAAACTCGTAATTAATAGAAGGGGGTTTGAAGGGGTAAGGTTTTTTTTTGCCCTATGGCATTCAAAAGGATTTAACTTTACATTGATGCAAAAATATCTGCTAGACTAAGCCCCACAATACAAAATTTAGTCACTAATTACTGACCTAGCTAAAATACTCAGAAATCGTTATATAAAGAAGGGGGGTGTAAAAGGGTGAATTTTTTTTTTTTATGCGGTATGGCAAGTATAAGGATTGAACATTACCTAATGCAAAAATATCTGCTAGACTAAGCCCGACAATACAGCATTAAATCAGTAATTACTGACCTAGCTAAAATGCTCCGAAAAATGTTGTATGGCAAGTAGAAGGATTCAACTTTACATTAATGCAACAATATATGCTAGACTAAGCCCGACAATACTACATTCAGTCACTTATTACTGACCTAGCTAAAATACTCAGAAAATCGTTATTAAAAGAAAGAGGTGTGTTGAGGTGATTTTTTTTTTTTTTTTATGCGGTATGGCAAGTATAAGGATTGAACTTTACCTAATGCAAAAATATCTGCTAGACTAAGCACGACAATACACCATTAAGTCAGTAATTACTGACCTAGCTTAAATATTCAGAAAATTGTTGTATGGCAAGTAGAAGGATTCAACTTTACATTGATGCAATATCATCTACGAGACTTAGCCCGAAAATTCAACAGTATGTTACTAATTACTTGCATAGCTAAAATACTCAGAAAATCATTATTAACAGAAGGGGGGTTGTGTAGGGTGAATTTTTTTTTTGGCGCTATGGCAAGTAGAAGGATTCCACGTTACATTAATGCAAAAATATCTACCAGACCAAGCCCGACAATACAACATTGTCACAAATTACTTGCATAGCTAAAATACTCAGAAAATCGTTATTAAAAGAAGGGGGTGTGTTGGGGTGAGTTTTTTTTTTATGCCGTATGGCAAGTATAAGGATTGAACTTTACCTAATGCAAAAATATCTGCTAGACTAAGCCCGACAATACAGCATTAAGTCAGTAATTACTGACCTAGCTAAAATACTCAGAAAATCGTTATTAAAAGAAGGGGGTGTGTTGATGCGATTTTTTTTTTTGCGGTATGGCATGTAGAAGGATCCAACTTTACATTAATGCAAAAATATCTTCTAGACTAAGCCCGACAATACAACATTATGTCACTAATTACTGACCTAGCTAAAATACTCAGAAAATCGTTATTAAAAGAAGGGGGTGTGTTAAGATGATTTTTTTTTTGCGGTATGGCATGGCAGTATGGCACTAATTACTTGCATAGCTAAAATACTCAGAAAACTGTTATTAAAAAAATGGTGGTAATGGGTTAGTTCTTTCATGCGGTATGGTAAGTAGAAGGATTCAACTTTACATTGATGCAAAAACATCTACTAGACTAAGCCCGAGAATAAAACATAAAGTCACTAATTATTTGCATAGCTACAATACTCAGAAATCGTTATTAAAAAAGGGGTGTAATGGGTGAGTTTTTTCTTGCGGTATGGCAAGTAGAAGGATTTAACTTTACATTGATGCGAAAACATCTACCAGACTTAGCCCGACAAAAAAACATTAAGTTACTAATTACTAACATACCTAAAATACTAAGAAAATGGTTATTAAAAGAAGGAAGTGTGTTGGAGTGAGTTTTTATTTTTTTTGCGGTATGGTAAGTAGAAGGATTCAACTTTGCATTAATGCAAAAACATCTACCAGACTAAGCCCGACAATACAACATAAAGTCACTAATTATTTGCATAGCTACAATACTCAGAAATCGTTATTAAAAAAAGTGGGTTTGTTGGGGTGAGTTTTTTATCTCGGTATGGCAAGTAGAAAGATTTAACTTTACATTGATGCAAAAACATATACTAGACTTAACCCGACAATTCAACATAAAGTTACTAATTACTTGCATAGCTGAAATACACAGAAAATCGTTCTTATAGATGGGAGTGTTGGTGAGTTTTTTCCTGTGGTATGGTAAGTAGAAGGATTCAACTTTACATTGATGCAAAAATATCTACCAGACTAAGCCCGACAATACAACATAAAGTCACTAATTACTTGCATAGCTGAAATATTTAGAAAATCGTTATTAAATGAAGGGGGTGTGTTGAGGTGATTTTTTTTTTGCGGTATGGCATGTAGAAGGATCCAACTTTACATTAATGCAAAAATATCTGCTAGACTAAGCCCGACAATACAACATTAAGTCACTAATTACTGACCTAGCTAAAATACTCAGAAATCGTTATTAAAAGAAGGGGGGTGTGTTAGGGTGAATTTTTTTTTTTAATGCAGTATGGCAAGTATAAGGATTGAACATTACCTAATGCAAAAATATCTGCTAGACTAAGCCCGACAATACAGCACTAAATCAGTAATTACTGACCTAGCTAAAATACTCAGAAAATTGTTGTATGGCAAGTAGAAGGATTCAACTTTACATTAATGCAACAATATCTGCTAGACTAAGCCCGACAATACTACATTCAGTCACTTATTACTGACCTACCTAAAATACTCAGAAAATCATTATTAACAGAAGGGGGGTTGTGTAGGGTGAATTTTTTTTTTGGCGCTATGGCAAGTAGAAGGATTCCACGTTACATTAATGCAAAAATATCTACCAGACCAAGCCCGACAATACAACATTGTCACAAATTACTTGCATAGCTAAAATACTCAGAAAATCGTTATTAAAAGAAGGGGGTGTGTTGGGGTGAGTTTTTTTTTTATGCCGTATGGCAAGTATAAGGATTGAACTTTACCTAATGCAAAAATATCTGCTAGACTAAGCCCGACAATACAGCATTAAGTCAGTAATTACTGACCTAGCTAAAATACTCAGAAAATCGTTATTAAAAGAAGGGGGTGTGTTGATGCGATTTTTTTTTTTGCGGTATGGCATGTAGAAGGATCCAACTTTACATTAATGCAAAAATATCTTCTAGACTAAGCCCGACAATACAACATTATGTCACTAATTACTGACCTAGCTAAAATACTCAGAAAATCGTTATTAAAAGAAGGGGGTGTGTTAAGATGATTTTTTTTTTGCGGTATGGCATGGCAGTATGGCACTAATTACTTGCATAGCTAAAATACTCAGAAAACTGTTATTAAAAAAATGGTGGTAATGGGTTAGTTCTTTCATGCGGTATGGTAAGTAGAAGGATTCAACTTTACATTGATGCAAAAACATCTACTAGACTAAGCCCGAGAATAAAACATAAAGTCACTAATTATTTGCATAGCTACAATACTCAGAAATCGTTATTAAAAAAGGGGTGTAATGGGTGAGTTTTTTCTTGCGGTATGGCAAGTAGAAGGATTTAACTTTACATTGATGCGAAAACATCTACCAGACTTAGCCCGACAAAAAAACATTAAGTTACTAATTACTAACATACCTAAAATACTAAGAAAATGGTTATTAAAAGAAGGAAGTGTGTTGGAGTGAGTTTTTATTTTTTTTGCGGTATGGTAAGTAGAAGGATTCAACTTTGCATTAATGCAAAAACATCTACCAGACTAAGCCCGACAATACAACATAAAGTCACTAATTATTTGCATAGCTACAATACTCAGAAATCGTTATTAAAAAAAGTGGGTTTGTTGGGGTGAGTTTTTTATCTCGGTATGGCAAGTAGAAAGATTTAACTTTACATTGATGCAAAAACATATACTAGACTTAACCCGACAATTCAACATAAAGTTACTAATTACTTGCATAGCTGAAATACACAGAAAATCGTTCTTATAGATGGGAGTGTTGGTGAGTTTTTTCCTGTGGTATGGTAAGTAGAAGGATTCAACTTTACATTGATGCAAAAATATCTACCAGACTAAGCCCGACAATACAACATAAAGTCACTAATTACTTGCATAGCTGAAATATTTAGAAAATCGTTATTAAATGAAGGGGGTGTGTTGAGGTGATTTTTTTTTTGCGGTATGGCATGTAGAAGGATCCAACTTTACATTAATGCAAAAATATCTGCTAGACTAAGCCCGACAATACAACATTAAGTCACTAATTACTGACCTAGCTAAAATACTCAGAAATCGTTATTAAAAGAAGGGGGGTGTGTTAGGGTGAATTTTTTTTTTTAATGCAGTATGGCAAGTATAAGGATTGAACATTACCTAATGCAAAAATATCTGCTAGACTAAGCCCGACAATACAGCACTAAATCAGTAATTACTGACCTAGCTAAAATACTCAGAAAATTGTTGTATGGCAAGTAGAAGGATTCAACTTTACATTAATGCAACAATATCTGCTAGACTAAGCCCGACAATACTACATTCAGTCACTTATTACTGACCTACCTAAAATACTCAGAAAATCATTATTAACAGAAGGGGGGTTGTGTAGGGTGAATTTTTTTTTTGGCGCTATGGCAAGTAGAAGGATTCCACGTTACATTAATGCAAAAATATCTACCAGACCAAGCCCGACAATACAACATTGTCACAAATTACTTGCATAGCTAAAATACTCAGAAAATCGTTATTAAAAGAAGGGGGTGTGTTGGGGTGAGTTTTTTTTTTATGCCGTATGGCAAGTATAAGGATTGAACTTTACCTAATGCAAAAATATCTGCTAGACTAAGCCCGACAATACAGCATTAAGTCAGTAATTACTGACCTAGCTAAAATACTCAGAAAATCGTTATTAAAAGAAGGGGGTGTGTTGATGCGATTTTTTTTTTTGCGGTATGGCATGTAGAAGGATCCAACTTTACATTAATGCAAAAATATCTTCTAGACTAAGCCCGACAATACAACATTATGTCACTAATTACTGACCTAGCTAAAATACTCAGAAAATCGTTATTAAAAGAAGGGGGTGTGTTAAGATGATTTTTTTTTTGCGGTATGGCATGGCAGTATGGCACTAATTACTTGCATAGCTAAAATACTCAGAAAACTGTTATTAAAAAAATGGTGGTAATGGGTTAGTTCTTTCATGCGGTATGGTAAGTAGAAGGATTCAACTTTACATTGATGCAAAAACATCTACTAGACTAAGCCCGAGAATAAAACATAAAGTCACTAATTATTTGCATAGCTACAATACTCAGAAATCGTTATTAAAAAAGGGGTGTAATGGGTGAGTTTTTTCTTGCGGTATGGCAAGTAGAAGGATTTAACTTTACATTGATGCGAAAACATCTACCAGACTTAGCCCGACAAAAAAACATTAAGTTACTAATTACTAACATACCTAAAATACTAAGAAAATGGTTATTAAAAGAAGGAAGTGTGTTGGAGTGAGTTTTTATTTTTTTTGCGGTATGGTAAGTAGAAGGATTCAACTTTGCATTAATGCAAAAACATCTACCAGACTAAGCCCGACAATACAACATAAAGTCACTAATTATTTGCATAGCTACAATACTCAGAAATCGTTATTAAAAAAAGTGGGTTTGTTGGGGTGAGTTTTTTATCTCGGTATGGCAAGTAGAAAGATTTAACTTTACATTGATGCAAAAACATATACTAGACTTAACCCGACAATTCAACATTAAGTTACTAAATTCTTGCATAGCTGAAATACACAGAAAATCGTTCTTATAGATGGGAGTGTTGGTGAGTATTTTCCTGTGGTATGGTAAGTAGAAGGATTTAACTTTACATTGATGCAAAAATATCTACCAGACTAAGCCCGACAATACAACATAAAGTCACTAATTACTTGCATAGCTGAAATATTTAGAAAATCGTTATTAAATGAAGGGGGTGTGTTGAGGTGATTTTTTTTTTGCGGTATGGCATGTAGAAGGATCCAACTTTACATTAATGCAAAAATATCTGCTAGACTAAGCCCGACAATACAACATTAAGTCACTAATTACTGACCTAGCTAAAATACTCAGAAATCGTTATTAAAAGAAGGGGGGTGTGTTAGGGTGAATTTTTTTTTTTAATGCAGTATGGCAAGTATAAGGATTGAACATTACCTAATGCAAAAATATCTGCTAGACTAAGCCCGACAATACAGCACTAAATCAGTAATTACTGACCTAGCTAAAATACTCAGAAAATTGTTGTATGGCAAGTAGAAGGATTCAACTTTACATTAATGCAACAATATCTGCTAGACTAAGCCCGACAATACTACATTCAGTCACTTATTACTGACCTACCTAAAATACTCAGAAAATCATTATTAACAGAAGGGTGGTTGTGTAGGGTGAATTTTTTTTTTGGCGCTATGGCAAGTAGAAGGATTCCACGTTACATTAATGCAAAAATATCTACCAGACCAAGCCCGACAATACAACATTGTCACAAATTACTTGCATAGCTAAAATACTCAGAAAATCGTTATTAAAAGAAGGGGGTGTGTTGGGGTGAGTTTTTTTTTTATGCCGTATGGCAAGTATAAGGATTGAACTTTACCTAATGCAAAAATATCTGCTAGACTAAGCCCGACAATACAGCATTAAGTCAGTAATTACTGACCTAGCTAAAATACTCAGAAAATCGTTATTAAAAGAAGGGGGTGTGTTGATGCGATTTTTTTTTTTGCGGTATGGCATGTAGAAGGATCCAACTTTACATTAATGCAAAAATATCTTCTAGACTAAGCCCGACAATACAACATTATGTCACTAATTACTGACCTAGCTAAAATACTCAGAAAATCGTTATTAAAAGAAGGGGGTGTGTTAAGATGATTTTTTTTTTGCGGTATGGCATGGCAGTATGGCACTAATTACTTGCATAGCTAAAATACTCAGAAAACTGTTATTAAAAAAATGGTGGTAATGGGTTAGTTCTTTCATGCGGTATGGTAAGTAGAAGGATTCAACTTTACATTGATGCAAAAACATCTACTAGACTAAGCCCGAGAATAAAACATAAAGTCACTAATTATTTGCATAGCTACAATACTCAGAAATCGTTATTAAAAAAGGGGTGTAATGGGTGAGTTTTTTCTTGCGGTATGGCAAGTAGAAGGATTCAACTTTGCATTAATGCGAAAACATCTACCAGACTAAGCCCGACAATACAACATAAAGTCACTAATTATTTGCATAGCTACAATACTCAGAAATCGTTATTAAAAAAAGTGGGTTTGTTGGGGTGAGTTTTTTATCTCGGTATGGCAAGTAGAAAGATTTAACTTTACATTGATGCAAAAACATATACTAGACTTAACCCGACAATTCAACATTAAGTTACTAATTACTTGCATAGCTGAAATACACAGAAAATCGTTCTTATAGATGGGAGTGTTGGTGAGTTTTTTCCTGTGGTATGGTAAGTAGAAGGATTCAACTTTACATTGATGCAAAAATATCTACCAGACTAAGCCCGACAATACAACATAAAGTCACTAATTACTTGCATAGCTGAAATATTTAGAAAATCGTTATTAAATGAAGGGGGTGTGTTGAGGTGATTTTTTTTTTGCGGTATGGCATGTAGAAGGATCCAACTTTACATTAATGCAAAAATATCTGCTAGACTAAGCCCGACAATACAACATTAAGTCACTAATTACTGACCTAGCTAAAATACTCAGAAATCGTTATTAAAAGAAGGGGGGTGTGTTAGGGTGAATTTTTTTTTTTAATGCAGTATGGCAAGTATAAGGATTGAACATTACCTAATGCAAAAATATCTGCTAGACTAAGCCCGACAATACAGCACTAAATCAGTAATTACTGACCTAGCTAAAATACTCAGAAAATTGTTGTATTGCAAGTAGAAGGATTCAACTTTACATTAATGCAACAATATCTGCTAGACTAAGCCCGACAATACTACATTCAGTCACTTATTACTGACCTACCTAAAATACTCAGAAAATCATTATTAACAGAAGGGGGGTTGTGTAGGGTGAATTTTTTTTTTGGCGCTATGGCAAGTAGAAGGATTCCACGTTACATTAATGCAAAAATATCTACCAGACCAAGCCCGACAATACAACATTGTCACAAATTACTTGCATAGCTAAAATACTCAGAAAATCGTTATTAAAAGAAGGGGGTGTGTTGGGGTGAGTTTTTTTTTTATGCCGTATGGCAAGTATAAGGATTGAACTTTACCTAATGCAAAAATATCTGCTAGACTAAGCCCGACAATACAGCATTAAGTCAGTAATTACTGACCTAGCTAAAATACTCAGAAAATCGTTATTAAAAGAAGGGGGTGTGTTGATGCGATTTTTTTTTTTGCGGTATGGCATGTAGAAGGATCCAACTTTACATTAATGCAAAAATATCTTCTAGACTAAGCCCGACAATACAACATTATGTCACTAATTACTGACCTAGCTAAAATACTCAGAAAATCGTTATTAAAAGAAGGGGGTGTGTTAAGATGATTTTTTTTTTGCGGTATGGCATGGCAGTATGGCACTAATTACTTGCATAGCTAAAATACTCAGAAAACTGTTATTAAAAAAATGGTGGTAATGGGTTAGTTCTTTCATGCGGTATGGTAAGTAGAAGGATTCAACTTTACATTGATGCAAAAACATCTACTAGACTAAGCCCGAGAATAAAACATAAAGTCACTAATTATTTGCATAGCTACAATACTCAGAAATCGTTATTAAAAAAGGGGTGTAATGGGTGAGTTTTTTCTTGCGGTATGGCAAGTAGAAGGATTTAACTTTACATTGATGCGAAAACATCTACCAGACTTAGCCCGACAAAAAAACATTAAGTTACTAATTACTAACATACCTAAAATACTAAGAAAATTGTTATTAAAAGAAGGAAGTGTGTTGGAGTGAGTTTTTATTTTTTTTGCGGTATGGTAAGTAGAAGGATTCAACTTTGCATTAATGCAAAAACATCTACCAGACTAAGCCCGACAATACAACATAAAGTCACTAATTATTTGCATAGCTACAATACTCAGAAATCGTTATTAAAAAAAGTGGGTTTGTTGGGGTGAGTTTTTTATCTCGGTATGGCAAGTAGAAAGATTTAACTTTACATTGATGCAAAAACATATACTAGACTTAACCCGACAATTCAACATTAAGTTACTAATTACTTGCATAGCTGAAATACACAGAAAATCGTTCTTATAGATGGGAGTGTTGGTGAGTTTTTTCCTGTGGTATGGTAAGTAGAAGGATTCAACTTTACATTGATGCAAAAATATCTACCAGACTAAGCCCGACAATACAACATAAAGTCACTAATTACTTGCATAGCTGAAATATTTAGAAAATCGTTATTAAATGAAGGGGGTGTGTTGAGGTGATTTTTTTTTTGCGGTATGGCATGTAGAAGGATCCAACTTTACATTAATGCAAAAATATCTGCTAGACTAAGCCCGACAATACAACATTAAGTCACTAATTACTGACCTAGCTAAAATACTCAGAAATCGTTATTAAAAGAAGGGGGGTGTGTTAGGGTGAATTTTTTTTTTTAATGCAGTATGGCAAGTATAAGGATTGAACATTACCTAATGCAAAAATATCTGCTAGACTAAGCCCGACAATACAGCACTAAATCAGTAATTACTGACCTAGCTAAAATACTCAGAAAATTGTTGTATGGCAAGTAGAAGGATTCAACTTTACATTAATGCAACAATATCTGCTAGACTAAGCCCGACAATACTACATTCAGTCACTAATTACTGACCTACCTAAAATACTCAGAAAATCATTATTAACAGAAGGGGGGTTGTGTAGGGTGAATTTTTTTTTTGGCGCTATGGCAAGTAGAAGGATTCCACGTTACATTAATGCAAAAATATCTACCAGACCAAGCCCGACAATACAACATTGTCACAAATTACTTGCATAGCTAAAATACTCAGAAAATCGTTATTAAAAGAAGGGGGTGTGTTGGGGTGAGTTTTTTTTTTATGCCGTATGGCAAGTATAAGGATTGAACTTTACCTAATGCAAAAATATCTGCTAGACTAAGCCCGACAATACAGCATTAAGTCAGTAATTACTGACCTAGCTAAAATACTCAGAAAATCGTTATTAAAAGAAGGGGGTGTGTTGATGCGATTTTTTTTTTTGCGGTATGGCATGTAGAAGGATCCAACTTTACATTAATGCAAAAATATCTTCTAGACTAAGCCCGACAATACAACATTATGTCACTAATTACTGACCTAGCTAAAATACTCAGAAAATCGTTATTCAAAGAAGGGGGTGTGTTAAGATGATTTTTTTTTTGCGGTATGGCATGGCAGTATGGCACTAATTACTTGCATAGCTAAAATACTCAGAAAACTGTTATTAAAAAAATGGTGGTAATGGGTTAGTTCTTTCATGCGGTATGGTAAGTAGAAGGATTCAACTTTACATTGATGCAAAAACATCTACTAGACTAAGCCCGAGAATAAAACATAAAGTCACTAATTATTTGCATAGCTACAATACTCAGAAATCGTTATTAAAAAAGGGGTGTAATGGGTGAGTTTTTTCTTGCGGTATGGCAAGTAGAAGGATTTAACTTTACATTGATGCGAAAACATCTACCAGACTTAGCCCGACAAAAAAACATTAAGTTACTAATTACTAACATACCTAAAATACTAAGAAAATGGTTATTAAAAGAAGGAAGTGTGTTGGAGTGAGTTTTTATTTTTTTTTGCGGTATGGTAAGTAGAAGGATTCAACTTTGCATTAATGCAAAAACATCTACCAGACTAAGCCCGACAATACAACATAAAGTCACTAATTATTTGCATAGCTACAATACTCAGAAATCGTTATTAAAAAAAGTGGGTTTGTTGGGGTGAGTTTTTTATCTCGGTATGGCAAGTAGAAAGATTTAACTTTACATTGATGCAAAAACATATACTAGACTTAACCCGACAATTCAACATTAAGTTACTAAATTCTTGCATAGCTGAAATACACAGAAAATCGTTCTTATAGATGGGAGTGTTGGTGAGTATTTTCCTGTGGTATGGTAAGTAGAAGGATTTAACTTTACATTGATGCAAAAATATCTACCAGACTAAGCCCGACAATACAACATAAAGTCACTAATTACTTGCATAGCTGAAATATTTAGAAAATCGTTATTAAATGAAGGGGGTGTGTTGAGGTGATTTTTTTTTTGCGGTATGGCATGTAGAAGGATCCAACTTTACATTAATGCAAAAATATCTGCTAGACTAAGCCCGACAATACAACATTAAGTCACTAATTACTGACCTAGCTAAAATACTCAGAAATCGTTATTAAAAGAAGGGGGGTGTGTTAGGGTGAATTTTTTTTTTTAATGCAGTATGGCAAGTATAAGGATTGAACATTACCTAATGCAAAAATATCTGCTAGACTAAGCCCGACAATACAGCACTAAATCAGTAATTACTGACCTAGCTAAAATACTCAGAAAATTGTTGTATGGCAAGTAGAAGGATTCAACTTTACATTAATGCAACAATATCTGCTAGACTAAGCCCGACAATACTACATTCAGTCACTTATTACTGACCTACCTAAAATACTCAGAAAATCATTATTAACAGAAGGGTGGTTGTGTAGGGTGAATTTTTTTTTTGGCGCTATGGCAAGTAGAAGGATTCCACGTTACATTAATGCAAAAATATCTACCAGACCAAGCCCGACAATACAACATTGTCACAAATTACTTGCATAGCTAAAATACTCAGAAAATCGTTATTAAAAGAAGGGGGTGTGTTGGGGTGAGTTTTTTTTTTATGCCGTATGGCAAGTATAAGGATTGAACTTTACCTAATGCAAAAATATCTGCTAGACTAAGCCCGACAATACAGCATTAAGTCAGTAATTACTGACCTAGCTAAAATACTCAGAAAATCGTTATTAAAAGAAGGGGGTGTGTTGATGCGATTTTTTTTTTTGCGGTATGGCATGTAGAAGGATCCAACTTTACATTAATGCAAAAATATCTTCTAGACTAAGCCCGACAATACAACATTATGTCACTAATTACTGACCTAGCTAAAATACTCAGAAAATCGTTATTAAAAGAAGGGGGTGTGTTAAGATGATTTTTTTTTTGCGGTATGGCATGGCAGTATGGCACTAATTACTTGCATAGCTAAAATACTCAGAAAACTGTTATTAAAAAAATGGTGGTAATGGGTTAGTTCTTTCATGCGGTATGGTAAGTAGAAGGATTCAACTTTACATTGATGCAAAAACATCTACTAGACTAAGCCCGAGAATAAAACATAAAGTCACTAATTATTTGCATAGCTACAATACTCAGAAATCGTTATTAAAAAAGGGGTGTAATGGGTGAGTTTTTTCTTGCGGTATGGCAAGTAGAAGGATTTAACTTTACATTGATGCGAAAACATCTACCAGACTTAGCCCGACAAAAAAACATTAAGTTACTAATTACTAACATACCTAAAATACTAAGAAAATGGTTATTAAAAGAAGGAAGTGTGTTGGAGTGAGTTTTTATTTTTTTTGCGGTATGGTAAGTAGAAGGATTCAACTTTGCATTAATGCAAAAACATCTACCAGACTAAGCCCGACAATACAACATAAAGTCACTAATTATTTGCATAGCTACAATACTCAGAAATCGTTATTAAAAAAAGTGGGTTTGTTGGGGTGAGTTTTTTATCTCGGTATGGCAAGTAGAAAGATTTAACTTTACATTGATGCAAAAACATATACTAGACTTAACCCGACAATTCAACATTAAGTTACTAATTACTTGCATAGCTGAAATACACAGAAAATCGTTCTTATAGATGGGAGTGTTGGTGAGTTTTTTCCTGTGGTATGGTAAGTAGAAGGATTCAACTTTACATTGATGCAAAAATATCTACCAGACTAAGCCCGACAATACAACATAAAGTCACTAATTACTTGCATAGCTGAAATATTTAGAAAATCGTTATTAAATGAAGGGGGTGTGTTGAGGTGATTTTTTTTTTGCGGTATGGCATGTAGAAGGATCCAACTTTACATTAATGCAAAAATATCTGCTAGACTAAGCCCGACAATACAACATTAAGTCACTAATTACTGACCTAGCTAAAATACTCAGAAATCGTTATTAAAAGAAGGGGGGTGTGTTAGGGTGAATTTTTTTTTTTAATGCAGTATGGCAAGTATAAGGATTGAACATTACCTAATGCAAAAATATCTGCTAGACTAAGCCCGACAATACAGCACTAAATCAGTAATTACTGACCTAGCTAAAATACTCAGAAAATTGTTGTATGGCAAGTAGAAGGATTCAACTTTACATTAATGCAACAATATCTGCTAGACTAAGCCCGACAATACTACATTCAGTCACTTATTACTGACCTACCTAAAATACTCAGAAAATCATTATTAACAGAAGGGGGGTTGTGTAGGGTGAATTTTTTTTTTGGCGCTATGGCAAGTAGAAGGATTCCACGTTACATTAATGCAACAATATATGCTAGACTAAGCCCGACAATACTACATTCAGTCACTTATTACTGACCTAGCTAAAATACTCAGAAAATCGTTATTAAAAGAAAGAGGTGTGTTGAGGTGATTTTTTTTTTTTTTTTATGCGGTATGGCAAGTATAAGGATTGAACTTTACCTAATGCAAAAATATCTGCTAGACTAAGCACGACAATACAGCATTAAGTCAGTAATTACTGACCTAGCTTAAATATTCAGAAAATTGTTGTATGGCAAGTAGAAGGATTCAACTTTACATTGATGCAATATCATCTACGAGACTTAGCCCGAAAATTCAACAGTATGTTACTAATTACTTGCATAGCTAAAATACTCAGAAAATCATTATTAACAGAAGGGGGGTTGTGTAGGGTGAATTTTTTTTTTGGCGCTATGGCAAGTAGAAGGATTCCACGTTACATTAATGCAAAAATATCTACCAGACCAAGCCCGACAATACAACATTGTCACAAATTACTTGCATAGCTAAAATACTCAGAAAATCGTTATTAAAAGAAGGGGGTGTGTTGGGGTGAGTTTTTTTTTTATGCCGTATGGCAAGTATAAGGATTGAACTTTACCTAATGCAAAAATATCTGCTAGACTAAGCCCGACAATACAGCATTAAGTCAGTAATTACTGACCTAGCTAAAATACTCAGAAAATCGTTATTAAAAGAAGGGGGTGTGTTGATGCGATTTTTTTTTTTTGCGGTATGGCATGTAGAAGGATCCAACTTTACATTAATGCAAAAATATCTTCTAGACTAAGCCCGACAATACAACATTATGTCACTAATTACTGACCTAGCTAAAATACTCAGAAAATCGTTATTAAAAGAAGGGGGTGTGTTAAGATGATTTTTTTTTTGCGGTATGGCATGGCAGTATGGCACTAATTACTTGCATAGCTACAATACTCAGAAATCGTTATTAAAAAAGGGGTGTAATGGGTGAGTTTTTTCTTGCGGTATGGCAAGTAGAAGGATTTAACTTTACATTGATGCGAAAACATCTACCAGACTTAGCCCGACAAAAAAACATTAAGTTACTAATTACTAACATACCTAAAATACTAAGAAAATGGTTATTAAAAGAAGGAAGTGTGTTGGAGTGAGTTTTTATTTTTTTTGCGGTATGGTAAGTAGAAGGATTCAACTTTGCATTAATGCAAAAACATCTACCAGACTAAGCCCGACAATACAACATAAAGTCACTAATTATTTGCATAGCTACAATACTCAGAAATCGTTATTAAAAAAAGTGGGTTTGTTGGGGTGAGTTTTTTATCTCGGTATGGCAAGTAGAAAGATTTAACTTTACATTGATGCAAAAACATATACTAGACTTAACCCGACAATTCAACATTAAGTTACTAATTACTTGCATAGCTGAAATACACAGAAAATCGTTCTTATAGATGGGAGTGTTGGTGAGTTTTTTCCTGTGGTATGGTAAGTAGAAGGATTCAACTTTACATTGATGCAAAAATATCTACCAGACTAAGCCCGACAATACAACATAAAGTCACTAATTACTTGCATAGCTGAAATATTTAGAAAATCGTTATTAAATGAAGGGGGTGTGTTGAGGTGATTTTTTTTTTGCGGTATGGCATGTAGAAGGATCCAACTTTACATTAATGCAAAAATATCTGCTAGACTAAGCCCGACAATACAACATTAAGTCACTAATTACTGACCTAGCTAAAATACTCAGAAAATCGTTATGAAAAAAATGGGGGTGTTAAGTGAGTTTTTTCTTGCTGTTTGGTAAGTAGAAGGATTCAACCTTACATTGATGCAAGAACATCTACCAGACTAAGCCTGAGAATACAACATTAAGATACTAATTACTTGCATAGCTTAAATACTGAGAAAATCGTTATTAAATTAAGGGGGTGTGTTGGGATGAGTTTTTTTTTTTTTTTTTTTGCGGTATTGCAAGTAGAAGGATTGAACTTTGCATTAATATAAAAATATCTACCAGACTAAGCCCGACAACACAACACTAAGTTACTAATTACATGCATAGCTGAAATACTCAGAAACTCGTTATTAAAAGAAAGGGTGTGTGAGGGTAAATTTTTTTTTTCCGGTATGGCAAGTAGAAGGATTCAACATTACTTTAATGCAAATATATCTACCACACTAAGCCCGACAATACAACATTAAGTCACTAATTTCTTGCACAGCTAAAATACTTAGAAAATCGTTATTAAAAGAAGGGGGTGTGTTGGGGTGAGTTTTTTTTTTTTTTTTTTGCTGTATGGCATGTATAAGGATTCATCTTTACATTAATGCAAAAATATCTGCTAGACTAAGCCCGATAATACTACATTCAGTCACTAATTACTGACCTAGCTAAAATACTCAGAAACTCGTTACTAATAGGAGGGGGTTTGTTGTGGTGAGTTTTTTTTTGCGGTAAGGCAAGCAGAAGGATTCAACTTTACATTAATGCAAAAATATTTACCAGACCAAGCCCGACAATACAACATTAAGTCACTAATTATTTGCATAGCTATAATACTGATAAAATCGTTATTAAATTAAGGGGGTGTGTTGGGATGAGTTTTTTATTTTTTTTGCGGTATTGCAAGTAGAAGGATTGAACTTTGCATTAATATAAAAATATCTACCAGACTAAGCCCGACAATACAACAATAAGTTACTAATTACTTGCATAGCTGAAATACTCAGAAAATCGTTCTTAAAGATAGGAGTGTTAGGTGAGTTTTTTCTTGCGTTATGGTAAGTAGAAGGATTCAACGTTACATTGATGCAAAAACATCTACCAGACTAAGCCTGACAATACAACATTAAGATACTAATTACTTGATAGCTAAAATATTTAGAAAATCGTTATTAAATGAAGGGGGAGTGTTGGGATGATTTTTTTTTTTTTGCGGTATAGCAAGTAGAAGGATTCAACTTTGCATTAATGCAAAAATATCTGCTAGACTAAGCCCGACAATACAACATTAAGTCACTAATTACAGACCTAGCTAAAATACTCAGAAACTCGTTATTAATAGGAAGGGGGTTTGTTGGGGTGAGTTTTTTTTTTGCGGTAAGGCAAGCAGCAGGATTCAACTTTACATTAATGCAAAAATATCTACCAGACCAAGCCCGACAATACAACATTAAATCACTAATTATTTGCATAGCTACAATACTCAGAAAATCGTTATAAAAAAAAGGGGGGTGTTTGGGTGAGTTTTTTCTTGAGGTATGGCAAGTAGAAGGATTCAACTTTACAATGATGCAAAAACATCTACCAGTCTTAGCCCGACAATTCAACATTATGTTACTAATTACTTGCATAGCTGAAATACTCAGAAAATCGTTCTTAATGATAGGAGTGTTGGTTGAGTTTATTCTTGCGGTATGGTAAGTAGAAGGATTCAACTTTACATTAATGCAAAAATATCTACCAGACCAAGCCCGACAATACAACATTAAGTCACTAATTATTTGCAAAGCTACAATACTCAGAAAATCGTTATAAAAAAAAGGGGGGTGTTTGGGGTGAGGTTTTTTTTTGCGGTATGGCAAGCAGAAGGATTCAACTTTACATTAATACAAAAACTTCTACCAGACTTAGCCCGACTATTCAAAAGCTAAAATACTCAGAAACTCGTCATTAAAAAAGGGGGGTGTTGGGGTGAGTGTTTTCTCTCGGTATGGCAAGTAGAAAGATTCAACTTTACATTGATGCAAAAACATATACCAGACATAACCCGACTATTCAACATTAAGTTAATAATTACTTGCCTAGCTAAAATACTCAGAAAAACGTTAATAAAAGAAGGGGATGTGTTGGGGTGAATTTTTTTCTTTTTTTGCGGTAATGCAAGTAGAAGGATTCAACTTTACATAAATGCAGAAAGTGCATTAATGCAACATTAAGTCACTAATCACTGACCTAGCTAAAATACTCAGAAAATCGTTATTAAAAAAAGGGGGGTGTGTTAGGGTAAATTTTTTTTTCCGGTATGGCAAGTAGAAGGATTCAACTTTACTTTAATGCAAAAATATCTACCAGACTAAGCCCGACAATACAACATTAAGTCACTAATTACTTGCATAGCTAAAATACTTAGAAAATCGTTATTAAAAGAAAGGGGTGTGTTTGGGTGAGTTTTCTTTTTTTTTTTTTGCGGTATGGCATGTAGAAGGATTCAATTTTACATTAATGCAAAAATATCTGCTAGACTAAGCCCGACAATACAACATTAAGTCACTAATTACTGACCTAGTTAAAATACTCAGAAACTCGTTATTAATAGGAGGGGGTTTGTTGGGGTGATTTTTTTTTTTGCGGTATAGCAAGTAGAAGGATTCAAATTTACAATGATGCATAAACATCTACCAGACATAGCCCGACAATTGATCATTATGTTACTAATTACTTGCATAGCTGAAGTACTCAGAAAATCGTTCTTAAAGATGGTAGTGTTGGGTGAGTTTTTTCTTGCGGTATGGTAAGTAGAAGGATTCAACTTTACATTGATGAAAAAACATCTACCAGACTAAGCCTGACAATACAACATTAAGTAAGTAATTACTGACCTAGCTAAAATACTCAGAAAATCGTTGTATGGCAAGTAGAAGGATTCAACTTTACATTGATGCAATATCATCTACCAGGCTTAGCCTGACAATTTAACATTAAGTCACTAATTACTTGCATAGCTAAAATACTCAGAAAATCGTTCTTAAAGATGGGAGTGTTGGGTGAGTTTTTTCTTGCGGTATGGTAAGTAGAAGGATTCAACTTTACATTGATCCAAAAACATCTACCAGGCTAAGCCTGGCAATACAACATTAAGTCACTAATTACTTGCATAGCTAAAATACTCAGAAAATCGTTATTAAAAGAAGGGGGTGTGTTAAGGTGAGTTTTTCTTTTTTTGCTGTTTAGCAAGTAGAAGGATTCAACCTTACATTGATGCAAAAACATCAACCAGACTAAGCCTGACAATACAACATTAAGATACTAATGACTTGCATAGCTATAATAATGAGAAAATCGTTATTAAATTAAGAAGGTGTGTTGGGATTAGTTTTTTTTTTTTTTTTTTGCGGTATTGCAAGTAGAAGGATTGAACTTTGCATTAATATAAAAATATCTACCAGACTAAGCCCGACAATACAACACTAAGTTACTAATTACATGCATAGCTGAAATACTCAGAAACTCGTTATTAAAAGAAGGGGGTGTGTTGGGGTGAGTTTTTTTTTTTTTTTCTGTATGGCATTTAGAAGGATTGATCTTTACATTAATGCAAAAATATCTGCTAGACTAAGCCCGACAATACAACATTAAGTCACTAATTACTGACCTAGCTAAAATACTCAGAAACTCGTTACTAATAGGGGGGGGTTTTTTGGGGTGAGTTTTTTTTTGCGGTAAGGCAAGCAGAAGGATTCAACTTTACATTAATGCAAAAATATCTACCAGACCAAGCCCGACAGTACAACCTTAAGTCACTAATTATTTGCATAGCTATAATACTCAGAAAATCGTTATAAAAAAAAAGGGGGGTGTTTGGGGTGAGGTTTTTTTTTGCGGTATGGCAAGCAGAAAGATTCAACTTTACATTAATACAAAAACATCAACCAGACCTAGCCCGACTATTCAACGGCTAAAATACTCAGAAACTCGTCTTTAAAAATGGGGGGTGTTGGGGTGAGTGTTTTCTCTTGGTATGGTTAGTAGAAAGATTCAACTTTACATTGATGCAAAAACATATACCAGAGTTAACCCGACAATTCAACATTAAGTTAATAATTACTTGCCTAGCTAAAATACTCAGAAAAACGTTAATAAAAGAAGGGGATGTGTTAGGGTGAAATTTTTTCTTTTTTTGCGGTAATGCAAGTAGAAGGATTCAACTTTACATTAATACATAATTGCATTAATGCAACATTAAGTCACTAATTACTGTCCTAGCTAAAATACTCAGAAAATCGTTATTAAAAGAAGGGGGTGTGTTAGGGTTTTTTTTTTTCCGGTATGGCAAGTAGAAGGATTTAACTTTACTTTAATACAAAAATATCTACCAGACTAAGCCCGACAATACAACATTAAGTTACTAATTACTTGCATAGCTGAAATACTCAAAAACTTGTTATTAAAAGAAGGGGTGTGTGAGGGTAAATTTTTTTTTTTTTCCGGTATGGCAAGTAGAAGGATTCAACTTAAATACTTTCAAATGCCTGATATCTTTTTACTTAGAAACTCGTTATTAATAGGAGGGGGTTAGTTGGTGTGATTTTTTTTTTTTTTGCGGTAAGGCAAGCAGAAGTATTCAACTTTACATTAATGCAAAAATATCTACCAGACTAAGCCTGACAATACAACATTAAGATACTAATTACTTGCATAGCCTTAATACTGAGAAAATCGTTATTAAATTAAGAGGGTGTGTTGGAATGAGTTTTTTTTTTTTTTTTTTGCGGTATTGCAAGTAGAAGGATTGAACTTTACTTTAATGCAAAAATATCTACCAGACTAAGCCCGACAATACAACATTAAGTCACTAATTTCTTGCACAGCTAAAATACTTAGAAAATCGTTATTAAAAGAAGGGGGTGTGTTGGGGTGAGTTTTTTTTTTTGCGGTAAGGCAAGCAGAAGGATTCAACTTTACATTAATGCAAAAATATCTACCAGACCATGCCCGACAATACAACATTAAGTCACTAATTATTTGCATAGCTATAATACTGAGAAAATCGTTATTAAATTAAGGGGGTGTGTTGGGATGAGTTTTTTTTTTTTTTGCACTATTGCAAGTAGAAGGATTGAACTTTGCATTAATATAAAAATATCTACCAGACTAAGCCCGACAATACAACACTAAGTTACTAATTACATGCATAGCTGAAATACTCAGAAACTCGTTATTAAAAGAAGGGGTGTGTGAGGGTAAATTTTTTTTTTTCCGGTATGGCAAGTAGAAGGATTCAACTTTACTTTAATTCAAAAATATCTACCAGACTAAGCCCGACAATACAACATTAAGTCACTAATTTCTTGCACAGCTAAAATACTTAGAAAATCGTTATTAAAAGAAGGGGGTGTGTTGGGGTGAGTTTTTTTTTTTCTGTATGGCATGTAGAAGGATTCATCTTTACATTAATGCAAAAATATCTGCTAGACTAAGCCCGACAATACAACATTAAGTCACTAATTACTGACCTAGTTAAAATACTCAGAAACTCGTTACTAATAGGAGGGGGTTTGTTGGGGTGAGTTTTTTTTTTGCGGTAAGGCAAGCAGAAGCATATACATGCATCAAATAGCCAGTTTGATCAAAATCGTGAAAGCAGTTTTTGAGTAAATAAAAAAAACATGTAAATGTTATCAAATAAAGTGCACCCTCCTATCCTAATTATAGGCAAAGTAGCGTTCTAGCATGAGCCACCGGTGGTACAAGCCGCCCGATGAATCAGTCAAGTGTGAGCCACCGGTGGTACACGCCGGCATGAACGTGTTAAATTTAGGCCACATCCAAATATGTAAAACCAACATATGAGGGCTATTTTTCCGGTATGGCAAGTAGAAGTATTCAACTTTACTTTAATGCATAAATATCTACCAGACTAAGCCCGACAATACAACATTAAGTCACTAATTACTTGCATAGCTAAAATACTTAGAAACTCGTTATTAAATTAAGGGGGTGTGTTGGAATGAGTTTTTTTTTTTTTTTTTTGCGGTATTGCAAGTAGTAGGATTGAACTTTACTTTAATGCAAAAATATCTACCAGACTAAGCCCGACAATACAACATTAAGTCACTAATTTCTTGCACAGCTAAAATACTTAGAAAATCATTATTAAAAGAAGGGGGTGTGTTGGAGTGAGTTTTTTTTGCTGTAGGGCATGTAGAAGGATTCATCTTTACATTAATGCAAAAATATCTGCTAGACTAAGCCCGACAATACAACATTAAGTCACTAATTACTGACCTAGCTAAAATACTCAGAAAATCGTTATTAAATTAAGGGGGTGTGTTAGGATAAGTTTTTTTTTTTCTTTTTTGCGGTAAGGCAAGCAGAAGGATTCAACTTTACATTAATGCAAAAATATCTACCAGACCAAGCCCGACAATACAACATTAAGTCACTAATTATTTGCATAGCTATAATACTGAGAAAATCGTTATTAAATTAAGGGGGTGTGTTGGGATGAGTTTTTTTTTTTTTTGCAGTATTGCAAGTAGAAGGATTGAACTTTGCATTAATATAAAAATATCTACCAGACTAAGCCCGACAATACAACACTAAGTTACTAATTACATGCATAGCTGAAATACTCAGAAACTCGTTATTAAAAGAAGGGGTGTGTGAGGGTTAATTTTTTTTTTCCGGTATGGCAAGTAGAAGGATTCAACTTTACTTTAATTCAAAAATATCTACCAGACTAAGCCCGACAATACAACATTAAGTCACTAATTTCTTGCACAGCTAAAATACTTAGAAAATCGTTATTAAAAGAAGGGGGTGTGTTGGGGTGAGTTTTTTTTTTTTTTTTTTCTGTATGGCATGTAGAAAGATTCAACTTTACATTGATGCAAAAACATATACCAGAGTTAACCCGACAATTCTACATTAAGTTAATAATTACTTGCCTAGCTAAAATACTCAGAAAAACGTTAATAAAAGAAAGGGATGTGTTGGGGTGAAATTTTTTCTTTTTTTGCGGTAAGGCAAGCAGAAGGATTCAACTTTACATTAATGCAAAAATATCTAACAGACCAAGCCCGACTATTCAACAGCTAAAATACTCAGAAACTCGTCTTTAAAAATGGGGGGTGTTGGGGTGAGTGTTTTCTCTTGGTATGGTTAGTAGAAAGATTCAACTTTACATTGATGCAAAAACATATACCAGAGTTAACCCGACAATTTAACATTAAGTTAATAATTACTTGCCTAGCTAAAATACTCAGAAAAACGTTAATAAAAGAAAGGGATGTGTTGGGGTGAAATTTTTTCTTTTTTTGCGGTAATGCAAGTAGAAGGATTCAACTTTACATTAATACAAAAATTGCATTAATGCAACATTAAGTCACTAATTACTGTCCTAGCTAAAATACTCAGAAAATCGTTATTAAAAGAAGGGAGGTGTGTTAGGGTAAATTTTTTTTTTCCGGTATGGCAAGTAGAAGGATTCAACTTTACTTTAATGCATAAATATCTACCAGACTAAGCCCGACAATACAACATTAAGTCACTAATTACTTGCATAGCTAAAATACTTAGAAACTCGTTATTAAATTAAGGGGGTGTGTTGGAATGAGTTTTTTTTTTTTTTTTTGCGGTATTGCAAGTAGTAGGATTGAACTTTACTTTAATGCAAAAATATCTACCAGACTAAGCCCGACAATACAACATTAAGTCACTAATTTCTTGCACAGCTAAAATACTTAGAAAATCGTTATTAAAAGAAGGGGGTGTGTTGGAGTGAGTTTTTTTTGCTGTAGGGCATGTAGAAGGATTCATCTTTACATTAATGCAAAAATATCTGCTAGACTAAGCCCGACAATACAACATTAAGTCACTAATTACTGACCTAGCTAAAATACTCAGAAAATCGTTATTAAATTAAGGGGGTGTGTTAGGATAAGTTTTTTTTTTTTTGCAGTATTGCAAGTGGAAGGATTGAACTTTGCATTAATATAAACATATCTACCAGACTAAGCCCGACAATACAACACTAAGTTACTAATTACAGGCATAGCTGAAATACTCAGAAACTCGTTATTAAAAGAAGGGGTGTGTGAGGGTAAATTTTTTTTTTCCGGTATGGCAAGTAGAAGGATTCAACTTTACTTTAATGCAAAAATGTCTACCAGACTAAGCCCGACAATACAACATTAAGTCACTAATTTCTTGCACAGCTAAAATGCTTAGAAAATCGTTATTAAAAGAAGGGGGTGTGTTGGGGTGAGTTTTTTTTTTTTTTTTTTCTGTATGGCATGTAGAAGGATTCATCTTTACATTAATGCAAAAATATCTACCAGACCAAGCCCGACAATACAACATTAAGTCACTAATTATTTGCATAGTTATAATACTCAGAAAATCGTTATAAAAAAAAGGGGGGTGTTTGGGGTGAGGTTTTTTTTTTTTTTTTCTGTATGGCATGTAGAAAGATTCAACTTTACATTGATGCAAAAACATATACCAGAGTTAACCCGACAATTCTACATTAAGTTAATAATTACTTGCCTAGCTAAAATACTCAGAAAAACGTTAATAAAAGAAAGGGATGTGTTGGGGTGAAATTTTTTCTTTTTTTGCGGTAAGGCAAGCAGAAGGATTCAACTTTACATTAATGCAAAAATATCTGCTAGACTAAGCCCGACAATACAACATTAAGTCACTAATTACTGACCTAGCTAAAATACTCAGAAAATCGTTATTAAATTAAGGGGGTGTGTTAGGATAAGTTTTTTTTTTTTTGCAGTATTGCAAGTGGAAGGATTGAACTTTGCATTAATATAAACATATCTACCAGACTAAGCCCGACAATACAACACTAAGTTACTAATTACAGGCATAGCTGAAATACTTAGAAACTCGTTATTAAAAGAAGGGGTGTGTGAGGGTAAATTTTTTTTTTCCGGTATGGCAAGTAGAAGGATTCAACTTTACTTTAATGCAAAAATGTCTACCAGACTAAGCCCGACAATACAACATTAAGTCACTAATTTCTTGCACAGCTAAAATGCTTAGAAAATCGTTATTAAAAGAAGGGGGTGTGTTGGGGTGAGTTTTTTTTTTTTTTTTTTCTGTATGGCATGTAGAAGGATTCATCTTTACATTGATGCAAAAACATATACCAGAGTTAACCCGACAATTCTACATTAAGTTAATAATTACTTGCCTAGCTAAAATACTCAGAAAAACGTTAATAAAAGAAAGGGATGTGTTGGGGTGAAATTTTTTCTTTTTTTGCGGTAAGGCAAGCAGAAGGATTCAACTTTACATTAATGCAAAAATATCTAACAGACCAAGCCCGACTATTCAACAGCTAAAATACTCAGAAACTCGTCTTTAAAAATGGGGGGTGTTGGGGTGAGTGTTTTCTCTTGGTATGGTTAGTAGAAAGATTCAACTTTACATTGATGCAAAAACATATACCAGAGTTAACCCGACAATTCAACATTAAGTTAATAATTACTTGCCTAGCTAAAATACTCAGAAAAACGTTAATAAAAGAAAGGGATGTGTTGGGGTGAAATTTTTTCTTTTTTTGCGGTAATGCAAGTAGAAGGATTCAACTTTACATTAATACAAAAATTGCATTAATGCAACATTAAGTCACTAATTACTGTCCTAGCTAAAATACTCAGAAAATCGTTATTAAAAGAAGGGAGGTGTGTTAGGGTAAATTTTTTTTTCCGGTATGGCGCAAGTAGAAGGATTCAACTTTACTTTAATGCATAAATATCTACCAGACTAAGCCCGACAATACAACATTAAGTCACTAATTACTTGCATAGCTAAAATACTTAGAAACTCGTTATTAAATTAAGGGGGTGTGTTGGAATGAGTTTTTTTTTTTTTTTTGCGGTATTGCAAGTAGTAGGATTGAACTTTACTTTAATGCAAAAATATCTACCAGACTAAGCCCGACAATACAACATTAAGTCACTAATTTCTTGCACAGCTAAAATACTTAGAAAATCGTTATTAAAAGAAGGGGGTGTGTTGGAGTGAGTTTTTTTTGCTGTAGGGCATGTAGAAGGATTCATCTTTACATTAATGCAAAAATATCTGCTAGACTAAGCCCGACAATACAACATTAAGTCACTAATTTCTTGTGTTTGGGGTGAGGTTTTTTTTTGCGGTATGGCAAGCAGAAAGATTCAACTTTACATTAATACAAAAACATCAACCAGACCTAGCCCGACTATTCAACAGCTAAAATACTCAGAAACTCGTCTTTAAAAATGGGGGGTGTTGGGGTGAGTGTTTTCTCTTGGTATGGTTAGTAGAAAGATTCAACTTTACATTGATGCAAAAACATATACCAGAGTTAACCCGACAATTCAACATTAAGTTAATAATTACTTGCCTAGCTAAAATACTCAGAAACTCGTTACTAATAGGAGGGGGTTTGTTGGGGTGAGTTTTTTTTTGTGGTAAGGCAAGCAGAAGGATTCAACTTTACATTAATGCAAAAATATCTACCAGACCAAGCCCGACAATACAACATTAAGTCACTAATTATTTGCATAGCTATAATACTCAGAAAATACTATTTATTACTACAGAAAATTACTTGCACAGCTAAAATACTTAGAAAATCGTTATTAAAAGAAGGGGGTGTGTTGGGGTGAGATTTTTTTTTTTTTTTTTTTTTTTTTTTGCGGTATGGCATGTAGAAGGATTCATCTTTACATTAATGCAAAAAATCTGCTAGACTAAGCCCGTCAATACAACATTAAGTCACTAATTACTGACCTAGCTAAAATACTCAGAAACTCGTTACTAATTGGAGGGGGTTTGTTGGGGTGAGTTTTTTTTTGCGGTAAGGCAAGCAGAAGGATTCAACTTTACATTAATGCATAAATATCTACCAGACCAAGCCCGACAATACAACATTAAGTCACTAATTATTTGCATAGCTATAATACTCAGAAAATCGTTATAAAAAAAAGGGGGGCGTTTGGGGTGAGGTTTTTTTTTGCAGAAAGATTCAACTTTACATTAATACAAAAAAATCTACCAGACCTAGCCCGACTATTCAACAGCTAAAATACTCAGAAACTCGTTATTAATAGGAGGGGGTTCGTTGGGGTGAGTTTTTTTTTGCGGTAAGGCAAGCAGAAGCATATACATGCATCAAATAGCCAGTTTGATCAAAATCGTGAAAGCAGTTTTTGAGTTAATAAAAAAAACATGTAAATGTTATCAAATAAAGTGCACCCTCCTATCCTAATTATAGGCAGAGGCAGCGTTCTAGCATGAGCCGCCGGTGGTACAAGCCGCCCGATAAATCAGTCAAGTGTGAGCCACCGGTGGTACACGCCGGCAGGAACGTGTTAAACTAAGGCCACATCCAAATATGTAAAACCAACATATGAGTGCTATTTTTCCGGTATGGCAAGTAGAAGGATTCAACTTCACTTTAATGCATAAATATCTACCAGACTAAGCCCGACAATACAACATTAAGTCACTAATTACTTGCACAGCTAAAATACTTAGAAAATCGTTATTAAAAGAAGGGGGTGTGTTGGGGTGAGTTTTTTTTTTTTTTTTTTTTGCGGTATGGCATGTTAAAGGATTTATCTTCACATTAATGCAAAAATATCTGCTAGACTAAGCCCGACAATAAAACATTAAGTCACTAATTACTGACCTAGCTAAAATACTCAGAAACTCGTTACTAATAGGAAGGGGTTTGTTGGGGTGAGTTTTTTTTTGCGGTAAGGCAAGCAGAAGGATTCAACTTTACATTAATGCAAAAATATCTACCAGACCAAGCCCGACAATACAACATTAAGTCACTAATTATTTGCATAGCTATTATACTCAGAAAATCGTTATAAAAAAAAGGGGGTGTTTGGGGGTGTTTTTTTTTGCGGTATGGCAAGCAGAAAGATTCAACTTTACATTAATACAAAAACATCTACCAGACCTAGCCCGACTATTCAACAGCTAAAATACTCAGAAACTCGTCATTAAAAATGGGGGGTGTTGTGGTGAGTGTTTTCTCTCGGTAGTTTACATTGATGCAAAGACATATACCAGAGGTTACCCTAAAATTCAACATTAAGTTAATAATTACTTGCCTAGCTAAAATACCCAGAAAAACGTTAATCAAAGAAGGGGATGTGTTGGGGTGAATTTTTTTTTTTTTTTTTTTGCGGTAATGCAAGTAGAAGGATTCAACTTTACATTAATGCAAAAAGTGCATTAATGCTACATTAAGTCACTAATTACTGACCTAGCTAAAATACTCCGAAAATCGTTATTAAAAGAAGGGGGGTGTGTTAGGGTAAATTTTTTTTTTTCCGGTATGGCAAGTAAAAGGATTCAACTTTACTTTAATGCAAAAATATCTACCAGACTAAGCCCGACAATACAACATTAAGTCACTAATTACATGCATAGCTGAAATACTTAAAAAATCGTTATTAAAAGAAGGGGTAGTGTTAGGGTGAGTTTTTTTTTTTTTTTTTTTGTGCGGTATGGCATGTAAAAGGATTCAACTTTACATTAATGCCAAAATATGTGCTAGACTAAGCCCGACAATACAACATTAAGTCACTAATAACTGACCTAGCTAAAATACTCTGAAACTCGTTATTGATAGGAGGGGGTTTGTTGGGGTGAGTTTTTTTTGCGGTAAGGCAAGCAGAAGCATATACATGCATCAAATAGCTTGCATGCATATGCAGTTTGATCAAAATCGTGAAAGCAGTTTTTGAGTAAATAAAAAAAACATGTAAATGTTATCAAATAAAGTGCACCTTCCTATCCTAATTATAGGCAGAGGCGAGGTTCTAGCATGAGCCACCGTTGGTACACGCCGGCATGAACGTGTTAAATTTAGGCCACATCCAAATATGTAAAACCAACATATGAGTGCTATTTTTCCAGTATGGCAAGTAGAAGGATTCAACTTTACGTTAATGCAAAAATGTCTACCAGACTAAGCCCGACAATACAACATTAAGTCACTAATTACTTGCATAGCTGAAATACATAGAAAATCGTTATTAAAAGAAGAGGGTGTGTTTGGGTGAGTTTTTTTGCGGTATGGCATGTAGAAGGATTCAACTTTACATTAATGCAAAAATATCTGCTAGACTAAGCCCGACAATACAACATTAATTCACTAATTACTGACCTAGCTAAAATACTCAGAAACTCGTTATTAATAGGAGGGGGTTAGTTGGGGTGATTTTTTTTTTTGCGGTAAGGCAAGCAGAAGGATTTAACTTTACTTTAATGCAAAAATGTCTACCAGACTAAGCCCGACAATACAACATTAAGTCACTAATTATTTGCATAGCTACAATACTCAGAAAATCGTTATAAAAAAAAGGGGGGTGTTTGGGTGAGTTTTTTCTTGCGGTATGGCAAGTAGAAGGATTCAGCTTTACAATGATGCAAAAAAATCTACCAGTCTTAGCCCGACAATTCAACATTATGTTATTAATTACTTGCAAATCTGAAATACTCAGAAAATCGTTCTTAAAGATAGGAGTGTTGGTTAAGTTTTTTCTTGCGGTATGGTAAGTAGAAGGATTCAACTTTACATTAATGCAAAAATATCTACCAGACCAAGCCCGACAATACAACATTAAGGCACTAATTATTTGCAAAGCTACAATACTCAGAAAATCGTTATAAAAAAAAGGGGGGTGTTTGGGGTGAGGTTTTATTTTTCCGGTATGGCATGTAAAAGGATTCATCTTCACATTAATGCAAAAATATCTGCTAGACTAAGCCCGACAATAAAACATTATGTTATTAATTACTTGCATAGCTGAAATACTCAGAAAATCGTTCTTAAAGATAGGAGTGTTGGTTAAGTTTTTTCTTGCGGTATGGTAAGTAGAAGGATTCAACTTTACGTTAATGCAAAAATATCTACCAGACCAAGCCCGACAATACAACATTAAGGCACTAATTATTTGCAAAGCTACAATACTCAGAAAATCGTTATAAAAAAAGGGGGGTGTTTGGGTGAGTTTTTTCTTGCGGTATGGCAAGTAGAAGGATTCAGCTTTACAATGATGCAAAAAAATCTACCAGTCTTAGCCCGACAATTCAACATTATGTTATTAATTACTTGCATAGCTGAAATACTCAGAAGATCGTTCTTAAAGATAGGAGTGTTGGTTAAGTTTTTTCTTGCGGTATGGTAAGTAGAAGGATTCAATTTTACATTAATGCAAAAATATCTACCAGACCAAGCCCGACAATACAACATTAAGGCACTAATTATTTGCAAAGCTACAATACTCAGAAAATCGTTATAAAAAAAAGGGGGGTGTTTGGGGTGAGGTTTTATTTTTCCGGTATGGCATGTAGAAGGATTCATCTTCACATTAATGCAAAAATATCTCCTAGACTAAGCCCGACAATAAAACATTAAGTCACTAATTACTGACCTAGCTAAAATACTCAGAAATTCGTTATTAAAAGAAGGGGGGTGTGTTAGGGTAAATTTTTTTTTTTCCGGTATGGCAAGTAGAAGGATTCAACTTTACTTTAATGCAAAAATATCTACCAGACTAAGCCCGACAATACAACATTAAGTCTCTAATTACTTGCACAGCTAAAATACTTAGAAATTCGTTATTAAAAGAAGGGGGGTGTGTTAGGGTAAATTTTTTTTTTCCGGTATGGCAAGAAGAAGGATTCAACATTACTTTAATGCAAAAATATCTACCATACCAAGCCCGAAATACAACATTAAGTCACTATTTATTTGACTGGGTGAGTTTTTTTTTTGCGGTATGGCAAGTAGAAGGATTCAAATTTACAATGATGCATAAACATCTACCAGACATAGCCCGACAATTCATCATTATGTTACTAATTACTTGCATAGCTGAAATACTCAGAAAATCGTTATTAAAAAAAGGGCGGGTGTGGTGGGGTGAGTTTTTTTTTGCGGTATGGCAAGTAGAAGGATTCAACTTTACATTGATGCAATATCATCTACCAGACTAACCCCGAGAATACAACATTAAGTCACTAATTACTGACCTAGCTAAAATAGTCAAAAAATCGTTTTTAAAAGAAGGGGGGTGTGTTAGGGTGAATTTTTTTTTTTTGCGGTATGGCAAGTAGAAGGATTCAACTATACTTTAATGCAAAAATATCTACCAGACTAAGCCCGACAATACAACATTAAGTCACTAATTACTTGCATAGCTACAATACTCAGAAAATCGTTATTAAAAAAAGGGCGGGTGTGGTGGGGTGAGTTTTGTTTTACGGTATGGCAAGTAGAAGGATTCAACTTTACATTAATGCAAACATATCTGCTAGACTAAGCCCGACAATACAATGTTAAGTCACTACTATTACTGACCTAGCTAAAATACTCAGAAAATCGTTATAAGAAGAAAGGGGGTTGAGTTAGTGTGATTTTTTTTTTTGCGGTATGGCAAGTAGGATTCAAGTTTACATTGATGCAATATCATCTACCAGACTTAGCCTGACAACTTAACAATTAGTCACTAATTACTTGCATAGCTAAAATACTCAAAAATCGTTATTAAAAGAAGGGGGGTGTTGGGTGAGTTTTTTCTTGCGTTTTGGTAAGTAGAAGGATTCAACTTTACATTAATGCAAAAATATCAGCTAGACTAAGCCCGACAATACAACAAAAATATCTGCTAGACTAAGCCCGACAATGCAACATTAAGTCACTAATTACTGGCCTAGCTAAAATAGTCAGAAAATCGTTATTAAAAGAAGGGGGGTGTGTTAGGGTAATTATCTTTTTTTTTTTTGCGGTATGGCATGTAGAAGGATTCAACTTTACATTAATGCAAAAATATCTGCTAGACTAACCCCGAGAATACAACATTAAGTCACTAATTACTGACCTAGCTAAAATAGTCAAAAAATCGTTTTTAAAAGAAGGGGGGTGTGTTAGGGTGAATTTTTTTTTTTGCGGTATGGCAAGTAGAAGGATTCAACTATACTTTAATGCAAAAATATCTACCAGACTAAGCCCGACAATACAACATTAAGTCACTAATTACTTGCATAGCTACAATACTCAGAAAATCGTTATTAATAAAAGGGCGGGTGTGGTGGGGTGAGTTTTGTTTTACGGTAAGGCAAGTAGAAGGATTCAACTTTACATTGATGCAATATCATCTACCAGACTTAGCCCGACAATTCAACATTAAGTTACTAATTACTTGAATAGCTAAAATACTCAGCAAATAGTTATTAAAAGAAGGAGATGTGTTGGGAAGAGTTTTTTTTTTAGTTTTTTTTTTTTTTTTTTTTTTTTTTTTTTTGCTGTATGGCAAGTATAAGGATTGAACTTTACCTAATGCAAAAATATCTGCTAGACTCAGCCCGACAATACAGCATTAAGTCAGTAATTACTGACCTAGCTAAAATACTCAGAAAATCGTTATTAAAAGAAGGGGGTGTGTTGAGGTGATTTTTTTTTTGCGGTATGGCATGTAGAAGGATCCAACTTTACATTAATGCAATAATATCTGCTAGACTAAGTCCGCCAATACAACATTATGTCACTAATTACTGACCTAGCTAAAATACTCAGAAAATTCTTATTAAAAGAAGGGGGTGTGTTGAAATGATTAGTAGAATGAAAAGTAGAAGGATTCAACTTTACTTTAATGCAAAAATATCTACCAGACTAAGCCCGACAATACAACATTAAGTCACTAATTACTTGCATAGCTACAATACTCAGAAAATCGTTATTAAAAAAAGGGCGGGTGTGGTGGGGTGAGTTTTTTTTTGCGGTATGGCAAGTAGAAGGATTCAACTTTACATTGATGCAATATCATCTACCAGACTTAGCCCGACAATGCAACATTAAGTCACTAATTACTGGCCTAGCTAAAATAGTCAGAAAATCGTTATTAAAAGAAGGGGGGTGTGTTAGGGTAATTACCTTTTTTTTTTTTGCGGTATGGCATGTAGAAGGATTCAACTTTACATTAATGCAAAAATATCTGCTAGACTAACCCCGAGAATACAACATTAAGTCACTAATTACTGACCTAGCTAAAATAGTCAAAAAATCGTTTTTAAAAGAAGGGGGGTGTGTTAGGGTGAATTTTTTTTTTTGCGGTATGGCAAGTAGAAGGATTCAACTATACTTTAATGCAAAAATATCTACCAGACTAAGCCCGACAATACAACATTAAGTCACTAATTACTTGCATAGCTACAATACTCAGAAAATCGTTATTAAAAAAAGGGCGGGTGTGGTGGGGTGAGTTTTGTTTTACGGTATGGCAAGTAGAAGGATTCAACTTTACATTGATGCAATATCATCTACCAGACTTAGCCCGACAATTCAACATTAAGTTACTAATTACTTGAATAGCTAAAATACTCAGCAAATAGTTATTAAAAGAAGGAGATGTGTTGGGAAGAGTTTTTTTTTTTTTTTTTTTTTTTTTTTTTTTTTTTTTTTTTTTTTTTTTTTTTCTGTATGGCAAGTATAAGGATTGAACTTTACCTAATGCAAAAATATCTGCTAGACTCAGCCCGACAATACAGCATTAAGTCAGTAATTACTGACCTAGCTAAAATACTCAGAAAATCGTTATTAAAAGAAGGGGGTGTGTTAAGATGATTTTTTTTTCGGTATGGCATGTAGAAGGATTAAATGCAAAATATCTGCTAGACTAAGCCCGACAATACAACATTATGTCACTAATTACTGACTTAGCTAAAATACTCAGAAAATCGTTATTGAAAAAAGGGCGGGTGTGGTGGGGTGAGTTTTGTTTTACGGTATGGAAAGTAGAAGGATTCAACTTTACATTATTGCAAAAATATCAGCTAGACTAAGCCCGACAATACAACAAAAATATCTGCTAGACTAAGCCCGACAATGCAACATTAAGTCACTAATTACTGGCCTAGCTAAAATAGTCAGAAAATCGTTATTAAAAGAAGGGGGGTGTGTTAGGGTAATTATCTTTTTTTTTTTGCGGTATGGCATGTAGAAGGATTCAGTTTTACATTAATGCAAAAATATCTGCTAGACTAACCCCGACAATACAGCATTAAGTCAGTAATTACTGACCTAGCTAAAATACTCAGAAAATCGTTATTAAAAGAAGGGGGTGTGTTGAGGTGATTTTTTTTTTGCGGTATGGCATGTAGAAGGATCCAACTTTACATTAATGCAAAAATATCTGCTTGACTAAGTCCGCCAATACAACATTATGTCACTAATTACTGACCTAGCTAAAATACTCAGAAAATCCTTATTAAAAGAAGGGGGTGTGTTGAAATGATTAGTAGAATGAAAAGTAGAAGGATTCAACTTTACTTTAATGCAAAAATATCTACCAGACTAAGCCCGACAATACAACTTTAAGTCACTAATTACTTGCATAGCTACAATACTCAGAAAATCGTTATTAAAAAAAGGGCGGGTGTGGTGGGGTGAGTTTTGTTTTACGGTATGGAAAGTAGAAGGATTCAACTTTACATTGAAAATAGTTATTAAAAGAAAGGGATGTGTTGGGGTGAGCTTTTTTTTTTTTTTTTTTTTTTTCTGAATGGCAAGTAGAACGATTCAACTTTACATTAATGCAAAAATATCTGTTAGACTAAGCCCGACAATACAACATTAAGTCAATTTATTACTGACCTAGCTAAAATACTCAGAAAATTGTTGTATGGCAAGTAGAAGGATTCAACTTTACATTAACGCAACAATATCTGCTAGACTAAGCCCGACAATACTACATTAAGTCACTTATTACTGACCTAGCTAAAATACTCAGAAAATCGTTATTAAAAGAAGGGGGTTGTGTTAAGATGATTTTTTTTTTTGCGGTATGGCATGTAGAAGGATCCAACTTTACATTAATGCGAAAATATCTGCTAGACTAACCCCGACAATTCAACATTTAGTTACTAATTACTTGCATAGCTAAAATACTCAGAAAATCGTTATTAAAAGAAGGGAGTGTGTTGGGGTGAGTTTTTTTTTTTTTTTTTATGCCGTATAGCAAGTATAAGGATTGAACTTACCTAATGCCAAAATATCTGCTAGACTAAGCCCGACAATACAGCATTAAGTCAGTAATTACTGACCTAGCTAAAATACTCAGAAAATCGTTATTAAAAGAAGGGGGTGTGTTGAGGAAATTTTTTTTTTGCGGTATGGCATGTAGAAAGATCCAACTTTACATTAATGCGAAAATATCTGCTAGACTAAGCCCGACAATACAACATTATGTCACTAATTACTGACCTAGCTAAAATACTCAGAAAATCGTTATTAAAAGAAGGGGGTGTGTTGGGGTGAGTTTTTTTTTTTTTTTTTTTTTGCGGTATGGCAAGTAGAAGGATTCAACTTTACTTCAATGCAAAAATATCTACCAGACTTAGCCTGACAATTCAACATTTAGTTACTAATTACTTGCATAGCTAAAATACTTAGAAAATCGTTATTAAAAGAAGGGGGTGTGTTAAGATGATTTTTTTTTGCGGTATGGCATGTAGAAGGATCCAACTTTACATTAATGCAAAAATATCTGCTAGACTAAGCCCGACAATACAACATTAAGTCACTAATTACTGACCTAGCTAAAATACTCAGAAAATCGTTATTAAAAGAAGGGGGTGTCTTGGGGTGAGTTTTTTTTTTTTTTTTTTTGCCGTATGGCATGTAGAAGGATCTAACTTTACATTAATGCGAAAATATCTGCTAGACTAAGCCCGACAATACAACATTATGTCACTAATTACTGACCTAGCTAAAATACTCAGAAAATCATTATTAAAAGAAGGGGGTGTGTTAAGATGATTTTTTTTTTGCGGTATGGCATGTAGGAGGATCCAACTTTACATTAATGCAAAAATATCTGCTAGACTAAGCCCGACAATACAGCATTAAATCACTAATTACTGACCTAGCTAAAATGCTCAGAAAATTGTTGTATGGCATGTAGAAGGATCCACCTTTACATTAATGCAAAAATATCTGCTAGACTAAGCCCGACAATACAACATTAAGTCACTAATTACTGACCTAGCTAAAATACTCAGAAAATCGTTATTAAAAGAAGGGGGTGTGTTGGGGTGAGTTTTTTTTTTTTTTTTTTTGCGGTATGGCATGTAGAAGGATCCAACTTTACATTAATGCAAAAATATCTGCTAGACTAAGCCGGACAATACAACATTATGTCACTAATTACTGACCTAGCTAAAATACTCAGAAAATTGTTATTAAAAGAAGGGGGTGTGTTGGTGTGAGTTTTTTTTTTTTTTTTTGCGGTATGGCAAGTAGAAGGATTCAACTTTACTTTAATGCAAAAATATCTACCAGACTTAGCCTGACAATTCAACATTTAGTTACTAATTACTTGCATAGCTAAAATACTCAGAAAATCGTTATGAAAAGAAAGGGGTGTGTTGGGGTGAGTTTTTTTTTTTTTTTTATGCGGTATGGCAAGTATAAGGATTGAACTTTACCTAATGCAAAAATATCTGCTAGACTAAGCCCGACAATACAGCATTAAGTCAGTAATTACTGACCTAGCTAAAATACTCAAAAATTGTTGTATGGCAAGTAGAAGGATTCAACTTTACATTGATGCAATATCATCTACTAGACTTAGCCCGACAATTCAACAATATGTTACTAATTACTTGCATAGCTAAAATACTCAGCAAATAGTTATTAAAAGAAGGAGATGTGTTGGGAAGAGTTTTTTTTTTTTTTTTTTTTTTTTTTTTTTTTTTTTTTTTTTTTTTTTTTTTTTTTTTTCTGTATGGCAAGTATAAGGATTGAACTTTACCTAATGCAAAAATATCTGCTAGACTCAGCCCGACAATACAGCATTAAGTCAGTAATTACTGACCTAGCTAAAATACTCAGAAAATCGTTATTAAAAGAAGGGGGTGTGTTAAGATGATTTTTTTTTCTGTATGGCATGTAGAAGGATTAAATGCAAAATATCTGCTAGACTAAGCCCGACAATACAACATTATGTCACTAATTACTGACTTAGCTAAAATACTCAGAAAATCGTTATTGAAAAAAGGGCGGGTGTGGTGGGGTGAGTTTTGTTTTACGGTATGGCAAGTAGAAGGATTTAACTTTACATTAATGCAAAAATATCAGCTAGACTAAGCCCGACAATACAACAAAAATATCTGCTAGACTAAGCCCGACAATGCAACATTAAGTCACTAATTACTGGCCTAGCTAAAATAGTCAGAAAATCGTTATTAAAAGAAGGGGGGTGTGTTAGGGTAATTATCTTTTTTTTTTTTGCGGTATGGCATGTAGAAGGATTCAACTTTACATTAATGCAAAAATATCTGCTAGACTAACCCCGAGAATACAACATTAAGTCACTAATTACTGACCTAGCTAAAATAGTCAAAAAATCGTTTTTAAAAGAAGGGGGGTGTGTTAGGGTGAATTTTTTTTTTTGCGGTATGGCAAGTAGAAAGATTCAACTATACTTTAATGCAAAAATATCTACCAGACTAAGCCCGACAATACAACATTAAGTCACTAATTACTTGCATAGCTACAATACTCAGAAAATCGTTATTAAAAAAAGGGCGGGTGTGGTGGGGTGAGTTTTGTTTTACGGTATGGCAAGTAGAAGGATTCAACTTTACATTGATGCAATATCATCTACCTGACTTAGCCCAACAATACAATGTTAAGTCACTACTATTACTGACCTAGCTAAAATACTCAGAAAATCGTTATAAGAAGAAAGGGGGTTGTGTTAGTGTGATTTTTTTTTTTTGCTGTATGGCATGTAGAAGGATTCAACTTTACATTAATGCAAAAATATCTGCTAGACTAACCCCGAGAATACAACATTAAGTCACTAATTACTGACCTAGCTAAAATAGTCAAAAAATCGTTTTTAAAAGAAGGGGGGTGTGTTAGGTTGAATTTTTTTTTTTTGCGGTATGGCAAGTAGAAGGATTCAACTATACTTTAATGCAAAAATATCTACCAGACTAAGCCCGACAATACAACATTAAGTCACTAATTACTTGCATAGCTACAATACTCAGAAAATCGTTATTAAAAAAAGGGCGGGTGTGGTGGGGTGAGTTTTTTTTTGCGGTATGGCAAGTAGAAGGATTCAACTTTACATTGATGCAATATCATCTACCAGACTTAGCCCGACAATGCAACATTAAGTCACTAATTACTGGCCTAGCTAAAATAGTCAGAAAATCGTTATTAAAAGAAGGGGGGTGTGTTAGGGTAATTACCTTTTTTTTTTTTGCGGTATGGCATGTAGAAGGATTCAACTTTACATTAATGCAAAAATATCTGCTAGACTAACCCCGAGAATACAACATTAAGTCACTAATTACTGACCTAGCTAAAATAGTCAAAAAATCGTTTTTAAAAGAAGGGGGGTGTGTTAGGGTGAATTTTTTTTTTTGCGGTATGGCAAGTAGAAGGATTCAACTATACTTTAATGCAAAAATATCTACCAGACTAAGCCCGACAATACAACATTAAGTCACTAATTACTTGCATAGCTACAATACTCAGAAAATCGTTATTAAAAAAAGGGCGGGTGTGGTGGGGTGAGTTTTGTTTTACGGTATGGCAAGTAGAAGGATTCAACTTTACATTGATGCAATATCATCTACCAGACTTAGCCCGACAATTCAACATTAAGTTACTAATTACTTGAATAGCTAAAATACTCAGCAAATAGTTATTAAAAGAAGGAGATGTGTTGGGAAGAGTTTTTTTTTTTTTTTTTTTTTTTTTTTTTTTTTTTTTTTTTTTTTTTTTTTTTTTTCTGTATGGCAAGTATAAGGATTGAACTTTACCTAATGCAAAAATATCTGCTAGACTCAGCCCGACAATACAGCATTAAGTCAGTAATTACTGACCTAGCTAAAATACTCAGAAAATCGTTATTAAAAGAAGGGGGTGTGTTAAGATGATTTTTTTTTCGGTATGGCATGTAGAAGGATTAAATGCAAAATATCTGCTAGACTAAGCCCGACAATACAACATTATGTCACTAATTACTGACTTAGCTAAAATACTCAGAAAATCGTTATTGAAAAAAGGGCGGGTGTGGTGGGGTGAGTTTTGTTTTACGGTATGGAAAGTAGAAGGATTCAACTTTACATTATTGCAAAAATATCAGCTAGACTAAGCCCGACAATACAACAAAAATATCTGCTAGACTAAGCCCGACAATGCAACATTAAGTCACTAATTACTGGCCTAGCTAAAATAGTCAGAAAATCGTTATTAAAAGAAGGGGGGTGTGTTAGGGTAATTATCTTTTTTTTTTTGCGGTATGGCATGTAGAAGGATTCAGTTTTACATTAATGCAAAAATATCTGCTAGACTAACCCCGACAATACAGCATTAAGTCAGTAATTACTGACCTAGCTAAAATACTCAGAAAATCGTTATTAAAAGAAGGGGGTGTGTTGAGGTGATTTTTTTTTTGCGGTATGGCATGTAGAAGGATCCAACTTTACATTAATGCAAAAATATCTGCTTGACTAAGTCCGCCAATACAACATTATGTCACTAATTACTGACCTAGCTAAAATACTCAGAAAATCCTTATTAAAAGAAGGGGGTGTGTTGAAATGATTAGTAGAATGAAAAGTAGAAGGATTCAACTTTACTTTAATGCAAAAATATCTACCAGACTAAGCCCGACAATACAACTTTAAGTCACTAATTACTTGCATAGCTACAATACTCAGAAAATCGTTATTAAAAAAAGGGCGGGTGTGGTGGGGTGAGTTTTGTTTTACGGTATGGAAAGTAGAAGGATTCAACTTTACATTGAAAATAGTTATTAAAAGAAAGGGATGTGTTGGGGTGAGCTTTTTTTTTTTTTTTTTTTTTTTCTGAATGGCAAGTAGAACGATTCAACTTTACATTAATGCAAAAATATCTGTTAGACTAAGCCCGACAATACAACATTAAGTCAATTTATTACTGACCTAGCTAAAATACTCAGAAAATTGTTGTATGGCAAGTAGAAGGATTCAACTTTACATTAACGCAACAATATCTGCTAGACTAAGCCCGACAATACTACATTAAGTCACTTATTACTGACCTAGCTAAAATACTCAGAAAATCGTTATTAAAAGAAGGGGGTTGTGTTAAGATGATTTTTTTTTTTGCGGTATGGCATGTAGAAGGATCCAACTTTACATTAATGCGAAAATATCTGCTAGACTAACCCCGACAATTCAACATTTAGTTACTAATTACTTGCATAGCTAAAATACTCAGAAAATCGTTATTAAAAGAAGGGAGTGTGTTGGGGTGAGTTTTTTTTTTTTTTTTTATGCCGTATAGCAAGTATAAGGATTGAACTTACCTAATGCCAAAATATCTGCTAGACTAAGCCCGACAATACAGCATTAAGTCAGTAATTACTGACCTAGCTAAAATACTCAGAAAATCGTTATTAAAAGAAGGGGGTGTGTTGAGGAAATTTTTTTTTTGCGGTATGGCATGTAGAAAGATCCAACTTTACATTAATGCGAAAATATCTGCTAGACTAAGCCCGACAATACAACATTATGTCACTAATTACTGACCTAGCTAAAATACTCAGAAAATCGTTATTAAAAGAAGGGGGTGTGTTGGGGTGAGTTTTTTTTTTTTTTTTTTTTTTGCGGTATGGCAAGTAGAAGGATTCAACTTTACTTCAATGCAAAAATATCTACCAGACTTAGCCTGACAATTCAACATTTAGTTACTAATTACTTGCATAGCTAAAATACTTAGAAAATCGTTATTAAAAGAAGGGGGTGTGTTAAGATGATTTTTTTTTGCGGTATGGCATGTAGAAGGATCCAACTTTACATTAATGCAAAAATATCTGCTAGACTAAGCCCGACAATACAACATTAACTCACTAATTACTGACCTAGCTAAAATACTCAGAAAATCGTTATTAAAAGAAGGGGGTGTCTTGGGGTGAGTTTTTTTTTTTTTTTTTTTTGCCGTATGGCATGTAGAAGGATCTAACTTTACATTAATGCGAAAATATCTGCTAGACTAAGCCCGACAATACAACATTATGTCACTAATTACTGACCTAGCTAAAATACTCAGAAAATCATTATTAAAAGAAGGGGGTGTGTTAAGATGATTTTTTTTTTGCGGTATGGCATGTAGGAGGATCCAACTTTACATTAATGCAAAAATATCTGCTAGACTAAGCCCGACAATACAGCATTAAATCACTAATTACTGACCTAGCTAAAATGCTCAGAAAATTGTTGTATGGCATGTAGAAGGATCCACCTTTACAT
Organism: Aelia acuminata; assembly: GCA_911387785.2. Taxonomy (NCBI): domain Eukaryota; kingdom Metazoa; phylum Arthropoda; class Insecta; order Hemiptera; family Pentatomidae; genus Aelia; species Aelia acuminata. The sequence continues at coordinate 1,689,729 of OU426985.1, read as the reverse complement.
TAATGCAAAAATATCTGCTAGACTAAGCCCGACAATACAACATTAAGTCACTAATTACTGACCTAGCTAAAATACTCAGAAAATCGTTATTAAAAGAAGGGGGTGTGTTGGGGTGAGTTTTTTTTTTTTTTTTTTTGCGGTATGGCATGTAGAAGGATCCAACTTTACATTAATGCAAAAATATCTGCTAGACTAAGCCGGACAATACAACATTATGTCACTAATTACTGACCTAGCTAAAATACTCAGAAAATTGTTATTAAAAGAAGGGGGTGTGTTGGTGTGAGTTTTTTTTTTTTTTTTTTGCGGTATGGCAAGTAGAAGGATTCAACTTTACTTTAATGCAAAAATATCTACCAGACTTAGCCTGACAATTCAACATTTAGTTACTAATTACTTGCATAGCTAAAATACTCAGAAAATCGTTATGAAAAGAAAGGGGTGTGTTGGGGTTAGTTTTTTTTTTTTTTTATGCGGTATGGCAAGTATAAGGATTGAACTTTACCTAATGCAAAAATATCTGCTAGACTAAGCCCGACAATACAGCATTAAGTCAGTAATTACTGACCTAGCTAAAATACTCAAAAATTGTTGTATGGCAAGTAGAAGGATTCAACTTTACATTGATGCAATATCATCTACTAGACTTAGCCCGACAATTCAACAATATGTTACTAATTACTTGCATAGCTAAAATACTCAGCAAATAGTTATTAAAAGAAGGAGATGTGTTGGGAAGAGTTTTTTTTTTTTTTTTTTTTTTTTTTTTTTTTTTTTTTTTTTTTTTTTTTTTTTTTTTTTTTCTGTATGGCAAGTATAAGGATTGAACTTTACCTAATGCAAAAATATCTGCTAGACTCAGCCCGACAATACAGCATTAAGTCAGTAATTACTGACCTAGCTAAAATACTCAGAAAATCGTTATTAAAAGAAGGGGGTGTGTTAAGATGATTTTTTTTTCTGTATGGCATGTAGAAGGATTAAATGCAAAATATCTGCTAGACTAAGCCCGACAATACAACATTATGTCACTAATTACTGACTTAGCTAAAATACTCAGAAAATCGTTATTGAAAAAAGGGCGGGTGTGGTGGGGTGAGTTTTGTTTTACGGTATGGCAAGTAGAAGGATTTAACTTTACATTAATGCAAAAATATCAGCTAGACTAAGCCCGACAATACAACAAAAATATCTGCTAGACTAAGCCCGACAATGCAACATTAAGTCACTAATTACTGGCCTAGCTAAAATAGTCAGAAAATCGTTATTAAAAGAAGGGGGGTGTGTTAGGGTAATTATCTTTTTTTTTTTGCGGTATGGCATGTAGAAGGATTCAACTTTACATTAATGCAAAAATATCTGCTAGACTAACCCCGAGAATACAACATTAAGTCACTAATTACTGACCTAGCTAAAATAGTCAAAAAATCGTTTTTAAAAGAAGGGGGGTGTGTTAGGGTGAATTTTTTTTTTTGCGGTATGGCAAGTAGAAAGATTCAACTATACTTTAATGCAAAAATATCTACCAGACTAAGCCCGACAATACAACATTAAGTCACTAATTACTTGCATAGCTACAATACTCAGAAAATCGTTATTAAAAAAAGGGCGGGTGTGGTGGGGTGAGTTTTGTTTTACGGTATGGCAAGTAGAAGGATTCAACTTTACATTGATGCAATATCATCTACCTGACTTAGCCCGACAATACAATGTTAAGTCACTACTATTACTGACCTAGCTAAAATACTCAGAAAATCGTTATAAGAAGAAAGGGGGTTGTGTTAGTGTGATTTTTTTTTTTTTGCTGTATGGCATGTAGAAGGATTCAACTTTACATTAATGCAAAAATATCTGCTAGACTAACCCCGAGAATACAACATTAAGTCACTAATTACTGACCTAGCTAAAATAGTCAAAAAATCGTTTTTAAAAGAAGGGGGGTGTGTTAGGTTGAATTTTTTTTTTTTGCGGTATGGCAAGTAGAAGGATTCAACTATACTTTAATGCAAAAATATCTACCAGACTAAGCCCGACAATACAACATTAAGTCACTAATTACTTGCATAGCTACAATACTCAGAAAATCGTTATTAAAAAAAGGGCGGGTGTGGTGGGGTGAGTTTTGTTTTACGGTAAGGCAAGTAGAAGGATTCAACTTTACATTGATGCAATATCATCTACCAGACTTAGCCCGACAATTCAACATTAAGTTACTAATTACTTGAATAGCTAAAATACTCAGCAAATAGTTATTAAAAGAAGGAGATGTGTTGGGAAGAGTTTTTTTTTTAGTTTTTTTTTTTTTTTTTTTTTTTTTTTTTGCTGTATGGCAAGTATAAGGATTGAACTTTACCTAATGCAAAAATATCTGCTAGACTCAGCCCGACAATACAGCATTAAGTCAGTAATTACTGACCTAGCTAAAATACTCAGAAAATCGTTATTAAAAGAAGGGGGGTGTGTTAGGGTGAATTTTTTTTTTTGCGGTATGGCAAGTAGAAAGATTCAACTATACTTTAATGCAATATCATCTACCTGACTTAGCCCGACAATACAATGTTAAGTCACTACTATTACTGACCTAGCTAAAATACTCAGAAAATCGTTATAAGAAGAAAGGGGGTTGTGTTAGTGTGATTTTTTTTTTTGCGGTATGGCATGTAGAAGGATCCAACTTTACATTAATGCAAAAATATCTGCTAGACTAAGTCCGCCAATACAACATTATGTCACTAATTACTGACCTAGCTAAAATACTCAGAAAATCCTTATTAAAAGAAGGGGGTGTGTTGAAATGATTAGTAGAATGAAAAGTAGAAGGATTCAACTTTACTTTAATGCAAAAATATCTACCAGACTAAGCCCGACAATACAACATTAAGTCACTAATTACTTGCATAGCTACAATACTCAGAAAATCGTTATTAAAAAAAAGGGCGGGTGTGGTGGGGTGAGTTTTTTTTTACGGTATGGCAAGTAGAAGGATTCAACTTTACATTGATGCAATATCATCTACCAGACTTAGCCCGACAATGCAACATTAAGTCACTAATTACTGGCCTAGCTAAAATAGTCAGAAAATCGTTATTAAAAGAAGGGGGGTGTGTTAGGGTAATTACCTTTTTTTTTTTTGCGGTATGGCATGTAGAAGGATTCAACTTTACATTAATGCAAAAATATCTGCTAGACTAACCCCGAGAATACAACATTAAGTCACTAATTACTGACCTAGCTAAAATAGTCAAAAAATCGTTTTTAAAAGAAGGGGGGTGTGTTAGGGTGAATTTTTTTTTTTGCGGTATGGCAAGTAGAAGGATTCAACTATACTTTAATGCAAAAATATCTACCAGACTAAGCCCGACAATACAACATTAAGTCACTAATTACTTGCATAGCTACAATACTCAGAAAATCGTTATTAAAAAAAGGGCGGGTGTGGTGGGGTGAGTTTTGTTTTACGGTATGGCAAGTAGAAGGATTCAACTTTACATTGATGCAATATCATCTACCAGACTTAGCCCGACAATTCAACATTAAGTTACTAATTACTTGAATAGCTAAAATACTCAGCAAATAGTTATTAAAAGAAGGAGATGTGTTGGGAAGAGTTTTTTTTTTTTTTTTTTTTTTTTTTTTTTTTTTTTTTTTTTTTTCTGTCTGGCAAGTATAAGGATTGAACTTTACCTAATGCAAAAATATCTGCTAGACTCAGCCCGACAATACAGCATTAAGTCAGTAATTACTGACCTAGCTAAAATACTCAGAAAATCGTTATTAAAAGAAGGGGGTGTGTTGAGGTGATTTTTTTTTTGCGGTATGGCATGTAGAAGGATCCAACTTTACATTAATGCAAAAATATCTGCTTGACTAAGTCCGCCAATACAACATTATGTCACTAATTACTGACCTAGCTAAAATACTCAGAAAATCCTTATTAAAAGAAGGGGGTGTGTTGAAATGATTAGTAGAATGAAAAGTAGAAGGATTCAAATTTACTTTATTGCAAAAATATCTACCAGACTAAGCCCGACAATACAACTTTAAGTCACTAATTACTTGCATAGCTACAATACTCAGAAAATCGTTATTAAAAAAAGGGCGGGTGTGGTGGGGTGAGTTTTGTTTTACGGTATGGAAAGTAGAAGGATTCAACTTTACATTAATGCAAACATATCTGCTAGACTAAGCCCGACAATACAATGTTAAGTCACTACTATTACTGACCTAGCTAAAATACTCAGAAAATCGTTATAAGAAGAAAGGGGGTTGAGTTAGTGTGATTTTTTTTTTTGCGGTATGGCAAGTAGGATTCAAGTTTACATTGATGCAATATCATCTACCAGACTTAGCCTGACAATTTAACAATTAGTCACTAATTACTTGCATAGCTAAAATACTCAAAAATCGTTATTAAAAGAAGGGGGTGTTGGGTGAGTTTTTTCTTTCGTTTTGGTAAGTAGAAGGATTCAACTTTACATTAATGAAAAATATCAGCTAGACTAAGCCCGACAATACAACAAAAATATCTGCTACACTAAGCCCGACAATGCAACATTAAGTCACTAATTACTGGCCTAGCTAAAATAGTCAGAAAATCTTTATTAAAAGAAGGGGGGTGTGTTAGGGTAATTATCTTTTTTTTTTTGCGGTATGGCATGTAGAAGGATTCAACTTTACATTAATGCAAAAATATCTGCTAGACTAACCCCGAGAATACAACATTAAGTCACTAATTACTGACCTAGCTAAAATAGTCAAAAAATCGTTTTTAAAAGAAGGGGGGTGTGTTAGGTTGAATTTTTTTTTTTGCGGTATGGCAAGTAGAAGGATTCAACTATACTTTAATGCAAAAATATCTACCAGACTAAGCCCGACAATACAACATTAAGTCACTAATTACTTGCATAGCTACAATACTCAGAAAATCGTTATTAAAAAAAGGGCGGGTGTGGTGGGGTGAGTTTTGTTTTACGGTATGGCAAGTAGAAGGATTCAACTTTACATTGATGCAATATCATCTACCAGACTTAGCCCGACAATTCAACATTAAGTTACTAATTACTTGAATAGCCAAAATAATCAGCAAATAGTTATTAAAAGAAGGAGATGTGTTGGGAAGAGTTTTTTTTTTTTTTTTTTTTTTTTTTTTTTTTTTTTTTTTTTTTTTTGCTGTATGGCAAGTATAAGAATTGAACTTTAGCTAATACAAAAATATCTGCTAGACTCAGCCCGACAATACAGCATTAAGTCAGTAATTACTGACCTAGCTAAAATACTCAGAAAATCGTTATTAAAAGAAAGGGGTGTGTTGAGGTGATTTTTTTTTTTGCGGTATGGCATGTAGAAGGGTGCAACTTTACATTAGTGCAAAAATATCTGCTAGACTAACCCCGACAATACAACATTGTCACTAATTACTGACCTAGCTAAAATACTCAGAAAATCCTTATTAAAAGAAGAGGGTGTGTTGAAATGATTTGTAGAATGAAAAGTAGAAGGATTCAACTTTACTTTAATGCAAAAATATCTACCAGACTAAGCCCGACAATACAACATTAAGTCACTAATTACTTGCATAGCTACAATACTCAGAAAATCGTTATTAAAAAAAGGGCGGGTGTGGTGGGGTGAGTTTTGTTTTACGGTATGGAAAGTAGAAGGATTCAACTTTACATTAATGCAAAAATATCAGCTAGACTAAGCCTGACAATACAACAAAAATATCTGCTAGACTAAGCCCGACAATGCAACATTAAGTCACTAATTACTGGCCTAGCTAAAATAGTCAGAAAATCGTTATTAAAAGAAGGGGGGTGTGTTAGGGTAATTATCTTTTTTTTTTTTTGCTGTATGGCATGTAGAAGGATTCAGTTTTACATTAATGCAAAAATATCTGCTAGACTAACCCCGAGAATACAACATTAAGTCACTAATTACTGACCTAGCTAAAATAGTCAAAAAATCGTTTTTAAAAGAAGGGGGGTGTGTTAGGTTGAATTTTTTTTTTTGCGGTATGGCAAGTAGAAGGATTCAACTATACTTTAATGCAAAAATATCTACCAGACTAAGCCCGACAATACAACATTAAGTCACTAATTACTTGCATAGCTACAATACTCAGAAAATCGTTATTAAAAAAAGGGCGGGTGTGGTGGGGTGAGTTTTGTTTTACGGTATGGAAAGTAGAAGGATTCAACTTTACATTGATGCAATATCATTTACCAGACTTAGCCCGACAATTCAACATTAAGTTACTAATTACTTGAATAGCTAAAATACTCAGCAAATAGTTATTAAAAGAAGGAGATGTGTTGGGAAGAGATTTTTTTTTTTTTTTTTTTTTTGCTGTATGGCAAGTATAAGGATTGAACTTTACCTAATACAAAAATATCTGCTAGACTCAGCCCGACAATACAGCATTAAGTCAGTAATTACTGACCTAGCTAAAATACTCAGAAAATCGTTATTAAAAGAAGGGGGTGTGTTGAGGTGATTTTTTTTTTGCGGTATGGCATGTAGAAGGATCCAACTTTACATTAATGCAAAAATATCTGCTTGACTAAGTCCGCCAATACAACATTATGTCACTAATTACTGACCTAGCTAAAATACTCAGAAAATCCTTATTAAAAGAAGGGGGTGTGTTGAAATGATTAGTAGAATGAAAAGTAGAAGGATTCAACTTTACTTTAATGCAAAAATATCTACCAGACTAAGCCCGACAATACAACTTTAAGTCACTAATTACTTGCATAGCTACAATACTCAGAAAATCGTTATTAAAAAAAGGGCGGGTGTGGTGGGGTGAGTTTTGTTTTACGGTATGGAAAGTAGAAGGATTCAACTTTACATTAATGCAAAAATATCTGCTAGACTAAGCCCGACAATACAACATTAAGTCACTAATTACTGGCCTAGCTAAAATAGTCAGAAAATCGTTATTAAAAGAAGGGGGGTGTGTTGAAATGATTAGTAGAATGAAAAGTAGAAGGATTTAACTTTACTTTAATGCAAAAATATCTACCAGACTAAGCCCGACAATACAACATTATGACACTAATTACTGACCTAGCTAAAATACTCAGCAAATCCAAATTAAAAGAAGGGGGTGTGTTAAAATGATTAGTAGAATGAAAAGTAGAAGGATTCAACTTTACTTTAATGCAAAAATATCTACCAGACTAAGCCCGACAATACAACATTAAGTCACTAATTACTTGCATAGCTACAGTACTCAGAAAATCGTTATTAAAAAAAGGGCGGGTGTGGTGGGGTGAGTTTTGTTTTACGGTATGGAAAGTAGAAGGATTTAACTTTACATTGAAAATAGTTATTAAAAGAAAGGGATGTGTTGGGGTGAGCTTTTTTTTTTTTTTTTTTTTTTTTTTTTGCTGAATGGCAAGTAGAACGATTCAACTTTACATTAATGCAAAAATATATGTTAGACTAAGCCCGACAATACAACATTAAGTCAATTTATTACTGACCTAGCTAAAATACTCAGAATATTGTTGTATGGCAAGTAGAAGGATTCAACTTTACATTAACGCAACAATATCTGCTAGACTAAGCCCGACAATACTACATTAAGTCACTTATTACTGACCTAGCTAAAATACTCAGAAAATCGTTATTAAAAGAAGGGGGTTGTGTTAAGATGATTTTTTTTTTGCGGTATGGCATGTAGAAGGATCCAACTTTACATTAATGCGAAAATATCTGCTAGACTAACCCCGACAATTCAACATTTAGTTACTAATTACTTGCATAGCTAAAATACTCAGAAAATCGTTATTAAAAGAAGAGGGTGTGTTGGGGTGTTTTTTTTTTTTTTTTTTTTTGCGGTATGGCATGTAGAAGGATCCAACTTTACATTAATGCAAAAATACCTGCTAGACTAAGCCGGACAATACAACATTATGTCACTAATTACTGACCTAGCTAAAATACTCAGAAAATCGTTATTAAAAGAAGGGGGTGTGTTAAGATGATTTTTTTTTGCGGTATGGCATGTAGAAGGATCCAACTTTACATTAATGCAAAAATATCTGCTAGACTAACCCCGAGAATACAACATTAAGTCACTAATTACTGACCTAGCTAAAATAGTCAAAAAATCGTTTTTAAAAGAAGGGGGGTGTGTTAGGGTGAATTTTTTTTTTTTTTGCGGTATGGCAAGTAGAAGGATTCAACTATACTTTAATGCAAAAATATCTACCAGACTAAGCCCGACAATACAACATTAAGTCACTAATTACTTGCATAGCTTCAATACTCAGAAAATCGTTATTAAAAAAAGGGCGGGTGTGGTGGGGTGAGTTTTGTTTTACGGTATGGCAAGTAGAAGGATTCAACTTTACATTGATGCAATATCATCTACCAGACTTAGCCCGACAATTCAACATTAAGTTACTAATTACTTGAATAGCTAAAATACTAAGCAAATAGTTATTAAAAGAAGAGGGTGTGTTGGGGTGAGTTTTTTTTTTTTTTTTTTTTTTACCTGTATGGCATGTAGAAGGATCCAACTTTACATTAATGCAAAAATATCTGCTAGACTAAGTCCGCCAATACAACATTATGTCACTAATTACTGACCTAGCTAAAATACTCAGAAAATCCTTATTAAAAGAAGGGGGTGTGTTGAAATGATTAGTAGAATGAAAAGTAGAAGGATTCAACTTTACTTTAATGCAAAAATATCTACCAGACTAAGCCCGACAATACAACATTAAGTCACTAATTACTTGCATAGCTACAATACTCAGAAAATCGTTATTAAAAAAAGGGCGGGTGTGGTGGGGTGAGTTTTGTTTTACGGTATGGAAAGTAGAAGGATTCAACTTTACATTAATGCAAAAATATCTGCTAGACTAAGCCCGACAATACAATGTTAAGTCACTAATTACTGGCCTAGCTAAAATAGTCAGAAAATCGTTATTAAAAGAAGGGGGGTGTGTTAGGGTAATTACCTTTTTTTTTTTTGCGGTATGGCATGTAGAAGGATTCAACTTTACATTAATGCAAAAATATCTGCTAGACTAACCCCGAGAATACAACATTAAGTCACTAATTACTGACCTAGCTAAAATAGTCAAAAAATCGTTTTTAAAAGAAGGGGGGTGTGTTAGGGTGAATTTTTTTTTTTGCGGTATGGCAAGTAGAAGGATTCAACTATACTTTAATGCAAAAATATCTACCAGACTAAGCCCGACAATACAACATTAAGTCACTAATTACTTGCATAGCTACAATACTCAGAAAATCGTTATTAAAAAAAGGGCGGGTGTGGTGGGGTGAGTTTTGTTTTACGGTATGGCAAGTAGAAGGATTCAACTTTACATTGATGCAATATCATCTACCAGACTTAGCCCGACAATTCAACATTAAGTTACTAATTACTTGAATAGCTAAAATACTCAGCAAATAGTTATTAAAAGAAGGAGATGTGTTGGGAAGAGTTTTTTTTTTTTTTTTTTTTTTTTTTTTTTTTTTTTTTTTTTTTTTCTGTATGGCAAGTATAAGGATTGAACTTTACCTAATGCAAAAATATCTGCTAGACTCAGCCCGACAATACAGCATTAAGTCAGTAATTACTGACCTAGCTAAAAATACTCAGAAAATCGTTATTAAAAGAAGGGGGTGTGTTGAGGTGATTTTTTTTTTGCGGTATGGCATGTAGAAGGATCCAACTTTACATTAATGCAAAAATATCTGCTTGACTAAGTCCGCCAATACAACATTATGTCACTAATTACTGACCTAGCTAAAATACTCAGAAAATCCTTATTAAAAGAAGGGGGTGTGTTGAAATGATTAGTAGAATGAAAAGTAGAAGGATTCAAATTTACTTTATTGCAAAAATATCTACCAGACTAAGCCCGACAATACAACTTTAAGTCACTAATTACTTGCATAGCTACAATACTCAGAAAATCGTTATTAAAAAAAGGGCGGGTGTGGTGGGGTGAGTTTTGTTTTACGGTATGGAAAGTAGAAGGATTCAACTTTACATTAATGCAAACATATCTGCTAGACTAAGCCCGACAATACAATGTTAAGTCACTACTATTACTGACCTAGCTAAAATACTCAGAAAATCGTTATAAGAAGAAAGGGGGTTGAGTTAGTGTGATTTTTTTTTTTGCGGTATGGCAAGTAGGATTCAAGTTTACATTGATGCAATATCATCTACCAGACTTAGCCTGACAATTTAACAATTAGTCACTAATTACTTGCATAGCTAAAATACTCAAAAATCGTTATTAAAAGAAGGGGGGTGTTGGGTGAGTTTTTTCTTTCGTTTTGGTAAGTAGAAGGATTCAACTTTACATTAATGAAAAATATCAGCTAGACTAAGCCCGACAATACAACAAAAATATCTGCTACACTAAGCCCGACAATGCAACATTAAGTCACTAATTACTGGCCTAGCTAAAATAGTCAGAAAATCGTTATTAAAAGAAGGGGGGTGTGTTAGGGTAATTATCTTTTTTTTTTTGCGGTATGGCATGTAGAAGGATTCAACTTTACATTAATGCAAAAATATCTGCTAGACTAACCCCGAGAATACAACATTAAGTCACTAATTACTGACCTAGCTAAAATAGTCAAAAAATCGTTTTTAAAAAAAGGGGGGTGTGTTAGGTTGAATTTTTTTTTTTGCGGTATGGCAAGTAGAAGGATTCAACTATACTTTAATGCAAAAATATCTACCAGACTAAGCCCGACAATACAACATTAAGTCACTAATTACTTGCATAGCTACAATACTCAGAAAATCGTTATTAAAAAAAGGGCGGGTGTGGTGGGGTGAGTTTTGTTTTACGGTATGGCAAGTAGAAGGATTCAACTTTACATTGATGCAATATCATCTACCAGACTTAGCCCGACAATTCAACATTAAGTTACTAATTACTTGAATAGCCAAAATACTCAGCAAATAGTTATTAAAAGAAGGAGATGTGTTGGGAAGAGTTTTTTTTTTTTTTTTTTTTTTTTTTTTTTTTTTTTTTTTTTTTTTTTTTTTTTTTTTTGCTGTATGGCAAGTATAAGAATTGAACTTTACCTAATACAAAAATATCTGCTAGACTCAGCCCGACAATACAGCATTAAGTCAGTAATTACTGACCTAGCTAAAATACTCAGAAAATCGTTATTAAAAGAAGGGGGTGTGTTGAGGTGATTTTTTTTTTGCGGTATGGCATGTAGAAGGATCCAACTTTACATTAATGCAAAAATATCTGCTAGACTAAGTCCGCCAATACAACATTATGACACTAATTACTGACCTAGCTAAAATACTCAGAAAATCCTTATTAAAAGAAGAGGGTGTGTTGAAATGATTTGTAGAATGAAAAGTAGAAGGATTCAACTTTACTTTAATGCAAAAATATCTACCAGACTAAGCCCGACAATACAACATTAAGTCACTAATTACTTGCATAGCTACAATACTCAGAAAATCGTTATTAAAAAAAGGGCGGGTGTGGTGGGGTGAGTTTTGTTTTACGGTATGGAAAGTAGAAGGATTCAACTTTACATTAATGCAAAAATATCAGCTAGACTAAGCCTGACAATACAACAAAAATATCTGCTAGACTAAGCCCGACAATGCAACATTAAGTCACTAATTACTGGCCTAGCTAAAATAGTCAGAAAATTGTTATTAAAAGAAGGGGGGTGTGTTAGGGTAATTATCTTTTTTTTTTTTGCTGTATGGCATGTAGAAGGATTCAGTTTTACATTAATGCAAAAATATCTGCTAGACTAACCCCGAGAATACAACATTAAGTCACTAATTACTGACCTAGCTAAAATAGTCAAAAAATCGTTTTTAAAAGAAGGGGGGTGTGTTAGGTTGAATTTTTTTTTTTGCGGTATGGCAAGTAGAAGGATTCAACTATACTTTAATGCAAAAATATCTACCAGACTAAGCCCGACAATACAACATTAAGTCACTAATTACTTGCATAGCTACAATACTCAGAAAATCGTTATTAAAAAAAGGGCGGGTGTGGTGGGGTGAGTTTTGTTTTACGGTATGGAAAGTAGAAGGATTCAACTTTACATTGATGCAATATCATTTACCAGACTTAGCCCGACAATTCAACATTAAGTTACTAATTACTTGAATAGCTAAAATACTCAGCAAATAGTTATTAAAAGAAGGAGATGTGTTGGGAAGAGTTTTTTTTTTTTTTTTTTTTTTTTTTTTTTTTTTTTTTTTTTTTTTTCTGTATGGCAAGTATAAGGATTGAACTTTACCTAATGCAAAAATATCTGCTAGACTCAGCCCGACAATACAGCATTAAGTCAGTAATTACTGACCTAGCTAAAAATACTCAGAAAATCGTTATTAAAAGAAGGGGGTGTGTTGAGGTGATTTTTTTTTTGCGGTATGGCATGTAGAAGGATCCAACTTTACATTAATGCAAAAATATCTGCTTGACTAAGTCCGCCAATACAACATTATGTCACTAATTACTGACCTAGCTAAAATACTCAGAAAATCCTTATTAAAAGAAGGGGGTGTTTTGAAATGATTAGTAGAATGAAAAGTAGAAGGATTCAAATTTACTTTATTGCAAAAATATCTACCAGACTAAGCCCGACAATACAACTTTAAGTCACTAATTACTTGCATAGCTACAATACTCAGAAAATCGTTATTAAAAAAAGGGCGGGTGTGGTGGGGTGAGTTTTGTTTTACGGTATGGAAAGTAGAAGGATTCAACTTTACATTAATGCAAACATATCTGCTAGACTAAGCCCGACAATACAATGTTAAGTCACTACTATTACTGACCTAGCTAAAATACTCAGAAAATCGTTATAAGAAGAAAGGGGGTTGAGTTAGTGTGATTTTTTTTTTTGCGGTATGGCAAGTAGGATTCAAGTTTACATTGATGCAATATCATCTACCAGACTTAGCCTGACAATTTAACAATTAGTCACTAATTACTTGCATAGCTAAAATACTCAAAAATCGTTATTAAAAGAAGGGGGGTGTTGGGTGAGTTTTTTCTTTCGTTTTGGTAAGTAGAAGGATTCAACTTTACATTAATGAAAAATATCAGCTAGACTAAGCCCGACAATACAACAAAAATATCTGCTACACTAAGCCCGACAATGCAACATTAAGTCACTAATTACTGGCCTAGCTAAAATAGTCAGAAAATCGTTATTAAAAGAAGGGGGGTGTGTTAGGGTAATTATCTTTTTTTTTTTGCGGTATGGCATGTAGAAGGATTCAACTTTACATTAATGCAAAAATATCTGCTAGACTAACCCCGAGAATACAACATTAAGTCACTAATTACTGACCTAGCTAAAATAGTCAAAAAATCGTTTTTAAAAGAAGGGGGGTGTGTTAGGTTGAATTTTTTTTTTTGCGGTATGGCAAGTAGAAGGATTCAACTATACTTTAATGCAAAAATATCTACCAGACTAAGCCCGACAATACAACATTAAGTCACTAATTACTTGCATAGCTACAATACTCAGAAAATCGTTATTAAAAAAAGGGCGGGTGTGGTGGGGTGAGTTTTGTTTTACGGTATGGCAAGTAGAAGGATTCAACTTTACATTGATGCAATATCATCTACCAGACTTAGCCCGACAATTCAACATTAAGTTACTAATTACTTGAATAGCCAAAATACTCAGCAAATAGTTATTAAAAGAAGGAGATGTGTTGGGAAGAGTTTTTTTTTTTTTTTTTTTTTTTTTTTTTTTTTTTTTTTTTTTTTTTTTTTTTTTTTTTTGCTGTATGGCAAGTATAAGAATTGAACTTTACCTAATACAAAAATATCTGCTAGACTCAGCCCGACAATACAGCATTAAGTCAGTAATTACTGACCTAGCTAAAATACTCAGAAAATCGTTATTAAAAGAAGGGGGTGTGTTGAGGTGATTTTTTTTTTGCGGTATGGCATGTAGAAGGATCCAACTTTACATTAATGCAAAAATATCTGCTAGACTAAGTCCGCCAATACAACATTATGACACTAATTACTGACCTAGCTAAAATACTCAGAAAATCCTTATTAAAAGAAGAGGGTGTGTTGAAATGATTTGTAGAATGAAAAGTAGAAGGATTCAACTTTACTTTAATGCAAAAATATCTACCAGACTAAGCCCGACAATACAACATTAAGTCACTAATTACTTGCATAGCTACAATACTCAGAAAATCGTTATTAAAAAAAGGGCGGGTGTGGTGGGGTGAGTTTTGTTTTACGGTATGGAAAGTAGAAGGATTCAACTTTACATTAATGCAAAAATATCAGCTAGACTAAGCCTGACAATACAACAAAAATATCTGCTAGACTAAGCCCGACAATGCAACATTAAGTCACTAATTACTGGCCTAGCTAAAATAGTCAGAAAATCGTTATTAAAAGAAGGGGGGTGTGTTAGGGTAATTATCTTTTTTTTTTTTGCTGTATGGCATGTAGAAGGATTCAGTTTTACATTAATGCAAAAATATCTGCTAGACTAACCCCGAGAATACAACATTAAGTCACTAATTACTGGCCTAGCTAAAATAGTCAAAAAATCGTTTTTAAAAGAAGGGGGGTGTGTTAGGTTGAATTTTTTTTTTTGCGGTATGGCAAGTAGAAGGATTCAACTATACTTTAATGCAAAAATATCTACCAGACTAAGCCCGACAATACAACATTAAGTCACTAATTACTTGCATAGCTACAATACTCAGAAAATCGTTATTAAAAAAAGGGCGGGTGTGGTGGGGTGAGTTTTGTTTTACGGTATGGAAAGTAGAAGGATTCAACTTTACATTGATGCAATATCATTTACCAGACTTAGCCCGACAATTCAACATTAAGTTACTAATTACTTGAATAGCTAAAATACTCAGCAAATAGTTATTAAAAGAAGGAGATGTGTTGGAAAGAGATTTTTTTTTTTTTTTTTTTTTTTTTTTTTTTTTTTTTTTTTTTGCTGTATGGCAAGTATAAGGATTGAACTTTACCTAATACAAAAATATCTGCTAGACTCAGCCCGACAATACAGCATTAAGTCAGTAATTACTGACCTAGCTAAAATACTCAGAAAATCGTTATTAAAAGAAGGGGGTGTGTTGAGGTGATTTTTTTTTTGCGGTATGGCATGTAGAAGGATCCAACTTTACATTAATGCAAAAATATCTGCTTGACTAAGTCCGCCAATACAACATTATGTCACTAATTACTGACCTAGCTAAAATACTCAGAAAATCCTTATTAAAAGAAGGGGGTGTGTTGAAATGATTAGTAGAATGAAAAGTAGAAGGATTCAACTTTACTTTAATGCAAAAATATCTACCAGACTAAGCCCGACAATACAACTTTAAGTCACTAATTACTTGCATAGCTACAATACTCAGAAAATCGTTATTAAAAAAAGGGCGGGTGTGGTGGGGTGAGTTTTGTTTTACGGTATGGAAAGTAGAAGGATTCAACTTTACATTAATGCAAAAATATCTGCTAGACTAAGCCCGACAATGCAACATTAAGTCACTAATTACTGGCCTAGCTAAAATAGTCAGAAAATCGTTATTAAAAGAAGGGGGGTGTGTTGAAATGATTAGTAGAATGAAAAGTAGAAGGATTTAACTTTACTTTAATGCAAAAATATCTACCAGACTAAGCCCGACAATACAACATTATGACACTAATTACTGACCTAGCTAAAATACTCAGCAAATCCAAATTAAAAGAAGGGGGTGTGTTAAAATGATTAGTAGAATGAAAAGTAGAAGGATTCAACTTTACTTTAATGCAAAAATATCTACCAGACTAAGCCCGACAATACAACATTAAGTCACTAATTACTTGCATAGCTACAGTACTCAGAAAATCGTTATTAAAAAAAGGGCGGGTGTGGTGGGGTGAGTTTTGTTTTACGGTATGGAAAGTAGAAGGATTTAACTTTACATTGAAAATAGTTATTAAAAGAAAGGGATGTGTTGGGGTGAGCTTTTTTTTTTTTTTTTTTTTTTTTTTTTTGCTGAATGGCAAGTAGAACGATTCAACTTTACATTAATGCAAAAATATATGTTAGACTAAGCCCGACAATACAACATTAAGTCAATTTATTACTGACCTAGCTAAAATACTCAGAAAATCGTTATTAAAAGAAGGGGGTTGTGTTAAGATGATTTTTTTTTTGCGGTATGGCATGTAGAAGGATCCAACTTTACATTAATGCGAAAATATCTGCTAGACTAACCCCGACAATTCAACATTTAGTTACTAATTACTTGCATAGCTAAAATACTCAGAAAATCGTTATTAAAAGAAGGGGGTGTGTTGGGGTGAGTTTTTTTTTTTTTTTTTTTTGCGGTATGGCATGTAGAAGGATCCAACTTTACATTAATGCAAAAATACCTGCTAGACTAAGCCGGACAATACAACATTATGTCACTAATTACTGACCTAGCTAAAATACTCAGAAAATCGTTATTAAAAGAAGGGGGTGTGTTAAGATGATTTTTTTTTGCGGTATGGCATGTAGAAGGATCCAACTTTACATTAATGCAAAAATATCTGCTAGACTAACCCCGAGAATACAACATTAAGTCACTAATTACTGACCTAGCTAAAATAGTCAAAAAATCGTTTTTAAAAGAAGGGGGGTGTGTTAGGGTGAATTTTTTTTTTTTTGCGGTATGGCAAGTAGAAGGATTCAACTATACTTTAATGCAAAAATATCTACCAGACTAAGCCCGACAATACAACATTATGTCACTAATTACTGACCTAGCTAAAATACTCAGAAAATCCTTATTAAAAGAAGGGGGTGTGTTGAAATGATTAGTAGAATGAAAAGTAGAAGGATTCAACTTTACTTTAATGCAAAAATATCTACCAGACTAAGCCCGACAATACAACATTAAGTCACTAATTACTTGCATAGCTACAATACTCAGAAAATCGTTATTAAAAAAAGGGCGGGTGTGGTGGGGTGAGTTTTGTTTTACGGTATGGAAAGTAGAAGGATTCAACTTTACATTAATGCAAAAATATCTGCTAGACTAAGCCCGACAATACAATGTTAAGTCACTACTATTACTGACCTAGCTAAAATACTCAGAAAATCGTTATAAGAAGAAAGGGGGTTGTTTTAGTGTGATTTTTTTTTTGCGGTATGGCAAGTAGGATTCAAGTTTACATTGATGCAATATCATCTACCAGACTTAGCCTGACAACTTAACATTAAGTCACTAATTACTTGCATAGCTAAAATACTCAAAAATCGTTATTAAAAGAAGGGGGGTGTTGGGTGAGTTTTTTCTTGCGTTTTGGTAAGTAGAAGGATTCAACTTTACATTAATGCAAAAATATCAGCTAGACTAAGCCCGACAAAACAACAAAAATATCTGCTAGACTAAGCCCGACAATGCAACATTAAGTCACTAATTACTGGCCTAGCTAAAATAGTCAGAAAATCGTTATTAAAAGAAGGGGGGTGTGCTAGGGTAATTATCTTTTTTTTTTTGCGGTATGGCATGTAGAAGGATTCAACTTTACATTAATGCAAAAATATCTGCTAGACTAACCCCGAGAATACAACATTAAGTCACTAATTACTGACCTAGCTAAAATAGTCAAAAAATCGTTTTTAAAAGAAGGGGGGTGTGTTAGGTTGAATTTTTTTTTTTGCGGTATGGCAAGTAGAAGGATTCAACTTTACATTGATGCAATATCATCTACCAGACTTAGCCCGACAATTCAACATTAAGTTACTAATTACTTGAATAGCTAAAATACTAAGCAAATAGTTATTAAAAGAAGAGGGTGTGTTGGGGTGAGTTTTTTTTTTTTTTTTTTTTTTTTACCTGTATGGCATGTAGAAGGATCCAACTTTACATTAATGCAAAAATATCTGCTAGACTAAGTCCGCCAATACAACATTATGTCACTAATTACTGACCTAGCTAAAATACTCAGAAAATCCTTATTAAAAGAAGGGGGTGTGTTGAAATGATTAGTAGAATGAAAAGTAGAAGGATTCAACTTTACTTTAATGCAAAAATATCTACCAGACTAAGCCCGACAATACAACATTAAGTCACTAATTACTTGCATAGCTACAATACTCAGAAAATCGTTATTAAAAAAAGGGCGGGTGTGGTGGGGTGAGTTTTGTTTTACGGTATGGAAAGTAGAAGGATTCAACTTTACATTAATGCAAAAATATCTGCTAGACTAAGCCCGACAATACAATGTTAAGTCACTACTATTACTGACCTAGCTAAAATACTCAGAAAATCGTTATAAGAAGAAAGGGGGTTGTGTTAGTGTGATTTTTTTTTTGCGGTATGGCAAGTAGGATTCAAGTTTACATTGATGCAATATCATCTACCAGACTTAGCCTGACAACTTAACATTAAGTCACTAATTACTTGCATAGCTAAAATACTCAAAAATCGTTATTAAAAGAAGGGGGGTGTTGGGTGAGTTTTTTCTTGCGTTTTGGTAAGTAGAAGGATTCAACTTTACATTAATGCAAAAATATCAGCTAGACTAAGCCCGACAAAACAACAAAAATATCTGCTAGACTAAGCCCGACAATGCAACATTAAGTCACTAATTACTGGCCTAGCTAAAATAGTCAGAAAATCGTTATTAAAAGAAGGGGGGTGTGCTAGGGTAATTATCTTTTTTTTTTTGCGGTATGGCATGTAGAAGGATTCAACTTTAAATTAATGCAAAAATATCTGCTAGACTAACCCCGAGAATACAACATTAAGTCACTAATTACTGACCTAGCTAAAATAGTCAAAAAATCGTTTTTAAAAGAAGGGGGGTGTGTTAGGTTGAATTTTTTTTTTTTGCGGTATGGCAAGTAGAAGGATTCAACTTTACATTGATGCAATATCATCTACCAGACTTAGCCTGACAATTCAACATTTAGTTACTAATTACTTGCATAGCTAAAATACTCAGAAAATCGTTATTAAAAGAAGGGAGTGTGTTGGGGTGAGTTTTTTTTTTTTTTTTTTATGCCGTATAGCAAGTATAAGGATTGAACTTACCTAATGCCAAAATATCTGCTAGACTAAGCCCGACAATACAGCATTAAGTCAGTAATTACTGACCTAGCTAAAATACTCAGAAAATCGTTATTAAAAGAAGGGGGTGTGTTGAGGAAATTTTTTTTTTGCGGTATGGCATGTAGAAGGATTCAACTTTACATTAATGCGAAAATATCTGCTAGACTAAGCCCGACAATACAACATTATGTCACTAATTACTGACCTAGCTAAAATACTTAGAAAATCGTTATTAAAAGAAGGGGGTGTGTTGGGGTGAGTTTTTTTTTTTTTTTTTATGCCGTATGGCATGTAGAAGGATCCAACTTTACATGAATGCAAAATATCTGCTAGACTAAGCCCGACAATTTAACATTTAGTTACTAATTACTTGCATAGCTAAAATACTCAGAAAATCGTTATTAAAAGAAGGGGGTGTGTTGGGGTGAGTTTTTTTTTTTTTTTTTTTTGCGGTATGGCATGTAGAAGGATCCAACTTTACATTAATGCAAAAATATCTGCTAGACTAAGCCGGACAATACAACATTATGTCACTAATTACTGACCTAGCTAAAATACTCAGAAAATCGTTAAAAAAGAAGGGGGTGTGTTAAGATGATTTTTTTTTCGGTATGGCATGTAGAAGGATTAAATGCAAAATATCTGCTAGACTAAGCCCGACAATACAACATTATGTCACTAATTACTGACCTAGCTAAAATACTCAGAAAATCGTTATTAAAAGAAGAGGGTGTGTTGAGGTAATTTTTTTTTTTGCGGTATGGCATGTAGAAGGATCCAACTTTACATTAATGCAAAAATATCTGCTAGACTAACCCCGACAATACAGCATTCAGTAAGTAATTACTGACCTAGCTAAAATACTTAGAAAATCGTTATTAAAAGAAGGGGGTGTGTTAAGATGATTTTTTTTTGCGGTATGGCATGTAGAAGGATCCAACTTTACATTAATGCAAAAATATCTGCTAGACTAAGCCCGACAATACAACATTAAGTCACTAATTACTGACCTAGCTAAAATACTCAAAAAATCGTTATTAAAAGAAGGGGGTGTGTTGGGGTGAGTTTTTTTTTTTGTTTTTTTGCCGTATGGCATGTAGAACAATCTAACTTTACATTAATGCGAAAATATCTGCTAGACTAAGCCCGACAATACAACATTTAGTTACTAATTACTTGCATAGCTAAAATACTCAGAAAATCTTTATTAAAAGAAGGGAGTGTGTTGGGGTGATTTTTTTTTTTTTTTTATGCCGTATAGCAAGTATAAGGATTGAACTTTACCTAATGCAAAAATATCTGCTAGACTAAGCCCGACAATACAGCATTAAGTCAGTAATTACTGACCTAGCTAAAATACTCAGAAAATCGTTATTAAAAGAAGGGGGTGTGTTGAGGAAATTTTTTTTTTGCGGTATGGCATGTAGAAGGATCCAACTTTACATTAATGCAAAAATATCTACTAGACTAACCCCGAGAATACAACATTAAGTCACTAATTACTGACCTAGCTAAAATAGTCAAAAAATCGTTTTTAAAAGAAGGGGGGTGTGTTAGGGTGAATTTTTTTTTTTTTGCGGTATGGCAAGTAGAAGGATTCAACTATACTTTAATGCAAAAATATCTACCAGACTAAGCCCGACAATACAACATTAAGTCACTAATTACTTGCATAGCTTCAATACTCAGAAAATCGTTATTAAAAAAAGGGCGGGTGTGGTGGGGTGAGTTTTGTTTTACGGTATGGCAAGTAGAAGGATTCAACTTTACATTGATGCAATATCATCTACCAGACTTAGCCCGACAATTCAACATTAAGTTACTAATTACTTGAATAGCTAAAATACTCAGCAAATAGTTATTAAAAGAAGAGGGTGTGTTGGGGTGAGTTTTTTTTTTTTTTTTTTTTTACCTGTATGGCATGTAGAAGGATCCAACTAGTAGTATAGAATGGCCGGTTCTGGCGCCAAAGCGCCAGAACACGGCCATTCTATTTAACTGATTGTTTTAGGTTTAAGTTTTGGTTGCAAGTTGAGTTTTAAGTTTAAGTTTCAGTTTTAGTTTTAGGTTTAAGTTTTAGGTTTAAACTTTAGGTGTTAATACAAATCAGTGAAATCTGACAAATCAGCAAAATCTGACAAATCAGTAAATAAAAGTACAAACAGGCGGGGTCGCTATCGGGCAGATCAGTAAAATGCGTGTAATTAGTAAAATGCGTGCAATCAGTAAATGCGTGTAATCAGTGACTGCGTGTAATCAGTGAATGCGTGCAATCAGTGCATACGTGCAAAGTGGGCGGTGTGTGTGTGTTAGAAGAAGGAAGGTCGATTCCAAACTCCATGCCGGCCTGGACCTCCCTCGCTTATATTGAGGCGACTCCCCCCACTTTACCCCCCCCCCCCTTCCTCCACCTTGAGGATGAATGTTTACGGGACTAGTCGTTGACAAGTTTGATTGCGTGGTGAGATTAATTTTTCCATTTCTGCTATTCCGTTAGTTGCTTAATAAATAAAATTGTATTGTTTTTTTTTTATGTATAGATATGTATTCGATGAATTGTTATATGACATCGTTTTTATTAATCCAAGTTTTTTCATTGAAACCTAACCATTTAACGTATAATTCGTTTCCTTTCTTTTTTAAAAAGCAAATATACTTGTATGTGTATTAGAAAGAGTTAGATAATAATACAAATGTGTTTTACAAAAAAGACGTTTATTCAATAATAAATATTTTTATAAAATATAATGCAAATAATTCATTTTTCTTTTGATTCGAATCCTCCATCGTTTCTTTCGTTGTTCATGGATTCTGTGTAATTTGGGGACTTCACCACCTAGAAATAAGTTAAAGTTATAAACAAGGAAAACCTATGATAAATCCAATTAAATATGATAACAAAATATTATACTTTTATTTTCCTGTAGATCCGAATCCTCCTTCGTTCCTTTTGTTGTTCGGTTGTTTCATAAGAGCATCGAGTTCTGTCGGCAGTTTTTTGTCTGAGGCGATGTGTTGAACCGGTATATAGGAATAATTTTTTTCCAAAAGAAGTTGCGCAACTCGGTTTCCTCTTTCGATGTAGAAATCATCTGTTGAATGATTAATTAAAATAATTTTAATGGTGCCTCTGTAATCTGGGTCTATCACACCACCTAGAAATAAGTTAAAGTTAGTAATAATTTAAGTCTTTAAGAAATCCAATAAAATTATGGTATAACAAAATATTTTACCGTGAACAGTTATAGAATTTTTCCATGCCATACTTGATCTATCTGCTATCCTTCCATAATATCCTTCGGGAAATATAACAGTCAAATCAGTTTCGACTAGCACCTTACCTCCAGCTTTTATCATATAATCATAAGGACTGTAAGATAAAACGACATAAGTTCTAACAGAAGTTTATTAATTTTAAGAGAAGTATTTAATAAATAAATATAACATACCTGGTTAAATCATAACCAACTGAATGCGGTGTCCCTTTGACGAGATCAAATGTGAGGTTTGATCTTTTTATGACATACATCATTTTTTCTAAGAGAATTATTTTTAAAGCAAACTATAATGATGGTAAGGCAATGATGTTATTGAATCTTTTAAAAAAATCCTTTTATCGTCATTGCTCGATAGTGCTTTTTTATTTATTTGTACTGATGTTACTAAATGGTTTTTTGAACGAATCAAATTCATTGGAACCCTAATAACCGATTTATGAATATCATCATCTGCACTACTACTACTATTGTTAGGTTCAGGTATTAGTTTATTGTGAAATAAATTTTTTTTATATGAATCATAATTTATAAATTTGTTTAAAGAATGTTTGGATACCCCTTTAGCCCTTTTCATTTCCCTAAAAGTTGCACTCCTCTCATCTTCATATTTTAAAGCATACATTTTAGGTTTTAAACCTATGAATTCTGTAATTATTTGTCCTTTGCATTCGTCTTTAAACGACCCAAGTTTATTCTTGTTTGTTTCCGAGTAGCATTTGTGATTTTTAGGGTAATTTGATGTATCAAAATAATGAAGCATAGTTTTCATATCGTCATAAAAATCCTCACTTGTTATATGATATATAAGAGAATCCGTGTCTGTGTATAACAGATTTAATTTTTTTTCGTATTTTGTTAACATTACATTATAATGAAAATGGTAAATAAATGTTTTTGAAATATCTAAGATAGACATACCGACATAGATCGGTTTATTAAAAAGTAATTTTGTTTTTGCCATATGAACGGCTACTAAATTTTCATTTATTATAGTAGAGTCCAAAAAATTTGGCTTTGCCACTAGTTTTCTTAATTGATTTTTATCAGTAACTAACTGAATATCTATTCGATTTCTAATATTTTCCATAGTTTTACCAAAGACCGCATTGCACATTAATTTGTAAAAATCTTTTTCAAAGGGTGTTTTGGCTTCTCTTCGTAAATTTGTATTGAAAGTAATGTATTTTTCTAACCATTTTGATTGCTTAAATTGTAATACTCTGTGTACCTTATCCAACTGAATTCCGTTTTCTAATGCCTGCTTTAAGGTGAGATAATGAACGACGTATCGTTTCCTGTTACCTAAATGAGGAATCAATTTTTTATATCCTGAATTATTATTGGGGGGAACAATAACTTCCGGAAGAAAAGGTAAATCGGAATGTGTATCGTGACAATGTTGAGGATAAGAAAGGTCTACTTCTAATATATAACCAATGTTATCGGTCTCTGATAAACGCATAATTATGTCTCGATTTATTTTGTTTGGTTTATCAAACCATTGAATGTTTCCATACGGTAAAGGCATCGACATTGCAGTGGCATATAGTCCGTTAGCGTCGAGATATTCTATGTAAGATGTAGGTTTATTTGAATCGAAACATGTCCCTACATCATTGGCCTCCCCTTTCATATATTTGTTATTTGCTTGAGCAAACTTTTTACTAACTTGGCACAGACCTCCTCGAATTCCTCTTTCGATAAATAAAATTTGATCATAATCTGTCAGTAATTGCAAACGAACCCCAGTAAACTTTAACATAATATCCCAAGCCATACCAGGTGTAGTAAAAAAATGTGCTGGGTCTATTGAATAATTTTCTAAAGTTATGTCTCGGAAAGCCTCAAAACAATCACATAAAAGTAGGACGTCTATTTTTAAATACAGATCACTGTATTCACCGAGTGTTGAACACTTGAATTGATTCCAAAACCTTTGTGCATATTCGTATTCTTCGTCTGTTATGCCACTACCGGTTAATTCACTGTAAAACGCTTCTTTAGCAGGCAGGGATTTCATGTCGAGTTTATCCCAATCATCAATGAATTCATAGGGGAATACACCTTTTTGCTTGACTAAGTGGACTAAAGAAGATGGAAAATGTTTTGAAATAGTAATGAATTTAGAATCGGGTAGATTAGACACCATTGTTGCTAAACTTCTATCGATAAAACGATAACTGTCGATAAAACGAAATTTTAATCCTAATATATTTTTCGTAAATGAAATATACTTTTCCTGACTATTGGGTATAACAGTTATATCTCCAGGTGTTTCACCTAGTAGGCGAATGATAAAGTGAGCATCGTATGAAGATAAATTATGAAATAAGACGGGGACAAAAAGCTTTTTTTTCTTTCTGAGCCAGCTTGAATTGATCTGTTCATCACTGCTAGCAGCAGAAGAGTTATTGTTATATGCTGCTTTAAATAGCATTTCATAAACTTTCAAAATTTTAATGGAAAATGATTCTAATGTTTTTATGAAATGAGATCCGACATCCCTCCCCCTGTAGATATAAGCTTTATTAAAACATAACGAGGAACTATCATCTCCGTCCATACTATTTGTAAAATTTGATTTAACAATTAAACCGTACGACATAAGATCGTGTTTTTGATATGCAAAAGTCCATGAAGTGTTTGGTGAAGGTCTATTTCCTGAAACGGGTGTCAATATCGTTTCAAAATCGCCATAAATGACAAACGCTACTCTTGATCCTCGTTCTGGATTTTTGAATTGCACATAGGGTTCATCTGTTGGAAGTACGATTTGAAGAGGGCTATTGTTGTCGCATAAAAACATGTGATTATTTAAACGCATTGATGCATCCTCTTCTCCTTTTCGAGTATCGAATCGGGTAAAACATCTTTTGCAGATTAAAACTTTTTTTTCATGTTTATTTACTTGTTTACTAATGAGTCTGGACAATGATTTAATATATACGTAATGGTTAGCATGATTTTTGATGTCCTCACCCTCTATGATTAATAAATCTCTATGGTCCGGTAATATTTTTTTAGTAACTTTTAATGGATAGACCTCTGTATTTTTTTCGTCTAAAGCGTATAAATTAATTGAAATTTTATTAATTCTTTCAAACTTTTTAATGTTTTTTATAGTAACAGGATACTGTAAACATGAAAAATCATACTTTGTCGTTAAATTACGATATTTCGACACTCTTTGAGGATCTTTTGTTACAAATTTAGCTAATATTGCATACATGAAACACTTATTGTCGTTATTATTGACATTTATACAACATTTTTTGTTTTTTAGAGAGGTAGGTAAAACTATGCAACATCCACGTGATGCGGATAACGGAGAATATTTGTTAATTCTTAACCTAAGTCCATCTATATTATTCAAAGACCATCCGGATTTTTTTAATTGTGATTCTTCAAATTCGTTGCTAATCTTTTTTGTGATGTTAGAAATAAACTGATCTAAATCGCTAGAAATATATAGTTCTTTATTTTTAGTTTTAAAGGCTCTATCACATATCTCACCGCTAACGTTGATGAATTGGCTTTCCAAAACGACATTTACTTTTATGGTTTTAAAAGAGGTTAGATAATTATTTAAAATTTTTTTAATTTTGTTTCTTAAATGCTCCATAAAGGACTTTATATCCATGAACTCATTATTTTTTTGTTTTGTTGCTCTTAAGTAATAAGAGGCTATCCGGCTTTCAAAAGCTGTCTCATAACTAACTATGTTTTCATCATTTTCATCAAAAGAAGAAAAAATACTTAAAAGATCTTTTTTTAAAGGTTCAACTGAATAAACATTTTTCTTAACCTTTTTTATTGGTGGAGAAAGATTATGTTCAGATGAATTACTACTACTACTACTAGTACCGGGAGCAGTATTTAAATTACTATTTTTGACTGCATTAAGCCCTTGAAAGGAACTATGAAAGATATCAGAAGAGGTACGTTTACCTAATTTGCATATTTTAGATAAATTAAATTTACTACAATATTTTTCATGAATGTGCTGATCTAAAATTGTATCGAACCCTATTCCACATATTTTACAAACGTAACGAGGTTTAAGTTTGTGATCAATTGCTAAATGAATGTTTAAATCTCTCTTGTAATCAAAGGAAGACTTACAAATAGTACAATAAAACATTATGAAAGATATAAAAATAATTCTCTTAAAAAACTTACGCAATTTGATCTCCTTGTGAACAATTCGGAAAGAAAGGATATAATGAAGCAACGAAATGCAGTGTGAATATATATGCACCGGGAACCTGTTTTCTATTTTTAATAAGACGAACTGCTTAACATTGATAAAAAAAAGTCCCGATAAATTTTGCTTTATTTCTTTAAGTTCAGGGTCTCTCTGAGGAGTATATAAACCTGTAAGAACCAAACTCTTTATCAGAAGTTAGCTGAATTGGCTGTTTCACCTGTACAACAAACGTGAGTATAACATTGTTTAATGAATATAGTTTAAAAAGTTTTAAAGTATTTGAAATTTTTTTTTACATGAAATCAATATATGATAAATTTTCTATACAGATGTCTAACATCATTGTGGAAAAATTGAACTGCGTCAGAGTTAAGGAGTTTAATAGTATTGACGACCTAAAAATAGGTCAACAATATAGAATATTAGAAATGAAAAAGGTGCCGACCAAATATGGTTGTTCACTGCAGGTAACATTAGAAGATTGGTTGGGGATGGAGCTCCATTCTCAACCAATCAACCATGAAGTTTATTGTGTATATCTACCAAGTAGATACACAAATATACTTACGGAAGAGGAGCTGCTAAATTACAGTGGTAATTATTATATATTTTTTCAAGTATAATATTTTTTTTTTGCATTTGACCATTGCTTCATATTTTTTTTTTTTTACAGGGGATGTAGGAATGACCTACCTCGGAAGAGGAGTTAGAAACTCGTTCAAATTAAAATTTGAATATATTGAAACATGGTAAAATAAAAGACATTTTTAAAAGTATGAAGTTTTTTTTTTTTTTTTTTAAATATAATTATCCCTTCTTCTCCTTTAATATATATATACAAAACACAATCCTTCTTCCTTTTTCATGCATTGTGTCTTTAACCATGGATGTGTTAAGAACTTTAGAAGGTTCACCATATTACAAACGTTACCTCCTTGAATATCCATCTATCACTCTCGATAATCAAAATGTTTTAACATTCATGAAGATTCGAAGACTTATAGATGAACTGAACCATTACGCAAAGCTTATTGGAACAGATAAACAATCAAACGGACATTACATCACTTGTCATTGGAGTGATCCTGAAGCTAGAGATGGGCCTGACACATGTCTATGCTTTATGATATATTCAAGTAGTTTTGATATAAAAAAACTGTTGAGGGAACTGTATCATGTAAGAGATAACACTGATAGTGAAGAAAAAAAATGATGAAAGTTATAGTGATGAATCCGAGATTGATTACTGACACGAAAAAAAAAAATAAAATAACCCCCCCCCCCCACTTTCAACATTATAAAAAAATATTTTAATTGTGAAAAATAATCAGTTGTACCACGATGATGGTCCAATACACAACAGAGTTAGCATTAGCAACTGTCTACCCACTCAATAATTCATTAAAAAAATGTATAAAAGTGGGACTCTGTGCTGGTGTGCCAATGGTAGCTCTGGTCGACAAGAAATCTACAATTTACCTAGACAAGGAAGAATGGGGTGAATTAAGAGCCAGGTCTTCAAACATCTTGGGTCATTTCAAAAAGAAAAAACTGATAAAACCTGATGCTGCGAACGATGCAGAGAAAGAAAATGATCAGATTCAATCAAAAAGAAATATCAACATCTCGCTAACGAAAAGAGGTACAGTAAGATGTTTGAAAATTGAACATGTTTATCCCTGGACAATATTATTGAATGAAAACGTTACACCATATATAAAGTTAATATCACCAAATATTATTTTGAAAAAATGTGAATGTATCAAATTGTGTCAACTGTTTGATTCTGTTTCAAAATCTTTGGATTTTTTGTACAATGTTATAGAAAAATGCGAGTACAACCAATAAAAATAATTTTTCGCAATAAATTGTTTTATTTTTTAATCCCCATTTTTTTTTTTTAATTGTATTTATCAATTTAAGGTGGGTATAAAAAAACAAAAAAAAAAAAAAAACAAAAAAAAAACAAATGGTTTTAAAAGTTCTTTATTAAAAACTTACAATACAATAAATAATACATTATAAAAAATTATTTCACATTATCTAAAAACCACTGACATTGTGGACTATTATTTTTATGATAACTGTAAGGTGAAATTGTACATGTTGATAAAGTTTTAAATTTCAAATTACAAAAGTAGCAAGTAGCAGTGTTTCTCCATCCTTTGATAAAACCGTTGAAGGCCAGCAGCATATGTTCAGGTTTCATATTTATTGTCTTGTTAGTGAATGTATTACGCCTTACTGATTCGATAGAAAGATCCACGAGTTTCGGATTCATTTTCATCCAGTGAGCCAAATTGTGAGCTTGGTTGAGGGAACATACATATCTAGTCCAGGATCTGTCACGATGATATCGACATTTAATCATGGTATCTGTCAATTTCTTTAGAGATGGACAGGAAAAGTTTTGAAGGTCGTAGACAGGTCTCTTCAATATATCTTCTAAAAATATACACTTTTCACAACCCTTGGCGTATAAAAAGTCATATTGTTCCGTTGCTGTTGTAATAGTGATCATCAACTTGTCATATTCTATTTCACCATAATCCCAGGAAATCCCATGAAGATTTTGCATCACCCATAGATTTTCTGATAATTGATCGTCTTGATGGGGTGGTTTGAAGAACCAGTGTTGCGCTGTCGATTGTTTTACATCTACAATCGAAAGCTCTTTTATTATAAAATCACGATGTCCGTTAACCACATCGATGTATGCTTGAAAATCGATGACTGCAACGCGATGAGTGGTAGGCTTAGACATGGTGTTCGCCATCTATCGTTTCAACTTGGATACTGAAGTAAATTCTGTACCTGTCCGGCTATTTAATACACTTTTCTTACCAAACCAGTTCCCGCCTCATATTCGACGATCCTGTCATGTATCGTGAGACAGTAGGCTCTCGTATCGCTAATAAAGTTTTTATTCATTTCAAATTCGAGTCTCATGTCTACTGTTGCATTTTTAATTGCTTCGCTTTGTTTAGAACAATCGATGACTACGATGGGGGCGAGCTCCATAAAATCTTGTCTATTCAATAGCGGTTCAGGATTGTCTTTTCCGTAATAGCTGACTTGAAACCTGCAATACATTTCGTAGAGAAGAGCCGTTTTTCCCTTGTCCCAATCCAAGTTGAGATCGTCATAAGGATACTGTTCCGAATTGAGGAATAACTTTACATTTCTCAAATCGCAGTGATCAAAGTTACTACAATCCTTATCTCTTCGTTTGAGTCTTCCGGTTTGGAAGGCGACGATCACGTAACGTGGTTTTTCCAATTGCGATGATGTCTTTACAGCCCAAGTTTCGTTTGATGTTCCTGTTGGTAGGGCCGGGTGCTCATTCAAATCCCACGATCTGAAGGATATCGGAAGTTTCTGATTCTTGTCTATTACTTTAAGAATTCTTAATCTCTGTTCATCGGAAAGCTTGACATGCGGTACTTTCCATATCACCTTATCTAATTTAATATCCACATTGTCGGTGTTGTTACTTCCGAGGACAGAGTTGTAATCAGTATTTGATCTGATAAGAATCAATTCCTGCTTTACATTTAGAAGTATGCGTTTGAAATCTTCAGCGAATCCGAGAAGGACATGAAGAGGTAGACAAATGTTGAAATGCCCATTTTTTACAATAGATAGCGTTTTATTTTTGCTAGGCATAATCCATCCTCCATTTTCTAATCCTTTGATGGTGTTGGGGGTTTGCGATACGTAGCCTTTTAATGTGCTGGTTATTCCAGGATTGCGAACTTTATCTATCTCTATACCGTTTAATTCGTAGCGTATTTCATCAAAGAGGAATGCAAAACCGTTGTTTGTTATAGAAGTTTCGGTACTAGGAGTCCCATCAGCTTTCGTCACTGAGATCGATCCTTCTAAATAGATAAAACTGTGAGCCGGTAGGGTGTATAGGTCTTGTTGTTGAATCGGGATTCTTATTTCATCCGATTTGTTCAGTGTCGATGAGGCGTAAGGTTGATGCGTATGATACTCGAAAGTACTTATGGTCTCATCGAAAAGAATATCAGAAGAAATATTTAAAATATTATACATTTTTTCTCAGCCGAAATCCTAAGCGTCGTAAAAATAATTTGTTCTCTGGTGTTAACCCTATCGAACGTTTCTTTAAACTAGTTGAGTATGAAGCTCTTTCATCTCTTTTATAGGTACAAATCTTCTTGGGAAAACTGTGATTAATAAAATCAATAGCCATATTTTCTTATATGCAATCTTGCCGTTATGGTCTCTCCGCGAAAATTTATCAGTTGACGGTTTTGGTCTAGAATTCTCAGAGTGATGTTTTCAATCGTTCTCACGTTGATCGGGTGATAAATGACCGGAGAAGGACTTTCGACGATCTTATATCCAGGATCTACTGTCGGAAAGAATTGATGAATGATGTGATTCGGTTCACCGTTCAGATAGGAACCAGCAGCTATGTTACAGTGTATGGATATTACGTTAACCTTCATAATTTCAACAATATCATCAGAGACGTGATAACCCTGTTTAGGTTCTAATACGGTATTCGGTCTATTGAATCCCAAAAGCGGTCCGATGGAATTCGGTTTGCCGGGGACATTGAAGTATACCTTTTGAGTTGAGCGTAATTCCGTCTTTAGAGTATTGTTATTTCCTCTGAGAATAATAGCATCGTTGTCTTGAATATTTTCTTCGAGATATGTGGAAATAGACTCGATGTCATAAGATCCTTCAGGTATCTGAATCTTTTGATCACCAAAGTAAAACATATCACATTCATTTTTTATAATGTTTGGTATAGTGTTGTAAGTTTCAAAAGAGAGGAGACCTATCTCGTAATCATCGTCACTCAAGTCTATAAATGGAAAAAAGTTTGCGGATAAAACGTTTGATTTACCCGACAGCGTTACCGTCAGACTCATTTTTGATATCTTAAACAGATTTTCATCCGTATTTATACAGAAATTGCAGACACAAATGTCCGCAGTATGGTGTGTTCCATTTTTGATAATTGGTTCTGTTATAATATATCCTAGTGTTGGAGGTGGTACCTTTCAAATAATTCGACAACTCGGGTTGGGGTCTCAAATTACCGAATGGATCGAAATATAAAACATTTTCACCTTTTTTGATGTAACATACCCAATGAGAGCCGGGACGGTCACTCGTATCGAGATTAACAATTGCACTTTCATTTAGTCTGATCTTGTTTGGCAGCCTGTCAATCATGAACACACCTCTAAAATGAGGAACTCTTATCGCATATTTTTTCAATTCTACGTCCGTTAAAGCCCTCGAAGGGAGTGAAGATAGTCAAATACCCTCCTTTTTAAGATATAATCCGTAACCTTTTCTGTATGGTTTTAAGTATAAGCCACTACCCACTTTCTGTTCTTCCATTTTGAGGTTATGTCTTTTCATCTCTTCGAGTCTTTCTTTCGCATCTTTCGCTTCGTTTACCGCTTTGGCTATAGCAGACGCGCCTCCGGCCAGGGAACCGATCGCCGATAGCCCCGCCATTATGGGTACCAGAAGTGGTTAAAAACCTCTACTTTTTGGTATTGGTAAAATTCTAGGTGAGCGAGGAATGGAATC
Source organism: Aelia acuminata (assembly GCA_911387785.2). Lineage (NCBI taxonomy): Eukaryota > Metazoa > Arthropoda > Insecta > Hemiptera > Pentatomidae > Aelia > Aelia acuminata. Next base: position 1,657,601 of record OU426985.1, on the reverse strand, counting down.
GTATTTTTTTAAAAAACGTTTCGCTTTTGTCAAGGCTAAACGCGATGCTTTACTTAGAGATGACACGTCCTTTACACGCGCAGCTTCGATTATATTTCTGAATTTGAGACTCTTTGTTTTCTTCTGAATTTTTTTTCTTTTTACAGAGTCGATGCCATCAGACTCTTTTTTTCTTCCATATTTTGATTTTTGTATCAATAATCCAGCTCCTAATTTAACTTTAGCTTTCATAGCGTTCGTCACTGCCCAGGCAAATGCTTTTTCACTGGGAGACGAATCTTTAGCTAGAACTCTCTGCCAAGCTTTTTCTGCAAGAATGCGATCAGCCTCTGACCTTTTATTGCTATCAGTATATTTATGATAAATGATATCGTGTTCTTTGCACGCTTGATCCAAAGGGTTTATTCCTTCGTCTCCTCTAGCTAGACGTTTTTTTAATTTCGTACCAGGACCGCAGAAATGATAACCAGGTAGGTGAGCTTCAAAGGGGAGTCGATCTATAAGTCTATTAATTAAACCTCTTCCTCTTTTAATCGCTTTAGTCATACTGAAGTGAGCTTTTCATCGTCCGCTACTATTTATACCGTGGACTCGAGTTCTTTTTGATACAAAAGAAGAAGAAACGATGCGATTAGAACAGCAAAAAGAAAAAATTCAAATACTAGACGTCGTCCCGAAAGATTTGATAAAACGAAACGAGACTAAACGTCATGGACCTTTATTACCCGATAGTATAAGGGCAATTATATGTGGACCGAGCGGATGTGGAAAAACCAATCTTATGATAAGCCTTTTATTAGATCCAAAAGGACTCAAATTTGAAAATATTTACTTATACGGTAAAATGTTAGATCAACCCAAGTATGATTATTTACCTTTAGTATTGGAAAGAGTACCACAGATCGGTTATAATACTTTCACCGCTAATGAGCACGTAATCGACCCTGAAGAAGCAAATGAAAATTCAGTCTTTATTTTTGACGATGTAGCTTTGGAGAATCAGGATATTATACGCAAGTTTTTCTGCATGGGAAGACACAAACACCTCGATTGTTTTTATCTTACACAAACGTATACAAGAATACCAAAACATCTCATTAGGGATAACGTTAATCTTGTTATACTTTTTAATCAAGACGATCTAAATTTAAAACATGTTTATAACGATCATCTAAGCTCACCTGATATTCCATTCCAGACATTTAAAGACATGTGTTACTTGTGCTGGAAGGATGATCCTCACGGATTCATTGTAATAGATAAGACATCACCCAGTTCTTCAGGACGATACAGAAAGGGTTTCGATACGTTTATAATTTTATAAAAAGAAGAGCGACATTAAGAAAAAACTCAGTTTTAAATATGAAGCGTTCGATACTACAAGATATCGTTACAACAAGTAAACATTTGCGAAAAAAATTCAAAAATCTCCGCGAAGAACTCAACCGATCTGATGAAGAGCTCAAGAGGACTTTGAAACCCATAACTGAACCTCTTTATCAGTTAACTTCTCATTTAATGAAACCAACGAAAGAGGAGCCACAAGAGGAGGATTTCACTAGGAAAAGTGTAAAAAAAGAGTATGAAGATGATAACTTCACAAACGGAACTGATGAAACTTCTTACGTCGAACTGGAGCAAGGTCCTTCTTCATCAACTCCTCTTCGTCATAAACAATCTTCAATAGAAAAAAAATTTGGATCAGATGACGATGATGGTGATAGCGAAGAATCAAAAGAGGAGAAAACAAAGTTGACTACCTCTCGAATGCAGGAAATGTTAAAATCAACTCCAGAAGGTAGGAGAATATTACAATCGCGATTACAACTCTTCCAGTTAGGCTCACTGATATCTCCTTATATGGAAAAATATATTACCGGTGATACCGAGGATATGGATACCAGGTATGGTATCAGGATGCTACCTCAAGGTGGTATGGCCATCGGGAATTCAAAAGTTACTGTTACAAAAGACATCATCACTATTAGTGGTGAAAAAAAGAAACAATATAAGGGTACCCCAGGTCTATACCAGTTATTATTTATGAAAGAACCGAAAGGTTATAATCAGAAGGATTTAGACGTTTATAAGGAAATTGTAGATTTGACGAATACTCACAGACAACATTACAGCAAAGAAAAACCTCTAGCAGGTAATCGAGGATTAAAATACAAGAATATCATATCTCCATTATTTAAACCTAAGGAATCATTATCAGCTGTAGACAAATCGGGAAAAGGTTATTATAATAACTGGATGTTAGAAGGTGAAACTGTGTACGAACATTGGGATGATCCGAACGAATTAGTAGATCGCCTGAGACTTTTGATAGCATCGACATCGAGCGGTCACAGGGGACATAAAAATGAGATAAATTCTATTATAGAGGAGCTCAGGGAAGCTAATATAATTTACTAGAATTTTAATTGGACACATTAGTAACGTTATGTCCACTAACAAGTTCGGATCTCACATTCAGAAAAAACAACATGTCCGACTTAAAAAAATCGAAGAAAAATTGAATCTTTTGAAGGGAGAAGCGAGATTTCAATTACTTCTCAAGGACTCTAATACTCTAGATGTAGGAAAAAGACGGATCGTTAATATATCAACAGGCGTAGCGGGGAACGATGTGCCCAGTAAATTTTATGTCGACACACTCGCAGCGTTTTATACAGATTTAAAAAACTGGCCTGGGAACTGGATTAATGGTAATCGTAAGCGATTAGTGAATTTCGCAGACCCAGTTGATGACAGAGACTTGACAACTAGAGGATTTGTCGAAAATACGGCACTTTGCATCCCCAAAAACAAACTTGGTGAAATAATTCACAATAAATACGATGCTGAATGCAGAACGATTTCAAACGTATCAGATCCTAAAGAGAAACAGGATGTCGTCACTTTGGCCTACGCTCTGAAAAATTTTGTAGCAAAGGATGGAAGGAGTAAAGGAAGCGATAGTAACTGAGTTACATAAACCGAGTCGTAAAAATTATCCCAGGAGAAAGACAATCTTAAAAGGTATCGATGATTTATGGCAAATCGATTTGGTGGAAGTTCAACCACTAGCAAGATTCAATAGAGGTTTCAAATACTTACTAACAGTCATCGATTGTTTTTCAAAATACGCTTGGGCTGAACCGGTAAAAAACAAAACCGGACAATCCGTTTCCACAGCTTTGAATAACATTTTCAAAAAGAGTTCCAGAAGTCCGAAAAATATTCAAAGCGATAACGGAAAAGAGTTTTATAATTCATTTTTTCAAAACCTCATGAAGAAAAGAAATATTAATCACTACAGCACCTATACAACAAAAAAAGCTGCTATAGTCGAACGGTTCAATCGTACTCTCAAGACGATGATGTGGTATACCTTCAGTCTCCGAGGAAATTACAAATACCTAGATATCTTACCAAATATTTTAAAAAAGTACAATCATTCAGTTCACAGGACAACGGGGTATAGACCAATTGACGTCAAGTCTTCACAAGATGAGAAGATAATTACAGATAAATTGTATTCTTCGAGTAATATTATAAATATGAAAAAACATAAATATAAGGTTGGAGATTATGTAAGGATATCGAAACATAAAAGTATATTTACAAAAGGTTACACACCTAACTGGTCGGCTGAGATATTTAAAATTATCAGCGTTAAAAAAACAAGACCTGTTACTTACATCCTTGAAGACATGAAAGGTCAACCAATCCTCGGAACATTTTATGAACAGGAAATTAATAGGACCAGCCATCCAAACACTTATTTAGTAGAAAAAGTTTTAAAAAAGAAAGGAAACGAATTATACGTTAAATGGTTAGGTTTCAATGAAAAAACTTGGATTAATAAAAACGATGTCATATAACAATTCATCGAATACATATCTATACATAAAAAAAAAACAATACAATTTTATTTATTAAGCAACTAACGGAATAGCAGAAATGGAAAAATTAATCTCACCACGCAATCAAACTTGTCAACGACTAGTCCCGTAAACATTCATCCTCAAGGTGGAGGAAGGGGGGGGGGTAAAGTGGGGGTAGTCGCCTCAATATAAGCGAGGGAGGTCCAGGCCGGCATGGAGTTTGGAATCGACCTTCCTTCTTCTAACACACACACACCGCCCACTTTGCACGTATGCACTGATTGCACGCATTCACTGATTACACGCAGTCACTGATTACACGCATTTACTGATTGCACGCATTTTACTAATTACACGCATTTTACTGATCTGCCCGATAGCGACCCCGCCTGTTTGTACTTTTATTTACTGATTTGTCAGATTTTGCTGATTTGTCAGATTTCACTGATTTGTATTACCACCTAAAGTTTAAACCTAAAACTTAAACCTAAAACTTAAACCTAAAAATAAAACTGAAACTTAAACTTAAAACTCAACTTGCAACCAAAACTTAAACCTAAAACAATCAGTTAAATAGAATGGCCGTGTTCTGGCGCTTTGGCGCCAGAACCGGCCATTCTATACTACTCCAACTTTACATTAATGTAAAAATATCTGCTAGACTAAGTCCGCCAATACAACATTATGTCACTAATTACTGACCTAGCTAAAATACTCAGAAAATCCTTATTAAAAGAAGGGGGTGTGTTGAAATGATTAGTAGAATGAAAAGTAGAAGGATTCAACTTTACTTTAATGCAAAAATATCTACCAGACTAAGCCCGACAATACAACATTAAGTCACTAATTACTTGCATAGCTACAATACTCAGAAAATCGTTATTAAAAAAAGGGCGGGTGTGGTGGGGTGAGTTTTGTTTTACGGTATGGAAAGTAGAAGGATTCAACTTTACATTAATGCAAAAATATCTGCTAGACTAAGCCCGACAATACAATGTTAAGTCACTACTATTACTGACCTAGCTAAAATACTCAGAAAATCGTTATAAGAAGAAAGGGGGTTGTGTTAGTGTGATTTTTTTTTTGCGGTATGGCAAGTAGGATTCAAGTTTACATTGATGCAATATCATCTACCAGACTTAGCCTGACAACTTAACATTAAGTCACTAATTACTTGCATAGCTAAAATACTCAAAAATCGTTATTAAAAGAAGGGGGGTGTTGGGTGAGTTTTTTCTTGCGTTTTGGTAAGTAGAAGGATTCAACTTTACATTAATGCAAAAATATCAGCTAGACTAAGCCCGACAAAACAACAAAAATATCTGCTAGACTAAGCCCGACAATGCAACATTAAGTCACTAATTACTGGCCTAGCTAAAATAGTCAGAAAATCGTTATTAAAAGAAGGGGGGTGTGCTAGGGTAATTATCTTTTTTTTTTTGCGGTATGGCATGTAGAAGGATTCAACTTTACATTAATGCAAAAATATCTGCTAGACTAACCCCGAGAATACAACATTAAGTCACTAATTACTGACCTAGCTAAAATAGTCAAAAAATCGTTTTTAAAAGAAGGGGGGTGTGTTAGGTTGAATTTTTTTTTTTTGCGGTATGGCAAGTAGAAGGATTCAACTTTACATTGATGCAATATCATCTACCAGACTTAGCCTGACAATTCAACATTTAGTTACTAATTACTTGCATAGCTAAAATACTCAGAAAATCGTTATTAAAAGAAGGGAGTGTGTTGGGGTGAGTTTTTTTTTTTTTTTTTTATGCCGTATAGCAAGTATAAGGATTGAACTTACCTAATGCCAAAATATCTGCTAGACTAAGCCCGACAATACAGCATTAAGTCAGTAATTACTGACCTAGCTAAAATACTCAGAAAATCGTTATTAAAAGAAGGGGGTGTGTTGAGGAAATTTTTTTTTTGCGGTATGGCATGTAGAAGGATTCAACTTTACATTAATGCGAAAATATCTGCTAGACTAAGCCCGACAATACAACATTATGTCACTAATTACTGACCTAGCTAAAATACTCAGAAAATCGTTATTAAAAGAAGGGGGTGTGTTGGGGTGAGTTTTTTTTTTTTTTTTTGCGGTATGGCAAGTAGAAGGATTCAACTTTACTTCAATGCAAAAATATCTACCAGACTTAGCCTGACAATTCAACATTTAGTTACTAATTACTTGCATAGCTAAAATACTTAGAAAATCGTTATTAAAAGAAGGGGGTGTGTTGGGGTGAGTTTTTTTTTTTTTTTTTATGCCGTATGGCATGTAGAAGGATCCAACTTTACATGAATGCAAAATATCTGCTAGACTAAGCCCGACAATTTAACATTTAGTTACTAATTACTTGCATAGCTAAAATACTCAGAAAATCGTTATTAAAAGAAGGGGGTGTGTTGGGGTGAGTTTTTTTTTTTTTTTTTTTGCGGTATGGCATGTAGAAGGATCCAACTTTACATTAATGCAAAAATATCTGCTAGACTAAGCCGGACAATACAACATTATGTCACTAATTACTGACCTAGCTAAAATACTCAGAAAATCGTTATTAAAAGAAGGGGGTGTGTTAAGATGATTTTTTTTTCGGTATGGCATGTAGAAGGATTAAATGCAAAATATCTGCTAGACTAAGCCCGACAATACAACATTATGTCACTAATTACTGACCTAGCTAAAATACTCAGAAAATCGTTATTAAAAGAAGAGGGTGTGTTGAGGTAATTTTTTTTTTGCGGTATGGCATGTAGAAGGATCCAACTTTACATTAATGCAAAAATATCTGCTAGACTAACCCCGACAATACAGCATTCAGTAAGTAATTACTGACCTAGCTAAAATACTTAGAAAATCGTTATTAAAAGAAGGGGGTGTGTTAAGATGATTTTTTTTTGCGGTATGGCATGTAGAAGGATCCAACTTTACATTAATGCAAAAATATCTGCTAGACTAAGCCCGACAATACAACATTAAGTCACTAATTACTGACCTAGCTAAAATACTCAAAAAATCGTTATTAAAAGAAGGGGGTGTGTTGGGGTGAGTTTTTTTTTTTGTTTTTTTGCCGTATGGCATGTAGAAGGATTGAACTTTACCTAATGCAAAAATATCTGCTAGACTAAGCCCGACAATACAGCATTAAGTCAGTAATTACTGACCTAGCTAAAATACTCAGAAAATCGTTATTTAAAGAAGGGGGTGTGTTGAGGAAATTTTTTTTTTGCGGTATGGCATGTAGAAGGATCCAACTTTACATTAATGCGAAAATATCTACTAGACTAAGCCCGACAATACAACATTATGTCACTAATTACTGACCTAGCTAAAATACTCAGAAAATCGTTATTAAAAGAAGGGGGTGTGTTGGGGTTAGTTTTTTTTTTTTTTTTTTTTGCGGTATAGCAAGTAGAAGGATTCAACTTTACTTCAATGCAAAAATATCTACCAGACTTAGCCTGACAATTCAACATTTAGTTACTAATTACTTGCATAGCTAAAATACTTAGAATATCGTTATTAAAAGAAGGGGGTGTGTTAAGATGATTTTTTTTTGCGGTATGGCATGTAGAAGGATCCAACTTTACATTAATGCAAAAATATCTGCTAGACTAAGCCCGACATTACAACATTAAGTCACTAATTACTGACCTAGCTAAAATACTCAGAAAATCGTTATTAAAAGAAGGGGGTGTCTTGGGGTGAGTTTTTTTTTTTTTTTTTTTTTGCCGTATGGCATGTAGAAGGATCTAACTTTACATTAATGCGAAAATATCTGCTAGACTAAGCCCGACAATACAACATTATGTCACTAATTACTGACCTAGCTAAAATACTCAGAAAATCATTATTAAAAGAAGGGGGTGTGTTAAGATGATTTTTTTTTCGCGGTATGGCATGTAGGAGGATCCAACTTTACATTAATGCAAAAATATCTGCTAGACTAAGCCCGACAATACAGCATTAAATCACTAATTACTGACCTAGCTAAAATGCTCAGAAAATTGTTGTATGGCATGTAGAAGGATCCACCTTTACATTAATGCAAAAATATCTGCTAGACTAAGCCCGACAATACAACATTAAGTCACTAATTACTGACCTAGCTAAAATACTCAGAAAATCGTTATTAAAAGAAGGGGGTGTGTTGGGGTGAGTTTTTTTTTTTTTTGTTTTGCGGTATGGCATGTAGAAGGATCCAACTTTACATTAATGCAAAAATATCTGCTAGACTAAGCCCGACAATACAACATTAAGTCACTAATTACTGACCTAGCTAAAATACTCAGAAAATTGTTATTAAAAGAAGGGGGTGTGTTGGTGTGAGTTTTTTTTTTTTTTTTTTGCGGTATGGCAAGTAGAAGGATTCAACTTTACTTTAATGCAAAAATATCTACCAGACTTAGCCTGACAATTCAACATTTAGTTACTAATTACTTGCATAGCTAAAATACTCAGAAAATCGTTATAAAAAGAAAGGGGTGTGTTGGGGTGAGTTTTTTTTTTTTTTATGCGGTATGGCAAGTATAAGGATTGAACTTTACCTAATGCAAAAATATCTGCTAGACTAAGCCCGACAATACAGCATTAAGTCAGTAATTACTGACCTAGCTTAAATACTCAGAAAATTGTTGTATGGCAAGTAGAAGGATTCAACTTTACATTGATGCAATATCATCTACTAGACTTAGCCCGACAATTCAACAGTATGTTACTAATTACTTGCATAGCTAAAATACTCAGAAAATCGTTATTAAAAGAAGGGGGTGTGTTGGGGTGAGTTTTTTTTTTTTTTTTTCGGTATGGCAACTAGAAGGATTTAACTTTACATTAATGCAACAATATCTGCTAGACTAAGCCCGACAATACTACATTCAGTCACTTATTACTGACCTAGCTAAAATACTCAGAAAATCGTTATTAAAAGAAGGGGGTGTGTTGGGGTGAGTTTTTTTCTTTTTTCGGTATGGCAAGTAGAAGGATTCAACTTTACATTAATGCAAAAATATCTGCTAGACTGAGCCCGACACTACAACATTAATTCACTAATTACTGACCTATCTAAAATACTCAGAAAATCGTTATTAACAGAAGGGGGGTTGTGTAGGGTGAATTTTTTTTTTTGGCGCTATGGCAAGTAGAAGGATTCAACGTTACATTAATGCAAAAATATCTACCAGACCAAGCCCGACAATACAACATTGTCACAAATTACTTGCATAGCTAAAATACTCAGAAACTCGTAATTAATAGAAGGGGGTTTGAAGGGGTAAGGTTTTTTTTGCCCTATGGCATTTAAAAGGATTTAACTTTACATTGATGCAAAAATATCTGCTAGACTAAGCCCCACAATACAAAATTTAGTCACTAATTACTGACCTAGCTAAAATACTCAGAAATCGTTATTAAAAAAAGGGGGGTGTGTTAGGGTGAATTTTTTTTTTTATGCGGTATGGCAAGTATAAGGATTGAACATTACCTAATGCAAAAATATCTGCTAGACTAAGCCCGACAATACAGCATTAAATCAGTAATTACTGACCTAGCTAAAATACTCAGAAAATTGTTGTATGGCAAGTAGAAGGATTCAACTTTACGTTAATGCAACAATATCTGCTAGACTAAGCCCGACAATACTACATTAAGTCACTTATTACTGACCTAGCTAAAATACTCAGAAAATCGTTATTAAAAGAAAGGGGTGTGTTGAGGTGATTTTTTTTTTGCGGTATGGCATGTAGAAGGATCCAACTTTACATTAGTGCAAAAATATCTGCTAGACTAAGCCCCACAATACAAAATTTAGTCACTAATTACTGACCTAGCTAAAATACTCAGAAAATCGTTATTAAAAGAAGGGGGTGTGTTGGGGTGAGTTTTTTTCTTTTTTCGGTATGGCAAGTAGAAGGATTCAACTTTACATTAATGCAAAAATATCTGCTAGACTGAGCCCGACACTACAACATTAATTCACTAATTACTGACCTATCTAAAATATTCAGAAAATCGTTATTAAAAAAAGGGGGTGTGTTGGGGTGAGTTTTTTTCTTTTTGCGATATGGCAAGTAGAAGGATTATCTTTACATTAATGCAAAAATATCTGCTAGACTGAGCCCGACACTACAACATTAATTCACTAATTACTGACCTATCTAAAATACTCAGAAAATCGTTATTAACAGAAGGGGGGTTGTGTAGGGTGAATTTTTTTTTTGGCGCTATGGCAAGTAGAAGGATTCAACGTTACATTAATGCAAAAATATCT